>BSBK01004877.1:0-310097 GCA_027943335.1 Chamaecyparis obtusa | reverse complement strand
GGCACTGTAAATCTAGTTGAACATTGTGGAAGAATGACCAAAGATACTACAAGTTTGGGATATTAGAAGAAGCTTTTTCATCTCAGCAAAAAATCTCCATGTGTCTTAGAGCATATTGAACCATCAATAGAAACTCAACTAAAGGAAGAAACACAACAATCAGATAGTGATGATTCAGACACCACTGATCTTATTCCTTATAAATGTTTACCTAAAGAAATACTAGATCTTCTTAAAGATGAAGAGAAACCTAAGGAGAATATCAATGTGGTAGATACACAAGAACCTACTACTACACAAGAGGAAGGTAAACCTATCACAATAGCTGAAAACTTGGGATACATTAGTGATTCTGAGATAGACTCCCATGAGTATGAATTCAAATCAGACTTAGAAGGAAACCTTGCTTGGGGAATCCGTTAAGATTTTACACATGTTCTTGATTTTCCCAGAGGCCTAGATGAAGAATCAAATGACTATGAATGGGGAGTTATTCTAGAAGAAGATGAACTTATCACTGAAAAACACATTGATGTAATTCACCAATATGCACCTAAATTTGAAGTGAGTCTAGAGAGAAATGAAAAACTTAATGAGTTTGATCCACCTATGGCTGAAGTGGAATCCAATAATGATGTTGAGATTATTCGTGAATTGAACATTTTGAATAGTAATATCACCTTTGAATTCAAGAGTCGGGTTAGGACCAATGATGACAACACCATATGCGTTAACACCATTTCCCAATCATCCCCTACATTGACTATCCAACATCTAGAGCTTATTGACCAAACGTCTACTGATCCGAGCTAAGATATCCATACCTTTCAAAATGACTATGCTCTTGCTTGCTACCTTAATGCAATGGAACCTATGATGAATTCCATCAGTGAACCGAATGTTAGTATGATAGAGTCAAATATCAAATATCTCAGTCATAAAAATAAGAACAAAAAGAAAAAGAAATCTGAGGGTGAAAACCACTATGTGGCAGTCTTAGAACCTAAAATAGTAAAAAAAAAAAAAAAAGACATATCCGAAGGTGAAAACCTTTCTGAGGTGCCTAAGGATGAGATATTTGATGTCCTTTTGAGTCATTTATAGGATAGATCTCCAGTACTGATAGAGCCAACTCAATCTATCAACTTGGGTACACCAGAGGAACCACAACTGATTCATGTAGCACAATCCCTATCAGAGGAAGAGAAACAAGCATTCACTACTTTCTTGACTGAAAAGAAGATCAAATTTGCATGGAAGTATTTAGATATGCCATGGTTAGATCCAAATTTGATCATGCATCATCTCTCTATTTCTCCAGGAGTCAAACCTGTTATTAGATATGCCATGGTTAGATCCAAATTTGATCATGCATGATCTCTCTATAGCTCCAGGAGTCAAACCTGTTAAACACAAATTGTGAAAGATGCATCATCATGTTACACTCCTAGTCAAAGATGAGCTAGAGAAGTTACTAAAAGTTGGATTTATCCAAGTTATAGATTATGCAGAGTGGATCTCCAACATTGTTCCACTATCAAAACCAGACAAATCTATAAGATTATGCACATATTTTAGAGATGTAAACAAAGCATACCCTAAGGATCACTTTACACTACCAAACATCGATATGATAGTGGACATGACCGCGGGCTTTGAGATGTATTCCTTGATGGATGGTTTCTCTAGATACAACCAAATCAAGATTGCTCCTGAAGATCAAGAGAAAAAAACTTTTACATGTGCATGGGGTACCTTTTGTTGGAATGTCATGCCATTTGGCCTTAAGAATATTGGTGCTACATATCAAAGAGCTATGACATCTATCTTTCATGACATAATGCATCGAACCATGGAGGATTGTTGATGATGCCTTAGCTAATTCTATGATAAGATTAGAATATTTGAAAGAATTAAGCAAAATTATGGATAGAATGGAGAAGTTTAGTTTGAGACTGAACCCTAAAAAGTGTGCTTTTGGTGTCACTTCTAGAAAGCTCCTAGGCTACATCATTTCAAAGAAGGGAATTGAAGTAGATCCTACTAAAGTCAAAGCTATCATGGAGATGCAACCTCCCAAGAATATCAATCAGATGAGAACTTTACAAGGAAGGGTGCAATCAATCAGACGTTTCATATCTCAGCTAGCAGACATAACACAACCTTTCACAAAAACATTGCATAAAGGTGTGACTTTTGCATGGAACAAGGAATGTGAAAAGAATTTCAACCATATCAAGAAATGTTTATCAAATCCTCCTATTTTGATGCCTCCTATTCAAGGTAAGCCATTGACCATATATGTCTCTACCACATATACATCACTGGGGGCATTACTAGTGCAACATGCTGAGAACAAGAAGGAAAGAGCTATTTACTACATCAGCAGAACATTGGTAGCATATGAGAAGAACTATTCAATGATTGAGAAAGCTTGTCTAGCTGTGATCTTTGCATCACAAAAACTGAGGCACTACATGTTAGCTTACACAACAAAAATGATAGCTAAGATAGATCCATTGAAATACCTACTAAGCAAAGCTGCCCTCATAGGTAGATTAGCTAAATGGGTGATGCTATTGAGAGAATTTGACATAGAATATGTTGAAAGGAAATCTATCAAAGGCCAAGTCATTGTTGATCAGTTGGCTAAAGCACCAATGTTTGAGGATACACCATTACAGATGGAATTCCCTGATTCATCCATCATGCACATTTCTTCTAGGACTTGGCATCTTTTCTTTGATGGATCTTATACACATAATGGATCTGGATCAGGCATATTATTCATAACACCACAAGGTTACTCAATACCTAAAGCATTCAGAATTGCCTTGCACAAACAATATTGTTGAATATGAAGCTCTACTAAATGGAATGAAGATAGAAATTGAGTGGTGCATAACAGAGTTGCACATTCATGGAGACTCACAACTAGTCATACACCAAGTCAATGATGTGTACCAGAAAAAAGATGAGAAACTTGTTCCATACAAACACATGGTAGATGACTTAAAGAAATATTTCATATCTATCATGTTTGAATAGATTCCTAGAACATAGAACAAGGCTTTTGATGCTATGGAAACACTATCATCTCTACTACAGCAGCCCGAACATGAGCTATGCTATGAGTTCCTGGTGGAAGCATTGTCATTTCTTGCATATGATTCCCCTGAAACCCGCATGATCTGCACTGTTGTTGGTCATGATTCTTCCAGATACAAATACCTTTTCTCCTACCTTCAAGACCGAATCATCCATGATACCTTCAATCACTATGAGAAATGATACCTTATCTGAAATGCATCACAATATGTCATCATTGGTAATGATCTATACAAACGAGGTCTAGATGGTACACTCCTTCAAGGTAATTTTTAGTGGTGAATATTCGCCTTTTGGCGAATTCTGGGAATAATGTCTCATGGAATTGGCAAGTCGCGCAGGTATACGCTGGCAAATATTCACCCAATCTTGACATGGTAACCGCTGAATATTAATTGGAATCGCCAATCAGATTTGTCGTTTGACGCTGTTAACCATCATATTCACCTATAATTAATGTGACATGGTTCTTTTAACGGTCTCTTATTCACCAGTAATATTAATTATGAATTGCATATAAAATTTGAAATAGCCAAATGGTTTATATTGTTATCTTAACCACGACCTATTTCGCCACCCGTTAATTAATTATTTTATTGGTCCACGACGTATTTTGCCAACCCATTAATTAATTGTTTTATCGGTCCACGACATATTTTTCCAACCCGTTAATTAATTATTCACCACGTAGATTTAATTTTTTGCCAAACATAGCATTGATCAGGTTGGCACTTGGCACATTTTCGCCAAAAGCCTGAGATTTTAAAAATTGGAAATTTGGAATTTGGTATCATGGATTGATATAAATTCAAATCAAATTTAGAAAACTTAGAAGTAGTCTTATTGTGCGTCGTTACAAATTTTTGGAGCCAGAACCTGGAGGGCCAGATTTACAAATAACAATCTTGCAACAGTAAATAGAGGATTCAGCATTTTAGAGAGTCGAAAATCAAAGGAAGCAGGACAAAGGTAAACAAATATTTGTTCAACTTCACATTTCACAATTCACAGTAGAGGCTAGAATCCTCTAGAATCCTAGTGACTAGTGAGAGGTCATTGGGTAAAGATGTCGGACAAGGGTGACTATCCTGAGGCTGAGATTGAGTATCCTCAGGCTACTACTGCTGAAGGGATTCAGATATCAGGGGAGGTTGAGACTCAAGGCAGTGAAGAGATTGGAAAGCTAGACAAGGGTAAGACTCTTCGGGGCAGTGAAGGGCCTGGGAGGCCATCAAAATGCCCAAAACTTAAAGATACTACCATAAAGGCTTTCTTTGGAGTTGGCAATGTTTCTGCTCCATCAACATCTACAATTGCGAGTGCAAAATCCATTCACAGTAGCTCACCAGTACCAGTACCACAAGCCGGGGTTGTCATTGAGTTAAATGAAAATCAAAATGCATCAAATGAGGATAACAATGGTGGCACGAGAGAAGATGTTATAAGGGATACGTAGAACCAGTTGGAAGGAAATTGTAGCAATGAAGATAATAATAATGTTGGTAGGAAGAAAAGAAAAAGGGAAGTAAAAATGGGGCAGGAGTGGGAAATGGTAAGAAATTTTAAGGTTGACTGGGTAGCAAAGTACTGGTTCATTGAACCAATCCTAAGCAATGATGAACAACCAATAGAATGTAGGTGTAAGATTTGTACCTGGAAACTTAAAAGAGAGAAGAAGTTGCAGCTAAAGCTTGACACTATAGAAAAGCATATTGGTAAGGTTTATGAAAAACAAACCATAGATGAACAAGAAATATCAGTAGTGAGATGGAAATCAAAGGAAGAATGTCTTCATGTTAGGTATGCCATAGAATATGAAGAGCATAACAAGAGAATGGCAGTAATTGCTAGTAGTGAAAATCCAATCAAGGCTGGGTTTAAACATGCAACCAATGAAGCAAACCTGGCAAAGACCGTTCAGATGAGTGTTGTTTTTCATATCATGTCCAGAGGGCATCCTATGAGAGACTTCTCAGAATATGGTAATTTATTATCTTTTTTGAAAGTTCCTCACTATCCCATGTCACATTGGTCAACAAACGTTGGATGGGAAATGGCAAACTGTCTTTCTGAGGTGGAAAAGCAAAATTTACAAGAGAAAGTAAAATAGTCCAGATTCATTTCATTATCCATAGATGAAGTTATTGTAGTAGATAACACTGCTTGGATTTGTATGCATGTGTATACAGTAAAAGAACATGTCCGCCAAGCTCATCTACTCTACGTTCATAAAATGAGGGGCAATTCAACAGTAGAAAACTTATATTTTGAAGTGAAGAATGCTTTGCATGAAATTGCTGGTATGGATGATTTGACAATTGGAAAGAAGTTAGTGCGTGTTGCTGCTGATGGAGCTGCAGTAATGCAAGGCCAAAGGAATGGTCTATGTGCAAGATTACAAACTATTATTTCACCTTACATGCTTGGCATACATTGCATGGCCCATCGAATGAATTTAGCATATAAAATTGTAAGCGATTTTCCTACAGTGTCAAAAGTTGAATATCTAGTTCGTGACATATACTCTTACTTCTGCAGAAGTTCTAAACATTTTGCAAAATTTAAGATTTTCTCAGAGGGAGTAACACTAGGAAACAAGCTTCTCAAGGATGTTGAGACCAGATGGATCTCTTTGCATGGACCAGTACAAAGAGTTCTAACAGAATATCAATCCTTGATCGGAGTAATATATGAGCAATGCCTCACAGTAGACAAAGCTCCTGATTTGTTACATAAGTTAAGTGATATAGAGACTCTATTAACTTTAGCCAGTCTTCTCCCCATGCTGGATTTAATGAACAAGCTTGTTAAGAAAGCCCAAGACAGGACTATGTATATCCATGAGTACTCAAATTTACGTAAAATGACATGCATTGCCCTGGATAATTTATACTCAGATATGATAACAATTCAAAGCCCAAATTTTTTCAGGTGGCAAATAATTACAGATTTGGATCATGTTGAGAATTTTTTTCAATTCAATGCAAAAAATGATTTATGTGTGTTTGTGAAAGGATATGAAATACCAATGCACCAATCTAAGACGGGCAAGTGAGGCAGACTACTTCCAATTAAAAGGGCTGATTTTGACATGTTTGTTAAATCTGTTAGTGAGAATTTGAAGTCAATTTCCTACCAACTTTCAAGTGAGATTCATGAAAGATTCCCTAGAGAAGAAATTCTTGAGGCCATGGGTTGTGTGTTTCCTCATTTTTGGAAAAACATCAGAGATAGACAACATGATGCTCATATGTTTCATAAAAAAATTGATGAATTGATCAGAGAGTTTTCAAAACATGTAGATTGCAATGGACAACCAATTGATGGAATTACAGATTCAGCTATTCTTAAAAAACAATGTAGACAATTTGCATCATGTATGAAATTGCAGTTAAAAAACTTGGAGAATCCATTTCAACCTGGTGCAATAACCAGGCTTTGGAAAAGGATAGAGCAGAGTGAAGTACTACGTGATTCAATATCAAAATATTTCAAACTTGCTAATTTATGTCAAACAATGATATTGGGGTCGGTGGAAGATGAAGGAGTTTTCAGTGCATTGGGGTTTTTGAAATCAAAGATCAGAAACAAACTAGACAGAAATTTGGAAACTTTCTTGAGGTTGTTTGTAACTCAGTACAATGTTACAAACTTTCCTTATGATAGGGCATTGGCAATTTGGAATTCCCTGCGTAAAAGATGAGGGCTTTTGAACACTACTTCAAAACATGGTGGTTCATAGACAAACAATGGATCTTGGTCCTAGACTCAGAATGAAGATGAAGAGTTTTTTGATTTTGAATACCCAACTTAGAATGAAGAACCTCTTGCTAGTAGTAGTAGTCAATTTCAGGAGCTGGATTCCATGTGGGATATAGAAGAGGGCGAGGTAGACTACTCACTAAAACTAAGTGAAGAGTGAACTGTGAAGTGATTTAGAATTAGCATTCGGTTAATAGGTATTTATAATTTTATACACTGTATACTTATTACTGTACTTGTTGGATAAATTGATAATGGAATTGGACTTGATTCTGAATATTTATTAATTTATTGACAATTTATTAATTGACTCATATTCAGCTACAAGCCTACGGGTACAAGTAATAAGTATTGTTCATGATTTTTTTAATTTCAATTTCAATTTTTGTAATTTGTAATTTGAAATTTTGAATTCATGATTTTTGTAATGTAGATTGTATAAACTAGAATGTCCCTCTTTGTCCACAATAGCAGGTGCCAGGGATATATATGATTTTTGGTAATTGTAGAATGTTCAAGAAATTTGTAATTTGATATAACCTTGCGAAGTCCCACACAAAACCTTTCGTAACCTCTCAGCTGTTTAATCTTGTAACTGATTAACCTTTCTGAAGTTACGCCTTTCTACCAGATGCTTCATCGCAGCTTCGTAACTGCCAACACTAATGGCCAACAAACCCTCACGAAGCTCCATAAGCCAACTGATCCTGACAAAGTGTTCTGAAGTTATGCACGCCATTATTCGAGAGTCCTTCAGAAGTTCAGAACCCATTAGCATCCTAACCACTTAACCGTGGAGAAGTTACGAAACAACCTAGTGTTACTTTGGAACATTGCCGGTGGTCTGTTAGTAACGTGCACATGCTTACTAGTATATCCTGGATTTTATCAAACGTTCCTAGATTCACACTACTTACTAGTATATCCTTAAGAAAAACTTCAGAGAATTTATGTTATATTCAAAGCTTATTTAATCTGATCCTGGATCAGAGCTGAGAAATATGAACATACACAAAAAGATTATTCATGCAATGAATCAGAACAATTCATAATTCAAAGAGAGATACTCAAGGAGAGATATAAATCTTGGATTATATTCAAATGCTATATTATATCATGCTCACAAAATACTTTACAATGTAACCTTCTGAAAATAACTTGAACCAGAAGATATTGTCTTCTATAGAAAATATGCCTATTACAGTCTATGATATCCCAGACTCAAGAAACTTATCAATCAAATTGATCAAGTTCTCAGTCCTTTTTCATTGATCCTCGTAATCCTTTTATAGAAAATAAGGATTGCAAACAAGCTTCAGATCGTTTTAGAAAAGACAAGAAAGGAGCGTTCATATAGGACAAAAAATGAAAATAAAACTTTCTAATTCTTGTTACAAAAATTTAAAATGGATCGTTAAAATGAGCACCAAAAATCCTGTAGTAACTCCCAAGGGCAGTTCAACTTCTGCCAAGTGTAATAGTCGTGCTCATGATAACTGCTTGATGACTTTATCCTTGTTGGCTTTGATCTTGAGGGTTTGGAACACTACCACCTAATGCCTCCTCATTTGATGCTTCTTCTTCTTCTTCTTCTGAACTCTCTGAGGGATATGTTGATTTCCAAGTCATATAGGTCTCCTCACTCGGCTAATGAAAGGCAAGGACTTCATCCTTCTTTGGTAATAGTTTGTTCCACTCAGCAACCAACTAGTGAACATCTATTCTGACATTAGCAAAATGCATCCTAGCATCTTGAAGGAGCTCGACAAGTTGTATGAATGGGATATTATCATCTGTATCTAAAATGGAGTCTATTTTAGATAATACTTGTCTATCTATCTACTTCGTCCATTGATCCTTATCTTTAATTACCCCATTTTCCTTAATGAGACCGAGAAAAATTTGAAAATCATCCTGGAAGTATCTTACCCTTAAGATTTATGATCTTCTTCTTATACTTGCCCTATTTACCTCAAAATAAAAAAGATCCTTAAAAAACCTGTAAGTGTTTGTTAGCTCTATATCCACAATAGATTTGTCCTTAATTTGATCAAAAAATGATTTCAAATTATCTTTCCTTGTAACCCACTTTTCCAAAATCTTTTCCACAGTAGCTGCTTCTTTCTGAAAAGATGTTAAGACAACTGCCAATTGATTTGCAGTTTTATATACTTCCTTAGGTCTTACCTTTGCAACAAAGTGTGAAACAACATCCTTTATTTTCTTTTCATATTTCTCCTTTAACTTTTGATCAATGTCTTTCTCATCAGTGGAAGGAGGAAGAGGAGAAGGAGGAAATTCAATAATAGGGCTTGAAGAGGAAGGCCCAGCAGGGGAGGAAGCAATCTGCATCTGCTCTGATAATTTCATTGGGCCATGCTCCCCCAATCTCTTCTTCAAATATGCAATTAAAGTATCTCTTTCAAGAATCCCTTGTTTCAACTCACCATAAACCTTCAAAACTACTTCCAACTTGGCAATGAGTTCTTCCTTCTCTTTGGCTTCCTTTTCTACCACCTTTGCTGTTAATTATGTTGTGGCCATTACCATACCTGATGCTTCAACCAAAGAAGTATCAGTAACCCTTCTTACAATTAGACTCCCTGAAAGGTCATCTCTGACAATTTGTTTTCCCTTGTGATTTTCATTCTTTCTTAGGGACCACATTACCAAAGCCTGGTGATTGTCACTGAAAGTGACCCCTTTGATAGGCTATTCTGCTTCCTCTTTAGTCTTGTGGAAAGGAGTGGTCTATTTTCTGACTGCGTCAAAAACCACCGCATCATCTATATCCCACTCTGAAAGGATTAGTACTCCTGATACTTTCACCATATCTCTTCCCTGTTTTGGAGTGATTTGCTTAAATTTTGTAGTCATCTCTATTTTCACTTCCTCCTCTATGATTTGTAAATCCTTCTCTAGATTCTCTTCATGTCTCTTCTCACAAATTTCTTGAGGTTGGTTGATGTTCAATTTCCAAAGAAATTGCATGAAAGCCCTAGTTTTAACAAAAGCATCATTAGCCAAAAACTCCTGATAGGCTTGCTTGATTACAAGGTCTAATTCTGTACCTGCTGATTCCCCTACTATTAAATCCAACTTGGGCTCTTCTGGTGCCTCTGGCACTCCCTTATTTATTTCTTCATAGGTCATAAAGATTTGACCTAGAGCATCTACTTGCTGTACCTGTTCTATAACCTCCTGGTCATCAAAAATGTTTAGAGGTGACTGTGATGGAGAGTAATATTCTTCAACATGAACAAGTCTTTCTTCCACTCTTTGTTTCTTTGATGGGGGTGGAGAATTAGTTACATCCTCAGAGGCTTGAAGATGAGGAGAGTCAGGGACCTCTATAACCTCCTTTTGTTTCTCAACTTGTTGTGAAGTTGATGGGACATCCCTTTTATCCATCTTCCTTTGTTGGCTTTGCTCTAGTACTACAACATTGTAACTAGTCTTCTTTTGTACCATGTACCTCCCTGGGGGTAATCCTTTTGCAAATATAGGTTTGCTCAGCAACTGTTTAGCCCTTTCTGGGTCATCCTTCATCACCTTTTCCTTCTTTTCACTCAGGGTCTGAAAGATATCCTGGAAACAATTCATGAGAGTATCTATTTTCTTGCCCATTGGAGTTATGCTCTTCAGGGGGTCCCATCTAGAATCAAAATGTCGGATGAAATCCAATGTCTTTTTGTACACCAGCCATTTTTCTTTCCTAACCTCCTGTTCCTCTAACTTTGGGGTATTTCTGACAATATCTTCAGGAAGGTTAAAAATGTGGTTAACCATGGAACATTTGTCTCTCTTCTTAAACATCTCATTATAAAACCCCTCAGGGTCTGCTATCCTAGAAATTGCAATAGCCATATGGTATGGAGCCATGATTTTATCTCTGTGAACCCATCCACCCTTGGTAATTATGAACTGGTGGGCAATGGTAACATTCGGGAATAGAGTTCCCTTGCCTTTTCCAGTGAGGGCACACTCTTCAATATCTCCTAATTGCCTAATAAATTATGTGATTCCAATCCTAAGGGGTACATGATAAGGCAATACAAAAGGGGTTCCCCTAAAACCATACAACTTGATGACAGTTGATACATTGTAGAAAATGACATCACCCCAATTGTGTATAATATTCAAATTTTTAGCAAACTGGTTTGGCCTAATGAGTTGTGCCAATGCTACTGGGATTCTTGGGTTGTCTTGGACAAACAACTTCCTGAGTCTGGCTGCAAAACATTTATCAAAATTTGTGAAACTGTGATCCCTTTTATCCTAGGTCATTGTGAGGCTCCACAATTGGACTGGCATATCTTCACCATCCTTGTGTCTTACCAACTCCATTTCTTGCTCAAAATAATTTGCTCCTTTAAACAAAAACATGTACATTATGAAAGAATACCAGTAGAAAAGCCTATCATCTTCATTCATTTGAATCTTCACTAATCCATTATGGATTAATTCAGCAATAAATGGAGCAAAATCAAAGGTAATAGACAAGTGTGGGTGCAGAATTTGAATCACCATGCACATCAAATGTATTGGCATTCTTTCACTGACATCCTCTCCAAAAACCTGACATAATGAACAATATGCTCCCTTAGCCCTGAAGTCAAAATATTCTATCATAAAAGGCTCCTATGTGTTCTGTCCCATGATAACCATTTTCCCAATTTTGGTGCAAAAATCCTTCAATAATTTTCCTCTGAAATAGTTTCTTTGTGCATCATACACTTGCTTTAGTTCTTCAAGATCAATATTCTCTAGACTGTCTGAGGGTTCACTTAACCTGAATACCTTCCTAATCTCTTCAGCAAAAATTTTGATCAATAACATTCCTTTTGCATCCCTAACCTCCTTAGTGATTGGGTCATAACTCTTTACAACTTGGGTCATCAAATCAACATCTAAAAAGATGTCGGGTACCAAAAGTTTTCCCAGGTCAGACTGCCATATATTGCTTGCAGGGCGAGGAGTATTTCTCTGACTAAAACCCACTTTGAATAACTCTAAGCCAAGGATATCAAGGTCACCATTTGCATTGATTGTACCAATTTTGGCCTCCCTAATAAAATGTGTTGTCATATAGACCATCCGCTACCTTTACCCTAGGGTCTTTGGGAATCAGACTCTTGGTTTTCACTAGGTTAGTAGTAGAGCTGGGAAGTAACTGCAATAAATCCTCATGTAAACCTCTTTCACTATACTCAATTTTACCAGACAATTCTTTCCTTGGTGCCATTTTAGGGTTTATGCTAAAAAACCTTTGCAAGATATACAGACTATGGGACTATGATTCTTTTAGTATGAAAGCAAATCGTATAAGTATTTTACCGACCTTTTTTCTAGGAAATCACCGAGAGACAACAGCCAGTCCTTGCAATTCTTCATGCTCGGGTCTCTACAATTTTTTGATCTCTTTGTGCTTCTGAGAGTGCACAAAATTCTGATATACGAACAATTAAAACACTCACCTCAGCAATTTATTCGGCACGATTCAACCATTACTCCTCTGAAAAATTGAACTGTCACTTCTCAATGGGAAACTTGAAATTTGCGTCACTTTATCTCCAGTTTGAATTAGGACCGTCGATTCTTACTAGCATATCATCTAACGGTTTGTTCGCATGATCTCATAGCATGAAAAAGGCCTATGAGATCATACGAAAAATAGTCATACCAGTCTTTTCACTGGCGGCAATCCCTGCAACCTTTATTGTTAAAACAATGGTTAGTCGCATGATCTTACAACTTAAAAATAGCCTATATGATCATACGAAAAACCGCTAGCATGCAACCACTGTCAGCATCCTTTTGAGTTACTGGCCCCACTGCTTTTAGCCAATGAAAAAATGCCACTTGTGAAGAGAGTTGTCGGCGGTCCCACCTGAGAATTATGCTTGTCTTTATGCAAGATCGACGATTGGTCACATGATCGCATAGGCCTCTAAGATCCTATGAGATTATACGACAGCCGTCCGATCTTTCCTTTGTTACTTTGAGCTCTAAAGATCCTTCTGACACTGGCCCCACCGTCTCAAATAAAAAGCTGCCACTTGTGAGATACCTGTCAGCGGCCCCACTTTGTTCCTGCATTAAGCTTCATTGTAAGATCAACGGTTAGTCTTATGTTCGCATGGCTTGGAAAGATTCCATGCGAACACACGACCGCCGTTAGATCTTCATTAAAGATTCAAAGCTGAATGACATCCGAAACATTAGAATATGAGGTATTCAGGACTTAGGACATATTATTTATATCACCCGGCCTTTGGACTTAGGGAAAATAAAGATATGACCCCCGCGTGATGATAAAATAAATGCACGTGCTCTTCTATGAACCTAAGTGACTCAAAAAGTAACACTCAAATAGAATTGTAAAGAGCGACCTAGGTTTTTTATGAAAGTGGCAAATATTTAAGGCTTTCCTCAAACTTGAACTTTAACTAGGGCTGGCTGGATATGGGGGAAAATCTTGTTAAATTTACAAGATTTTTTGTGGGTTTTCTTTAGCAAAAATATCACAATCTTTTAACACTTATGCACACTTCAATTATATAAAAATTTCACAAGATTGACATATTGAAAAATTGAAGTGCCAACACCTTTCTAGGGTTTAATGGATTTTTAGAGCATATCTCAACCTAGCACTTAGGGTTTTAACATTTTGATTGAAATTCAGGCCTTCGGGAGGAAAATTGCAGGAAATTCTCAAAACAATTGTGAAAACTGAAAATACTACCAACATGGTCAATTTATTATTTGTCAATTACCTAATTTCCTAATACTAAGCATTTACTTAATTAGAATTGAGATTCTTGAAGTTGACTTGAGCCAATGAATGAGCTTTGTTAGGGATTTTTCTTGCATGAATCAAATTTTTGAAAGGTTACTTCAGACTATGCTTCTTGAGACTAATTCAAATAAGAGAAAGACCTAATTGCTGACTCTGAGGATTGGATAGGATAGTCCTTCATTTTTGAGCTCCACATACTTAGGCAAGTATTACCATATTACCTTCTAATGATTACTGATAAAAGTAAAGAGACAACAACAATATATGGCAAAAGTTGTAGTGTATTTGTATTAAAATCAACTCGCTAATTACATTCAAAATTCAATTACTCAGAAGGTCAGACACATAACTTAGAAGTCTGCTTCAAAGCAATTATGTTCAAATTTTTCTATTATCTTTCAACTCTATCCCAAAAATGAGTCTTCAACTCTATTTATACCTCGTTTCAACCATCTTGGAATTCCCTCATGAATGGGAATGCAACAAGCTTTGAATGGTTGAAGACCCTAAACCTAAAAAGCATAATGATAAGAAATAAAGCAATAAAAGAAAAAATACAATGAGCCCTCAAGTGGTGGAAAGACAAAATTGTTTTGGCCTGTTCTGCATCCTGGATCACTGATAACTAACACCTTTGTCTGTGAGTATTCATGATAGCTGTTGTTATAACAAGATATGGTGACTGCCATTCTGGCTAACTTACACCATTCTTAAATGATAGCTTATCATCCCTGTATTCTGAGCTTAGGTGTCAGGTGCTCCAGATGTCCTCCTTACTCATCATCCAAAATGTCCAAGTCAACTACAGTGGATTTAACTTTCTTGGCCTTTGTTAGCTCATCCCATGCAGTTACTTCTTCCTCTGACAGCCAATTGAAGTCCTAGATGAGCTGCAGTTGTGCTTTTTGTCTTCCCCACCTGGCATCTGTAATTGCTTTGACATCTGTTACAAACCTGGTGAGATCTATCTCTGCCTTAATAGCTTCATCTAGGGTTTTATTGAAGCTCTCCAAATCAACATTATTCCCCTCACCTAAAAATGCCTCCTTCCTAGGCAATAAAAGATCAACATCTGACCTCCACTGATCAAGGCTCTTTATGGCTCCATCCCCATTCTTAATGTAAGGGATAAACTTTTTGGAACAGGAGCTGAGCATGGCTATCTTAGCCTCTATCAAATTTGCCTTACCCTTAAAAAATGGTAATATGGCTTTAATTTTGTCTATCTCCTGACCAACCCTCACAACTATCTCTGGAATATCACTTCTCAAAGATTGAGAAAATGTCAATCTATCAAAAAGTGGTGTTCTGGTAGACCAAGTTGCATGATACCCGCTTAAAATTTGTACATAGCTATCCACTTCTTTCTGTAATTCTGGCAACTTTCCATAAGCATTAAAAACAAGATCAAATTTATCTTTAATTACATTTATTCTGTGCTACAGAATATCTAACAGGGCCTGTAAGATGGCCTCATTCTTCTCCTCATTTAGCTTTTCTATTGTAAGTTCTGTAGCTAAGCCCCCCTCATGCTCAGTTTGGACCCCTGCATCACAGACCTCTGTAAATGCCTTGGAATGATTTTTTAGAGTATTTATTTCATCTTTTAGCTCCTTCACAGTCTTATCCAGCAAATAATTCTTCTTCAGTTCCTCTTCAAACTTTTTTCTAGTTGCCACATAATCTCTAAATGTCCTGGCTAGCCTATTCTCCAAGTCCTCAACCACTACTTTATTCATGGAGGATGCATGGTGTAAGAGATTTGCTATCTTTGATCCTATAGTGTCCTGCAACCTCCATATTAATTGGCTACCCTGTGTGGTGTCTTGGATGTCAACCAATCTGGGCTTACTAGATTCTGGGGCCACACACCATACTGCTAGTGTCTTAGTGTCCATATTGAATCTAGAACCCCTCATGAATCCATCAGGGCCAAAAGCTTCATAAGCTATAGCTTTATCTTGCCTCTTGATTTAGTCAATTAGGAATGAGGACTCCAAGTCCCATCTAGGGATCAGCAACATGCCACTTCTCTTTACTAGATCTCTTGCCTCCTCCACACTTAATGTTTCACTGTTGGGATCATAGGCTTGTAATTTTTCAATTATTTGAATAGTTTTTTCCCCTGATTCCCCTGGTTTCAAAGATAGTGTTAATTTATTCTGCTTAACTCTAAAGAGAAAACTTTTAAACTCAACGGACTTGATGAATTCATCATCATCTATAAACTCTTTACCTTGGATGACCCTATCATCCAATCTAGCTGCAGCCAATTCTAACTCATCTACAGCCTTTTCTCCCTCATCTGCCATTGATGTCAAATTTTTTTGTCTTAAGTCAACAAAGTAATGGATATTACCTGGCAGGATTTTTAGTGCCTTTTGCCTTGCCTTTTCTGGTACATTCATCAACTTTTGTTTCTTTGATGGCCCCTGCTCAGATGTGGATGGCTCAACTTGTTCTGTTTCTCCCATAAACTCCACATCAGGTTCAACTTCTTTAGGGTTTATTCTGTCCTCCTCCTTCTCCTCAGGGATGTCTAGCAATTTAGACATAATATCTTTGTAATTCTCTAAACACATTTCAATTTTATTCATGTATTTGAGATCAGGAAAGAAACCGGGGAAGGTAGGGTCTGCCTTTTTCAATTGTTCCTCTACCCTTACAATATTTTCCCATTTACAGGTTCTCTCTTGACAGGTAACTTTGCTAAAAATATTTCTAATAACATCCTCCTCTGCCATAGGCTGATTTAGAGCCAAATTGTGATTCCTCATTTCTCTCAATGCTCCTCTAACGAAGTCTTCAGAGTCATACATCCTTGCTTTACTATAGGGCAATCTGAATTGTCTGAGGAATTCATGGATTTGGTCCACAACATCTTCACCTATAGAGAAATCCCCTATTTGGAACCTTCTTATCAGAAAGGTTCCCTTATGTCTTTTAGGGCCTAAGTGCTCTCTATCCATCATGATAAGCTACCACAAGAATTCTACTATTGCCAATCTTTCTGGGACAAATGTTGGCAGTATGTGTGGAGGTTGAGGGCAAGCATACACTCTTATAAGAGTAAAATTCGCAAAAAAAAACATATCACCCCAATTGTGCTTGATGTCATTCTCATAATTGTCATTGTCCATATTAAATGCTAAGGGTCTAAGTAATTTTCTAACAAGTAAAGGAAATCTATTCCTCACAATACCTAACATGTTCATTACTGGATCCACAAAATCACTAAAAAAAGCAACGGAATTACAGAAAGGGTAAGTTCTATCCCATACCTTGGTCCACAGCTGAATCGGAATAGTTCCTCCCTCATTCTCAGTCTCATCGATGAACCCTGGGTTGATGTAGCCAATATTGAAATAGAGGATCAGGTGCATCAGCATGGAGTAGTGATTGAACTTGAAGCTTTTCAAATCAGTCTTTGCATTCATCAACTCAAAGTGCATTACATTGATTATGTGCCCCACATAATCAAACTCCTTGTTGGTGTACTGATCCTAAACATCTGTAGCCATGTCAAAAATGTCAGCAGTCACTGTCGAACCTCCATCTAGTCCAAGAACTTTGTGTAGACCATAGATGGTATTCTGGAAATAGGTAAAGAAAATCTCAATATCAAATGAATCTGCAACCTTCTTGGGTAACAATCCTACCTCTTTGATTTCTCTATGAATATGCCTCCTCATAACCTTTCCATGGTAGTAATTTCTATGTCTATTAAATAGGGCCTCCTCTCCTGCTAGGTCAATATCCATGCTCATAGGTCCCTGAAGGTCGAAAGCTTGAGTAAAAGACGCTCTATCTAACATGCAGAGTATAGACTTGTCATGCCTATGGAAAGCTTGTGTCACTGGATTGTATGCTTGAATTAGCACTTTCATGAGGTCTACATCCAAAAATACCTCAAGTACTATCAACTTTGCCAAGTTCCTCTCCCATGGGTTTGAAACAGGAGGGCCTCTAATTCTATTGTTATAGAAAAACATGAAGAGCTCATACCCAGTTGTGTTTGGGCATTCAGCATCCCTGCAGAATGTATAAGGGTCCCTCCATTCATAAGCATTAGCTGATTGCAAATTTGAGGATCCAGGCAACAGTTTCATCCATTCTTCAGCATATATGTTTGGCCTCTTTGTTCTTGAATGCACAATGGCACTCTTTTCCGATACTTCAACAACATCAAAAGATCCTTGTTCTACCATTCTTTGAAGTACTAAACTCTCTGGTTTCTCTTCAACTCTGGAAATTATGGATGCTTTGAAGTGTGAACTGTATTTAATAATAATAACTAACAAGTAACAAGCAACTCACAAGTACAATTAGGGTACCATCCACCAGGCCACCTACTATATTAAAAATTAAAATCTCAATGTCTCATCAAGCACAGTCACAAACGTATGAAATTAGTAATTACCTTTTTCATAATTTAAATAAGTGTCACTGTCAACGGTACATCTAAGTTTCTAAGTTTCTAACCCTAGGTCACTAATACCCTATCTCAACTTAGGCTAAATTGCTACTTGCAAATCAGGGGCCTTGGCCCTTAGCCGTTAAACTGACCAGAAAAATGAAACCTTGAGATGTTACAACACAGCCTGGCATGCCGCATGAATGATGACACTTGTACTTCCCAAGTTGAAAGTTCCCACTTTCCACATGGGCCATGGCATTAGCATGCAACTTAGTCTCCGTCAGAACATCTCTCACTTTTCAACCCCTTACGAAGTTACGCAACAGCCATGCGTTACTTCGGAACCCCTAACCATCATAATAAATTTAAGTTTTAAATGTTGAGAAGCTACGAAATAGCGAAGCGTAACTTCAGAACACATCACCATATTAAATTAAATGTTGAGAAGTTACGAAACAACCAAGCGTTACTTCAGAACCCCTAACCATCATAATAAATTAACCGTTGAGAAGTTATGAAACAACCAGGCGTAACTTTGGAACCATCATAATAAATTAAAGTTTTAAACATTGAGAAGTTATGAAACAGCTAGGCGTAACTTCAGAACCATCATAATAAATTAAAGTTTTAAATGTTGAGAAGCTACAAAACAGTCAGGCATAACTTCGGAACCATCATAATAAATTAAAATTTTAAACGTTGAGAAGCTACAAAACAGCCAGGCGTAACTTCAGAACACATCCCCATCATATTAAATTAAATGTTGAGAAGTTACAAAATAGCTAAGCGTTACTTCAAAACCCCTAACCATCATAAATTAACTATTGAGAAGTTATGAAATAGCCAGGTGTAACTTCGGAACCATCATAATAAATTAAAGGTTTAAACGTTGAGAAGCTACGAAATAGCCAGGTGTAACTTCAGAACCATCATAATAAATTAAAGTTTTAAATGTTGAGAAGCTATGAAACAGCTGGCCGGGCGTAACTTCAGAACCAGTAACACTATTTGAAAAAGAGTCGTCTGACTTCTCATTGTTTCATTTGTATACTACTATACAGTATTACAAATTTACAAACTATAGTATTACTATTTAATTCAAAAACTGGTATACAATATATTATATACATAATACTGGTAACTTAAACTGATTCACTGATTCAACATTTCACTGAAGTTCTGAACGGCTATGGACCAGCCATTTTCAAAACCAAAATGAAAACTACATTCGATTATTTCGTATTTACAAATTACAACTTACAAGTAACAATTAACAAAAAATTTCGTAACGGTAAGCCGTAAGATCCACATTGCACAAAGAAAAAAAGATTAGTCAGATTAGTCGATGCGTAGAGCAGCAAATAATGGGATCATCTGATTCATCTCCTCCTGGAATGCCTCTTGGTCGAAGCCATGATCGTCAAAAATGGCGCGCATCTCTGCCTTGTCATGTTCTACTTCAAGTTCGAACATGTCACTTAGGTAACCGGCGTAACTGGTAGCATGATGATGATCCCTTGCTGCAGACATTAGATGACTGAGGACATCCTGTTGAATCTCCTCCTCCATATCCAAAGTTGGTTGGATAACAGGTTCTGGGTTCTCATTTGATGATCCCTCAACTACTGGAAGACCCATTCTGTGAAAGCACCGAGAAAATACAAATAATCACCAACTTGTCATCCAAATTTAGAAATTTAGAAAGCTCCTATGCTGAATGCTCTGCAATTCCACTACCGAGGAGTATATAAAGAAAATAATCACCAACTTGCCAGCCGCAATAAACTTTGAAGGAATGTTTCACGTCAGGTGGTAATTCAAGATGAAATTAATGAAGAAAAATTGCAGACATTGTAATGTCCTATGTAACTTGGCTCCAAAGTCGAAAAGAAGAATAATAAATGTTGAATCAAAGCTCATATCTCCTAAAATTATCCTTTTTAATGTCTAATCAAAATCTTGGCTTGGATAATGGATAATCGTACCACTCAAGTTACGCAAACTGTCGGCGTTGCCTCGGAACCACGATATCCTAGCTGCGATTTTAAATTTTGAACTGACAACTTGGCTGCCGCATTAAACTTTCGCGTAATGTCACTTGGCTCTGAAAAGAAAGATAATGAATATTTACAATTTTAATCAAAATCTTGTCGTTGTTAAGTCTCATTAATTGTACTTCAATGATCAATGTCACTGCAACTTTGCGGCTAAGTTACGCAAACTGCCAACATGGCCTCGGAACCCCCATATCTTACCTACGAATCACGATCATAACTTCCAAAGTCACGTACACTGTCAACCTGTCCTTTGCGTATCTTCATGGCCTTCAACTGCAACGTACCAGCATAACCGCCGAAGTCATGCACGCCGTCAACCTGACCATTACGTATCTTCATAACTATCAGCATCGACCCTCCTTTTAGCCTGCCGAAACTACGCACACACCACACTGTTACTAGTCACCACAACTATTCGCCAATTTATATTTTTTATAATATAAATACTCTTTTATATTCGCCAATTTATATTTATTATAATATAAATACTATTTTCTATTCGCCAATGTATTTTTTTTTTAATATAAATACTGTTTTATATTCGCCAATTTATATTTTTGTAGTTATAAATATTGTTACATATTTGCCAAGATAGTCCCACCTACTTTTAGGGAGCATCAATGATTCACCAATTCAGATTATTTTTTTTTCTTTGAAAATAAAATAATTTCACCAAATTTTATTTTTTTCCCTTCTCACTTTCGCCAATTTTCTACACCTTTCTTAAAGGGGGGGTTTCTTAAAGATTACCCTGCACTCCTTAGATGTTTAGAACGTGAAGAGTCTCAACGTGCATTAGAGGAAGTCCATGATGGTATATGTGGATCACATTCCAACAGTTTAACACTAGTTTGAAAGCTTATTAGGGTTGGGTACTATTGGCCTGAAATGGAAAAAGAGGCTATTAAATATGCTAAGAACTGTCAGAAGTGTCAAATACATGGGAACTTGAATCATGCACTAGGGAGAGATCTTATTCCCTTTACTACACAATGGCCTTTTCAACAATGAGCATTTGACTTAATTGGTGCTATATATCCACATTCTTCTAATGGACATGCTCATATCATCATAGCTACTGACTATTTCACAAAATGGGTAGAAGCAGTTCCTTTGACTCAAGCAATTGGAAAACAAATTTCTATGTTCATTCTGAACTACATCATATGTCAGTATGGGATTCTGCATTCAATAGTCACAGATAATGGTGGAAAATTCAAGAACAACAACCTAGATTCTTTATGCTCAAAATTCAAGATAAAACAACATTGGTCATCTATAAACTATCCTCAAGGGAATGGACAAGCAGAAGCATCAAACAAGAATCTGTAAAAAATCTTGCATCGTACACTTAATAAAATAGGAAGAGACTGCCATCTCATGATCAATCCATCTCTCTGGGCCTACAGAACAAGTATAAGAATGCCCACTGGGGCTACACCCTTCACTTTAGTTTACAGGTCTGAAGCGGTACTACCTATTGAGGTTGAAATCCCATCACTGAGAATCAGAATGCATGGGCTAGTGATTGATGATGACTGCATAGTGTCTAGGTTGCAAGAACTTGAACTACTAGATGAGTGCAGACAATCAACATATGATCATCTCAGAGTATATTAGAAAAGAATGTCTATAGGTTACAACAAGAAAGTCAGACACAGAGAATTTTAGGTTAGCGATCTAGTCTTGAGAGAGAACCCTAAAACTCAATCACATTGAGAGCGCAAGGGGAAGTTTGAACCCAACTGATTGGGCCCCTTTGTCATCACTGCTACTTTTGGCTCTAGAGCTTATCAACTCTCAATGACTGAAGGAGAACATCTCCGAGAACCAATCAACGTTCTCCATCTGAAGAAATTCTATGCCTAAGGCATTTAGTATTCAAAAATGTCCTAAAAAATTCATAAAAATTAGAAAAAGTCCTGAAAAAAATGAACATCTTGATGAAAACCTAGCAATAGGCACCTTGATGATTTACAAAAAAAATTTTAAAAGTACAAAAAAATTTGAAAAGATAAAAATACAAAAAAAGAAGAAAAAGAAAAGTGCCTTGGTGAAAACTTGGAAACAGGCGCCTTGGTAGCAAAAATAGAATCTCTACCAAGATGGTGAAAACCTGGCAAATTGGTGTCACTTGTTCAAAATGCTCCATCTATCAGCGCAATCTTGGTCTTTCCCAGCTTTCAGTCTTGCTTTAGTTTGTGCATATCTCTTGGTTTGTTTCCGCATCCTGTTTTCAATAAAATCGGTATGTACACCAATCAACAAAAGTGTATGTATCCTATCAACATTCAAACTTGGGGGCAATCAATGTCATATCCTATGGTCTCCAACATACCTAAGATGAGTCATATCCAGTCAAAGTCCTTTGCAACTACATCCGAGTTAGTATGTTTGTATGAAAACCTAGCAATAGGCACCTTGATGATTTACAAAAAAAATTTAAAAAGTACAAAAAAATTTGAAAAGATAAAAATACAAAAAAAGAAGAAAAAGAAAAGTGCCTTGGTGAAAATTTGGAAACAGGCGCCTTGGTAGCAAAAATAGAATCTCTACCACGATGGTGAAAACCTGGCAAATTGGTGTCACTTGTTCAAAATGCTCCATCTATCAGCGCAATCTTGGTCTTTCCCAGCTTTCAGTCTTGCTTTAGTTTGTGCATATCTCTTGGTTTGTTTCCGCATCCTGTTTTCAATAAAATCGGTATGTACACCAATCAACAAAAGTGTATGTATCCTATCAACATTCAAACTTGGGGGCAATCAATGTCATATCCTATGGTCTCCAACATACCTAAGATGAGTCATATCCAGTCAAAGTCCTTTGCAACTACATCCGAGTTAGTATGTTTGTCTCCTTACTAGAAAGGATTTTGCACTCAAACACAAACGAACATCAAAAACAACAAACTAAAAACCATCTCTACTTCACTGCTTTTATCTCCTTGTATGCTTACTGATTCGCATTGAGATTTCTGCATATTTTGTTCCCTTGAGCTCTTTGATGATGTCCTTCATAGGATTTAGAGAGTGATGACTGGGGGCAAAATCTTTTCTTTGTTTTCTATTTTGAGTGAAAATCTAACAACTTTGGAAATTCTAGATTGAATTGGTGTCCATCTGTAAGAGCCTCCATCACGTATTGGATGGCCATGTGTACCTTGACCATTGATACCCAAAAAATTTAAGGAAGTTTGATCTAACTATTGTCTTTTTTAGTGAGTTCTTACTCCTACTGTGAAACGCGATCTTACCCAAGGATGTGAATGATAAAGGGTCACTGTAGGTAATTCACAACAAATTTAGAATGATCTCTTGACTGGTTGATGTGTTTGTATGCAAGGCGTATTAAGGTCATCACAAAATTTATGTTCTGATGCTTATACAAATTGCAATATCAAAATGGACATGATATTCAGGTCATCCTAGCATTTGTGCCTTGCTGCTTATATCTAATCCGACATTCCAAAAACAAAATCAATATTCATATGTCCATGGTTGTCTAGCTAGTGGGCATTGTATTGACTTTGACACAAAAATAAATATTCATATATTCATGGTTGTCTAACTAGTGGATGTTGTATTGACTTTGACACAAAAATAAATATTCATATATTCAGTGACTAGGTCCTAGGTCCTAGGTTTGCATTTCATTGTGCATGTCACTTTGCACTTTGCATGTTTGCATTTATCTCCGGATTTCCAAATCAGCTTGACGCTTAAACAATTCTTCAAACAACGCTAAACATGACACAAGGGTTGAGTCTCACATGAAGGTCTCTTCACAGATCTGCAAGTAGTCACCATCCTGGGTTAAACATCCTTTTTGACAAATGACCGAGTACTTGTCTTCATCAATACCTGCAAAATATATCATATGTATCGATGCATTTACATTACATATCATAATCATTTCATTACATTTGTTGCATTACATACATATACATACATAAAGCATAAACAAATCATACATTTCCATAATCCATAATCAATTGCATTGCATAATCCATACATTTGAAAGAAAACATTGCATTGCATAATCCATACATTCTACATTAATCAAAGCATTTCAACACATTTACATCACATGATATATCATCATAAACCAAACTAACAAGTACACATGAAGTCACAACCAAAAATAATTGATCTCATATATATCATATAACTCGGAATAGTCAAAGGTGCACCACTGGCACAGTATACAAAAGAATGAGCTCATGTGAGCTATCAAATCAGATCAATGTATATGGACAAAATGACAAAAATAATCAGAATACTAAGACAAGTCAGATGTATGTCTGCTCCTCTGCATCTGGTGGGGGTGGTGCAAGTGCATCTGGCGATGGATCAACCCGCGGTGCTCTAGCTCCCTCTGAGGCAACCATATACTGAGAATAGGTAGGCACTCTCTACGTAGTAGGTACAGTAGCATAGTATGTAGAAATGTAGTATGAAGCTCGTGCAGTCTGATGTACCACCTCTTCTTGCAACCATTTGACATCTGCCTCTCACTCTAAATGTTGTCTCTCAGACTCCTTGAGCTGTATCTCAAGTGTAGCACTCTGTAATCTCAAGTCTCTAATCTGCAACCTGAGTCGCCTAATAATATCTTGAAGAGTCTGCCTCAGTCCAGGATCTGCATCCGCAGCTGGCATATCTGTATCCTCTATCGGTTGATCAACAACCTCTTCCCTACACACCTTGCGACGTCTAACCTCAGCTCCTAAATCAAAATTGGGATCCACTTGTGTAGCATCAGTATCACCACCTACATCCTGTTGTGCACCTAAGACCTCATCTACACTCCCAATGCTACCCAAGGTACCACCCTCTCCTCTAGTAGATCTCCTCTGAAGAACTGCAGGTCTACCTGTTATAGAACTCTGAGGGTGAGGTGGTCTCATCTGTCCAACTAGCCTTTGTGGGGTAACAACTACTCTAGGTCTTGATGGTTTAGGCTGCAACACTGGAATCTGTACATCTCGACGTCTCTAGCCTCTACCCATGGATGCACTTGTAACATCTACTACCTCCTCCATGGTCGGGATCAACTTTGTAGGATCCAAGAATCTATGCATAGGATGCTCCACCAACCAAGCAATGAAAGCATCAGTAACCCCAATGCCATCTACCTGTGGCCTGTAGTCCCACTCTCTCGGCACATATCCAGTATACTCGTGACTACAAAGAGCATAAGATAATCAAGTTGTCCATCCCAATCCCAGCTCTCAGACCAACTGTGCATATGTGGCATAATCCTGTGGTGCATCCTCTTGAATGATGCCATAATATCTCCACACCCGTGTAATGATGAATCACTCAAGGATAGTAGTGGATCGACCTATCAGCACCTGACTCTGACAGAAGTAATTGAACTGGGCACGCGTTGTCATCCATGCCTCCACCTGAAGATACGGTCTCCAACTAATGAAGGTCATGTCATCAAGGACACGTCTCCAATACTCTGTAATACCCATCCAGATCTATGTGACATATCCAGAGTACCTATATATCAATGGCTGTTGTGGCTGCCTACCCTCACCGCATACCAGCCGACATATCAAGATGTGCTCCCACACCCAAATCTATAGAATCAATGCACCAGAAGAAAAGATTTGCCCTCATGATACACTATCTCATGCATCTCTAAGAACATGTGAGCAAGTAGGCACTAACCCCATCCTAACTCAGAAGGTGTAGCCATCAAGCATGCTACCATCAGGGCCCAACCCATCAGAAGACCATTCTGCTGACGGTCAGACATGATGATCCCACCGATCATCCCTGCTATGATACACTCCAGTTTGTGGGTCTGCTCATATCTCTGTACTAGAGTCTCCCAAGAGATAGAGTGAGCCAACTGATCATCATCACCAAACAACATCTGAAAGGCATGAAGACCAGCATTTCCCGCACTGACATAATCAGGACGAGGGCCATGAAACAATATGCGTAGAATCTTGTACACATCCTATGGAGTAACGGTGATCTCTCCAGTAGGAAGATGAAACGTCTGCATCTCGAAATGAAATCTCTCGATCAACGCAGTTGGAAAACCATGGTTCACCCGAATCTCAGGAAACATATCAAATACTCAAATTCACATGCAACTAGGTGAACTCTCAAAGGATCAGGCAGTGACATGCAGAGTCTCTTGGTAAACGGATGTGAAATCCGCACATGTACATCAGGATAGACAACCTACACAGCATAAAAATAGGATACCCTATCAATAACTTGGTCAAAAATCAGGCTATAAGTATAAAATTTGAAAATTTGAATACTTCAAAAGGTACATTAAATGCTAAGGAATCAGTGTAAGAAATCAGAACAATAAAAATTTGACCTAAGGATGAGAAAAACCCTCATTTTCCATACAAGTTTTCAGACTGGTATCAAAACTCGTATGAGTTTCTACAGGTTCCCGCACAACATTTCATGTACACACGACAATACAGAGGTTCTCGTACGACACTTTAGGGACCCGACGAAATGTTGTACGACAGATGGGTCCCTCTCATACGAGTTACAAATAGAATAGGAACGACATTCTAAATGCATTTCAAAACTTGTACGAGTCCTAGTGGACTGTCGTACGACTTTTCATTGTAAAAAAATTCAAAAACTTAAAACATACGAAAAAAATCCTTAAATTGCTAAAACCATGGAAAATTTGAATTCACAGAGAGGCACAAAGGTCCACTTATAGGGTTCCCGTACTGGGAAGGTCGTTGGTGTCATCGGTTGCGCTTGAATTGGTGCGAGGAGACTGGAATTGCCATCTTGTCCATTTTTCTCTAAAAGGGCTCCACAAAAATCACAAAAGATAAAAGTGAATAATGATTTGAAAATAACCCTTTTGGGCCTTATATAGGTTTTGACCTAATTTTCCAAAGTGCTCCATTTTCCACAAAAATTGCACCCTTGGTTAATTTCGACGTTTTGAATCCATCTTCGGGATCAAAATCGAAATCTGAGATCGTTTACATTGTCAAAATTGTGATTTAAAATTTTTGGACCGAGGACGGCCGATTGCTTGCATAATCGACCTTCTAATCATCAAAGAAATCTAGAATTCAACTTAACCAATTATCTCACATCAAACTTTCAAAATTTTAACTTGGTCAACCATGGTCAACTCATGGTCAAACCTAGTCAAACTTGGTCTTTAGGACCTCCAAACGATGCAGAATGCATTTCCGGACATGTGTAACCAATTCTCAAATCAATTAACATGCTTCTAAACCATTCAACGTTGGCTTTTCTTGCAAGATTTCAATTTTCATCCTGAAGGGGACATGGTATTGCACATCAATCAAATCTGTAATCAAATCTTTTTTCCAATAATCAAGACAACAACCACATCTAGTTGTTGATTCATCAAAAGACCTCGCCGCTTGGGGCATATCAGGTCCATTAAGATCCATATCAATCTGGTATCATCAATCTTGTAAATTGTATCACCTCTTCGTAACCATCGGTTCAGTTGTGTTATTTCCTTGGTTCTTTGTAACTGAAGTGTTCAGATTTGGCATCCTTTCGATTCCTTTAGACAATCAAGTCTGGAGTTAGGACAATCACTTCTTTGTAATCATAGGTTCAGAATCAGGCATTTTGACACTTCTTCGTAATCACAGGTTCATTGTTGATATAATTGATATCATCTCGATTCTTTGGTCAATCAGGACCTGAATCAAACATCTTCAAATCTATCAATCGGTCTCTGTCTCAAAATCGGTTAATCTCTCAAGATCAGTTCTCCCACCATATAACTAAGTCCACATCATCATAAAAAATAGATTATTCTTTGAACCACTGCGCTTCTCACAGTAATTCAAAGAGGGGCAAAATGTAATACCCCAAAAATGGGCTATAGGTTCATTAACCTCCTACATCGACAAATCGATCAAAATTGACACAAAAGTCCTAACCAAAGGCACATCTGCACATCAGTTCATTGAAACCCTAGTTGATTTTATCCTAATTCTGTATCAGGGAATATTTCCTAAATATTCCTAATTTATCATAATTATCCTAATTAAATATATTTGGCGATAAATCATATTTATCCTAAGATTTGATTAATTGAATATGATGAATATTTAATTAATTAAGTTTAATTTTTCCACTTAAATATTTAATTAGAATTAATTATATTTATTCCTAATTTATATTATTTAATTTTGACAATAAATAAAAAATCCTATGAATAATCAGTTGAATTCTTATTTAATTGATTAAATCCAGTTGTTAATATTTAATGATATAGTTTTGGATAAAGTTTGATTTAATAATTGATTAACCCATAAATCAATTATTTTAATTCAAAATCAAATAAGTTGAGAATAAATCACCTTATTTTCAAATTAATTCATATTAAATCATGCACAATCAAAAAAGCAGTCAACTTTAAATCAATTATTAATTTCAATTTGTTAACTTTCTAAACTCAACATGTGATTGTGAGTTGAAAAAGTGAACTAAACTCTATTTTGAGTCAAAAAGTGTTTTTGCATGATTTTATAAGTTGATCTATTCCTGATTTCTTGTTAACTCAAAAATCAACCTGAGTTTATCAAGAGTGATTTATGGCTTTTCTCAATGCATCCTCAAGCCCTGAATTTTTATATAATCAAGGCTCAGCTCTTCACAAAAGGATCCCTCGAATTTGCATACTTACTCTAGCGAATTTGCATATGAAGAATCAAGCTTTTGCGAACAAGGTGATTGTGAGATTTGGGTTATTGTTTTGAGCATTCATAGCATTCCTTCATAGCATATCATTGTTAGATCAATTTGCATATCATTTCAATTCATCCTAGATTAGTTTCATATCAAGTTTTTCATCTTATTCTACACAAAATTCAAAAAGATAGATTAATCTGCATTTCATCTTCATTGCTTTCGATCATTTAAATCCTTTGTTTAGGTGTTGCATTGTCATTGATCTCGGTTCAAATCTGAGAATACCATACTCGCACCTACTAGAAGGCACTAAATAGCCTAGTTAGCTTATTTCATTTATATTGCAGATTTCTTGATTTGCTAACCTCTAATGTTTTACTAAAGTGTTGTGTCTCCAACTAGGTACAATTTTCACACACACAATGATGGCCATGGATTTGGAGGAGTATATGGATTCTCTTACAATAGTGATCGATAAGGGCCGATAGCTGGTGTAAATAGTGTTAAAGGTACGGGAGACAGAGGAGGCTCGAGAGACAGCTCAGGTGGCCGCAGAGTGATCTCAGGAGGAGATAGCAGCCCAGTTAGCCACCCAGCAAAGTGCTTGGTAGAAGGAGCATGCAACACTTTTGGCACAATTGGAGGCAATGAACGCTGGTAAGAGTAATTAGTACACATGATTTAATAAGTACATTAAGTTATATTACATAATGTTATAACGTATTTAGCTTCTAGATACAATTTATCATGATCTATCATACTCTCTAATACAAATATTCCACTAATTAATCAAACTATGAAACTTAAAATCAACTAATTTTTGACAAAATCAAGTATGACTATGCTTCTAAACATCTATTATAAAATTTAAAATCAACTAATTTATCAATTATCTACATACCAATTATGTGACATCATCATAAAGCACTAACAACTATAATATTTAATTGACAACAAATATTTTTACTAAAATATACAAAGGCAAGTACTACACTGGGTGGCACTTGTTAATATGGTCTCTAAGGAAGTATATATAGTAAAAAACATTAGATCTAAAATCTTAATGTAGGAGAATTAAAGGGTAGAAGATAAGTTAAATTCAACAAAAATATAAATAAAAGTTGATTTAAAATATGTAAATATATATTTAATTAAATAAATGTATATCAATAGTAGGGTTGGTGTTAGAAATATGATAATAAATAAGGTTATAATAATGATTAGGGATACAATTCAAATATAATTAGAATAAGAATTACAAATATAGTTAGGGTAAGGATGAGGATGAGGATAAAATTAGAGTTAGGTAGTAATTGTGACTAGAGTTAGTATTATATTTCAATTAAATTTAGGATTATCATTCAATTACGATTACATTATGGTTTAATTAGAGTTAAGGTTAGAATTAGAGTTATGATAAGTGTTAGAATTGAGGTTTAATTAGGATAAGAGTTAAATTAGTATTTAAAGGGTTTGAATTAAGATTCAAAAAAGGTTATAAGAAAAATATTAATATTAGGGTTAGAGTTATAAGATAAATAAATTTAATTTTGGGTAAGGTAAAATTATGGTTAAGGTTCAAAAAAAATATTAGGGCTAAATTATGGTTATGTTTAAGTTTTAATTAGGGTTAAAGTTAGGTAAGTTTTAGGATCTAATTAGGGTTATGGTTAGACTTATAGTTGAACTAAGATTAGGATTTAAGGTTAGGATTAAATTATGATTAAGATTTAAGAAAAATACTAGGGCAATCATGGTTAGGGTTAGAGTTCAATTAGGGTTAAGATTAATTGAACTATTCAATTAACTTTAACCCTAACCATGATTGCCCTAGTTGAATTAACCTTAACCTTAGGATTCAATTAACCTTAACCCTAACCATGATTGCCCTAGTATTTTTCTTAAATCTTAACCATAATTTAATTTCATAAATTTTAATTAAATTTCATAAAACATTCATTTAATTTCATAAATTTCAACTCAAAATTATAACGCATTAATAATATAATAATATGTTTTCAAAATATTTTATTAAAAATGTCTTTAAAAAATTAAAATATGAATAAAAAATACCATTTACTTAAAATGAAAAATTATTTTTACATAAAATAATAAACATTATAAATATGGATGAAGGATGAAGGTGTGGAGGTCGGTGTATTCCCTTTCTTCAACTGGCCAAGAAGGGTTTATAAGCAAACTTATATGTTGGAAAGAGGCAAGGTGTGGCAGAATTTAGTGGATGTAATAATATTAACTTTTCCCAAAAAATTATACCATGCATAACTCACAAATTTGTCCCATTCCATGGCATACCATGCATACTTCCATTTATTAAATGCATATTAAATTTGACGAATATAAAGAGGGAGATTAATTATAAGGCGTAAGACAAAATGATTTTTCTAATTGATTTACTCTTTACATAAAGGCTAAAACGATTACTATTTTGAGAGGGATGGATAATTGAAGTATAGTTGAAAAAAATTAATTTATTTTTTAATACTTAAATGAAAATAGATATATTTAGAGGTTTTTTTTAACAATGTAATTGTAGATTCTTTGGAGTATTAGAAATGATAAAAGATTTGAATAGTTTAAAATATTCTAAACGAATTAATTATTAGTCAAAAGAAAATATGTTAAGGGAGTTGATACTCTTTGAGTTTTACTTACCTAGTTGAAATCATTATTATGTGGTTATGATTATGTTGTAATCAATTATAGATAGAATTTATTAACGTTCGAGACCAACATATGTTAAGAATTGGTTCTTTAATATAATGGAACTCAATCATCCCGATAAACTAAATTAAATTAAAAAGATTTAGATATAACACCTAAATTTAATGGATTCGTAAAGTTAATTAATTTAATTTAGTGAGTAATATTATAATAATGTTATTTATTTCTTAAGAAACATTTGAGTAATTAAATAGTAAATTAATCTTATGAATTAAAGTTTAAAATAGTAATTTTGAGTTAGTGTTTTAATTTATTAGTATTTTAAAACTATGATTGTATTGTATTTCAAAATGTTGTTTTCAATAGATATATAATGAAAGTAATGTTCAAACTCTGAACACTCTAATATCTATAATGTCAAATAATGTTATGAGTTTGTTCATAAATTAAAGTCATTGTGTCAAAAGTGAACATCATGTAGGTGATATTGATGCTAAGAAATTTCAAATCACATTATTTGGGTTTATTTTGACAATTATATTTTTTCATTTATAAAAGGAGAAGACACTAATACTATCAATATGGTTTTGAATTTCAATCACTTTTATCATAGTGCCCATTTTTTTAGTAAATTTTGGGTATGTAAAATTATTTTTTTAATAATACTATACAATCAACTCATTTGCAATTGTGTCAATTGTAAAATGGAATAAATGCAAACATATCAACTAATGCACAATTTCAATCTTAAATTTTTCATAACAAAGTATTTTTAATATCTATTGTTTTTGTTTTAATATCTACAAAATATTTTTTATATCCTTTTTTTTAATTCAACATCGTATACAAACAAATATAAGTTAAATTCTTCCCTGTTTACTTATGTCATAGTAATATCTAATTGATGTGATGTTGATAAGAAGTGTATGTATGCCTTACTAAATTTTATTACACATAAATTCCATTACCTTACCTAAAATAAAATACAAAGATTCCATGTTGTTAATTAAATCCTAATCTTACCCTAATCTTCAAGTTGGTAACTTTTTCTAGTGTCAAATAAATCAATGTTAAATCATCTAAACATTAAATAAAAGACATTTTGACAATAAATTCACAATCATAATTTCAATACTAAGAAAATTAAAAACACTAACTCACAATTACTATATTAAACTTAATTCGTTACAACATAATAACCAATTTTAACTAATTAAATAAAATTAAGTATTAAAAATTTATAAAAAAAATATTAACTTGATTAATTAATAATTTTATTATAAATATACTTAATCTATCGATCTATCCAAAATTGTTTTAACCCTTCGTCAAAAGAGTAAATCAATTGTCTTACACCTTGTAATTCTCCCTCTATATTTTTCAAATTTAATATTTCGATAGAGCTTACAAATATATATTTTATTTATTAAAATCATGCAAACTATAAATATTCATCACGTCAGTGAATCGATAAATACGTATGTTTGGACTGTAGGGGTACCTGATAGTACGCATGATATATGCCATGTAATGGGCGTATGGGGGAAGAATTTGTAGGCTGCATAGCCAGCTCCGAATTATAGCACTAAACGAAAGCATAAATATTCTGCGGTAGGCAGGAACTAATAATGAGGAACAAATTAGATAACTGACAACAAGGCAGAAAAATTTGTCTCGAAACCCTTTTTTTGGGCCTTCTGAGAAATATGGTGTTAGAACAACCATATTCCTCATCGTTCGTGAGATATTTGTGTCTAAGTTTCAAACTTTTTTTTTTAATTGAGAATCATTTATTAATCGCTTCTCTTCAGCTTAGAGCCAAGGTCTGAGGGGTATCTATTCCGCTAAAGTCGTCCAGGGCATGATCCCGGCCTCATCCCTTTTAAAGACGTCTTCTCACTGAGCATGCGCTCAGCGAGATTTGAACCCTGGTAGGCTCAATAAGAACTATGTGACAGTACTCCAGTTCTAAGTGTTGACATTCACTGAACCATCATCTCAATGTACTAATTTTCCTTGATCTGCTAAGAACTATGTGAAGTTGCTCAGATCTACCAATGACCACTCAAATATACCGAGATTTATTCATGGCTAAGGTTTATGCAGGGATAAATAAATTGGCAAACTGGGGTACCAATACCCATATGTGGACCAAGAACAACCATCTAACAAGAAAAAAAATCAGAGTGTTGAAATCAGCGACTCTGCAGTTGAGACTTGCAGACTCGGTTAAAACTGACAGTCAATACTTGCTAAGTTTTAGCTGAGCTTTTCAACTGAATCCAAGTCAAAAATCAACTTTGAAGAGTTTTTGGCGAGCCCGAGTGTCCACACCATGACAATCATTATCTGAAAATAAACAAAGCTGCAATCCTAGATTCTTAAATACTTCTTATATAACCTAACTCACAGGACACTAACCAATAGCAGCCTCTAACACCAGATTAATGACATTGTCCAGTTCTCCACACAAAGTGGATAACAATGAGGTCATCATAGATATATTTAGAAATATATTTGTCAAATTAGTTACAAATGAATATCCATTTACATCGACTATAAGGGTAGGCATAGAATTATTTTCAAGAAACTTCAAATAAAGAGAAGATCTAACAAGCAAACATGATAGTTCATAAATCATAACTAAATTGATACAGTGTGACATATATTTGAAAATTTTCATGATAAGTAATGGGCATTTTCCTTGCCATCGATGCTGACATTGAGATATCAAGTATGCTTAATTAGTAATTCCCACTTTGAACAGTGAAACAATAACAGAAACGAAGTCAAATGAAAAATGATGGAATAAAATAAGAGTTCTTGGGCCCTCCAGAAAAGCTGTGTCTAGTGCATTTTTTAAGGTACAGCACATAAAATTGTGGAAATCCAAATTGAAACAACCAATAACCGCACTAAACTTCAGAACAGGAGACACATGTCCAACATTTGAAAATTCAAACACATTACATAAATTCCAACAACAATCATTACCTGACCGAACATAGTACCAGTCGGAATCGTATGGTGCAAGTTCCTTAAAATTTGTTGTCTTTACCACATCAGACCAGTGTGGCAATTCGATCTGTAAATATTCATTCCAATATCCATCAATTAAACAACTTTCAGGCATTCGATTTGTGCAAAACAAAGATTCAAAAGCCCAACAAATTGCTTTTTCTTCTTCTCAAAAATGTTCAAGTACCTTTCCCGACCGCTTGAGATGTGAAGCACAGGCACAGATAAACTCATGTGGAGAGACATCTTTGACCGTGCAAGATGTCTCCATTGCTGACCAGAACTTGCAATGGAGCTATTTAATTGGTTTAGTGGTAAGGTTAGTGTTCAATTTTATATTGATTTAAGATTTAAAGTGGTTTTGTTCATGCAAAGATATAAGATATAATTTTTTCTTTTGTGCTAATCATATTCCTTGACTTTTAAAGACCTCAAAAATTATCAATAATAGAAAGAAAGAATTCTTTATAAAAAAATTCAGAATAATAATTTTGTTTATTAAAAATAAATATTTAAAAATAATAATTTTATTTTTATTATAAATATAAAAAATACTTTTTACATAATCTTAATTTATTTATATCATGAAATTAAAAAACAAAGAAACATTGTACTTTTTTATACATTTATGGAGAGTTACAAATACTGAGTAAAAGAAATGGACACAATTATTGAATGGAGAGTCAGGGAGTAAAAGAAAGGAGAGTTACAAAAAGTAAAAGAAATGGAGATAAATTTAAATTTACGAAGAGTTAAAAACACAAAGTAAAAGAAATGGAGACAAATTTAAATTTATACAAGGAATAAAAGAAATGGAAACAATTATTTATATCAAATTTAGAATAGAAACAAATTTAATTTGGAATATATTTAATCTCAAAAAGATTCAAGATTTTATTCAATTCTAAAAATGAATAAATAGAAAAGTACACTAAGTAGAAGAACCCAAATCCAAGAATGAATAAATAGAAAACTACACCAAGTAGAAGAACACAATTCTAGCAGCCCAAATATAAAAAAACAAATCTTATGGCGTAGAATATCTAATTAAAAATACTGGCATCCGGAACAATGGTATAAAGATCTAAATAATTTATAGTTTTAAAATCTCGTCAAACAAATATTAAACAATTTGGAAACTTTTTTCTATAAGTGGTTGAAGGCGATTGTGAACATGACCTAGTTTTTTTTAATTCATCCATGCCCCCGTATTTTAAATTTTCCGTGCCTTGTAGAGTTAAAATTATATATATTCCTGAGACTGTTGTGCTTTGAGCACTCAATCATCTACAAACCTGAAAACAAACAAAGAATTGCAAACAAGTGCAGGAGTAAGATACAAGAAAGACCTTGATGCAGAAGCTCCTGGCAGATCGAAGAAGAATAAGCTGGGAAAAAATGCGTCGTATAAAGCAACCCCTCTTAACGCTTCAAAGCAAGATAAAGCCTTTTTCCTCAAAACCCTTCCACTTAGAAATGTGAAAAAATGCGTCGTATAAAGAAAACCCCTCTAAACGCTTCAAAGCAACATATAGCCTTTTTCCTCAAAACCCTTCCACTTAGAAATTAGGTTGCATTTCCTCGCCGTTGGATTCACATTTCAATGGATGGGATTTCGTCCTTGTGTCAATTGTTCAATTTTATAACTGACGGCTGAGATTGGCCGGGCATGCATATAAGAACGTCAGAAATTTATTGCAAAAGGGACAGTGTATATGCACTACGATCTCTGTGGATTGCATTCCAAGTCCTTTGGATTGAATCTGTACCTTTCACGTTTGGAAACTTGCGTGACTTTATGGAGTTTTCATTTTAGGGTTGGTGTCTTTCACCCCATTAGGGTGAGAAATGGGATGATTGGCTTCCTCATACTTTTTGCATTTTATTTTATTTGTTTTAAATTTACTATATCAAAGGTTGTTTTGTTTTTAAGTTAATATGGTTCATTTATTTTTATATACTATATTAAGATAAATATGTGTTTTTTTTAAATTAAAGGTTATTTAATTTTATTAATATGGTTAATTTATTTTTACATACTATATTAAGATGAATATGTGTTACATTTTTGTTTAATGCATTAAAAGAAACTAGTATGATTTTTACAACATTGTGGGGTAATCTTGTTTTTCTTTTATGAAATTACAATTAGCATAACTAAATTTTAAAAAAATTATATAAAATTGTGGAGAAGGGAATTCGTCATCCTTAAGGATTGATGAAATTTCAAGGAATGAATGAGTGCTTGCATGCTTCACTAAATTGGCGCTATGTTGAGTTAAGGTGATCAACTAACTAGTTAAAATTAAGATAATTTGTGAATGCAAAGTAATAGAAATGAAAATAACTTTATGATAGTAAGTAATAAAAATATTTAATCTATTGGAAAAGAAAGAGCAAATAGTCTGAACCAACTAGCAAGCTTTGTTAGCTACCAAAAAGATACAAGACAATAAAACAAGTAAACAGAAGTAAAATTGAGCTAGTTGCGAATAATAGGAAGTGCATGAAAAATTGGAGAGCAATTGCTCTAAGCACAAAAGAACATGAGAGAAAGAGAGAGCACTTAAAACACTTCTAAGAAATCTTTTGATACATCTCTTAGATCCACTCCTCAAACCTACACACATAACGACAAAAAGAACGTTGGGGTTATTTGTTTAAGAGGCTTGCCAAAGTCAAACCCACATTTTGGTGTTTCCATCTCCACAAAATGCCAAGATATCTATAGATATGATATATGATAAAGCAATAAATGATAATGATGAAAATGATAGTAAGAAGAAGATTATTAAAGAGCCATGATGCATCAAATTGAATAGGATAAAATGGATTCAAGAGACACTCTCCTTTAAGACCAAGTAGCTAGAGCTCTGTAGAATGAAAGTAAGAACAAGATGGCAAGTGATGGAGAATGTTGGAGTAATATGAGATGATCAACTAGCTATAAAGATATTTAATAATGGAGGAAATTTATAGAGAGTGTGTCAAGAATCAAGAGAGTAACCAAGAACTAAAAGAGTCCCAAAAATATCCAAGAGAGGGAAAATGAAGCCAAATTATTGATTTTAAACATGGTTGTCAGATTCCTAACATTAGTGGGCGATGTAAGGAAGCATTGCATTGGTAAGAACAATGAATGTAATGTCTCAAAGGCCACCTACAAATCTACATATTAGCGGGATAAGTGTGCATCATGTAGATGTCTTTACAGTGTGCATGTGTCATGTGCCAAATAGGTTGTGGAGTCAAGAATCCCAAAAAAGGAGATGATAAGGAGGATGGGGTTATATGGAGGCTTAGGTGGGATTTCATTTCTTGTCCAAAGCAATGGAATTGTGTGATGAAGAATTATATAGGGTGTAATTTGTGACATTACATTCTACCCCCACTTTAGTGAGTATCTCAATACTAAAAATGTGACCTAAAGTAGAGAAAGAATACTTGTACCTAAGATGCAAAGTCTTTCATCGACATGGAGTTGCCTCGAGGGAAAATATTTGAACTTTCATAAGATCACATCATAGCATGTAAGATGTAGACAAACATGCTAGATGAAAAAGATGACGATGACAACAAATACAGACTGTGAGTTAGTGATCATTGATATTACACCAACTTAGGTAGCAAATTCTATTATATTAGATTGTCATACGATATGGTGATTATTTTTATTGCACTGATACAAGTAGCAAAGATTGGAGAGTCATATGATAGGGTGACATTAGATCACATTGGTACAATTAGCAACAGTTAGATAGATATATAATAAGATGAAAGATTTTGATAACATCGATATGGGTAGCAATATGAGATTGTTGTAAGATAGGGGAAAAGATATACGTTGGTATGGGTAGTGATGCTAGATGGTTGTACATGATAGGGCAACATTTTTTCTAGGAGGATCTGCTCCAACGAAGGCAAATATAATAGATCGTGGATTGGCTCCCACAAAGGTAGATACAATAGATTTAAAAAAATTATTTTTTTAGAAAATATAAATGATATAGATACAATAGATTTTGCCCCCACTTTATCCAACATATTAGTAGTGAAAATGTGAGCTAAAGTAGAGAAAGGAAACTTACCTATGATGTAAAGTCTTTTGTCCACTGGGAGTTGCCCCTAGGGAAAAGACTTAAACTTTCGCAAGATCACATTTTAGCATGTAAGTTGTAGACAAACATGCTAGTTGAAAAATATGATGAGGGCGATCAAATGCAAACTATAAGATAGAGGTCATTAATATTATGTTGGTATGGGTAGCAAATTGTGTTGTGCTAGACAACTATATGATAAGGTAATTATTTTTTATTGCATTGATATGAGTAGCAAAGGCTAGATAACCATAGGATAGGGAAAATTTAGATCACATTGATACGCGTATAAAAGGTTAGATAATTATATGATAGGGTAAGAGATTTTGATACCGTTGATACACATAAAAATGCTAGATAAATGTACAATTGGGAAAAATATTTACATCAGTGCAAGTAGCATTACTATATGGTTGTACGATAGGGCAAAATATTTGATAGGTGGATTGGCTCCTATAGATATAGATACAATAGATAGTGTATTGTCCCTTGCGATTTTAATATTTTAAAAAATGCAAGTGATATAGATATAATAGCCCCACTTAGAATATAACATATTCTCAAAGGGGAACATGATACATTCTAAGGAGACAAAAGATATTGTGGCATGTCAACATAGCTAGATGTTTCCATTAAATGTTACCCCATGACATGTGACACATAATATCCACAACATCAAAATAAGCAAGCAAACAGAGATAGGGGATAGATAATTATTCAACTTCAACCCATAGAAATGAAAAAAAAATTGATATATGATTGCATATGGTTATCTCATCAATGTTAAAGTCTTCATATCTAAAAAAGAGCACATGAAGATAAAGCTAAAATAAAAATTCAGATCAATATGAAGGAGGCCTAAATGCCCCCAACACTTTACATCATCTATGGAAGTTGAAAGTCAATATGAAACAAATAGAAGAACATGACAATACATAGAGGAAGTGTACATTATATAACCCTCTATTTCTAAGTACCAACATAGTAACTTGGTTCCTTTAGTAGGGAACAATATTAAAAGAGAGGCACGGGGAACATAGACAGACACAATCTAATCTATAGTTGAAGAATCGAGAACTAAGATCCTCCACTAATAGTTCCCCATCCTCCCAATGTTGATCATATAGGGAGGGAGGATGAGACTGGAGAGGAATGACTATGAAGGCATCCCTAGGCACCCCACCAATAGTTAGAGCTGAGATGAAGCCACCTCAAAGTTTTCATCCAAAAGCTTTAGTAAGGCAAGTGTGAGGTATCATTGTCAACATTGAAATATCCTCAAGTCAATTGAACATGCATATCTTGTAAGATACAAGTGATTCAACCTAATACAATACAATAGGAGCTACATCACTGACCTTTGTGAAAGAGGCAGTGACAAATTTAGGAGAAGATGGAGCCTTCTCCATGGCAAGCACATAAACAAAAAGAGGATCCACTAGAGAAAATTTCCCATGGCAAAGCTCAAGCCCCTTCTAAAACTCTCCCTTGAAGGATGGAGGATATTTGTTATAGTTCCCTCTAATAGGTTTAAGAACTCCTGGAAAGCTAGAATGGTGATTAGCATATGGCACAAACTGGGAAAACATGATTGCACTAAACACCACCTATGTATAGAATGTATTAATTGGTTTAGGGAATGGAGGGATATTGGGGAGTGTGTTGATGAGTGGAAATTCCTAGGATGGAGAAATTAAAATATGGGCCTACTTAGTGTGAGGCTTAGTAGTCACCCTCAAAGCAATAGGAAGAAAAATTGAAAAAATATGGTTGGACAAGATATTATTGTAGTAGGAGCAGATGGAGTAGGTGGGATAAACACATGAATAAATAACTTGGTCTTTTCCTTTTGATAGCCTCGTTCTCTAGGGCCCTAGCCTATTAATGACACTTATTCTCACATGCAAGTTAGTTATGATGAAGGTGGGAACCAGTAAGAAGCTTGCAAAGGCTAGGTAACATCTTGCTCTATTAGGGAGGTCATCAATGTCATTTTTGATAGAGAAGAGGGTCCCATCGATGAAATAAGAGCTTTTATTAATGAGGTAGTTGTAGACTTAGTGACGGGTGACCTTCTTTGTTTCACTCAAGGAGTAGTTGAATGAAAAGTTGGCCCCCTCATAGACTAGAAAGTAGGTTCCAAATGAGATGGATGAGCTCATGGTAACCTCTTATTGTCACCATGAATACCAAGGCAAGGGATGTCTACTGAGATCAAAATCTTGAACTAAGGGTGAGTCTTATACTTTTGTAGCATCAATGTCTTTTCCTTATTTTCACTATATGCATATTCAGGAACAAAAGACACTACTAGAGGCTAAGAAGTCCTCAAGGGACATGAAGGCTTACCTTGAGAAACATACTTGCCTTGGGCCTCTGATAAAGAGGGAACAAAGAGCAGAGCATGTTGCATGATAGGGAGGGTCCATAAGTGTTGTAAATTTATATGAAATTTACCCAACCTTATACTTGCTATAATCCTTACACAAAATATCATATTAGGGAAGTAGGGAACCTACCAAAGTAGGAAAAAAATTATCTAACTAAAAGCATCCATGTAATACTAAGTGATAATATCTAGTGTCCTAGATAGTGTGCATAGTACCCTTGTAGGAGAATTTGAAGCGCTTACGGACCATCGAGGGTATCACTGCCATAGAGACTAGCCAGAGGATGCCAAGCTTCACTCAAAAGAGGTCTAACTCAAGGATAACAATTAAATTCTTAGAGACCTCCTTGGGTCCCACAAAGATCATCAATGTGGTAGATCCCAAAGGGTAAGGGATGGCCCATTGTGAGTTTAGATGGTTTACTAACACTTGTCTAAAGACATGCACTAGAGGCTATTGGCAAAGAGTAGCTCCTCTGTGATAACATCCACTCTACATGCACAATAAACCATTACACCCCTCAAAGTCTTTTCATTGATATGCACCACATGTACAAGAGAGAAGGCTCTCCACTATACGGGGCATCCAAAAGGGGAAATGATATCTCCATGTTATGATGCATCCTCTTATTGAAAGATAATATGGGGGGTGATGGCTACCATGTTAACAAGTTGGCGATTACTGAGTGGAGGGGGGTTTAGATGATGATGAAAATAATGTAGTTTGTAAAATGCAGTGGAAAATAATCATTGTAAATATGAAGTTCATTATTCATCTTGTCCATCAACTTGTTAGCTTTTTGCTTCCTTTCATTTACCTAGATGGCATCATTGTGTATGTGGTCTTTAACAAGATGTCTAAGATGTATACAATGTCTAGTGTCATGATCAGGTACATGATGAAATTGGAAAAACTTCAAACCATCAATACTAAAAAGGGCATGCATAATTATCAAGAAGGGGTAAAATCTTAAGGACAATTACTAGATTTTCCTTTAACAACTTCTATAATATGTTTGTATAGGAATTGGTCAACTTGGTGAAGACCCAATTTCATTTAGGTTTCCTGAAGAAGTAATTTGTTTCCATGGTTTGAGGGAGTGTGATCACACTCACCACAACTTTATTTTTGTAGAACCCACCTGAGGAAGACACACCTCCATAGGCATTTGAAGGGGATTATCCAAATTAAGCCATGGTGTGTCAATAATCTGTTAAAGCATTACAAAGATTGGTAAAGTTGGGGCACTTCAATTCAAGGAAAGTTTATCCCTTAATGTTGGTTGCAAGTTTCCAATAAACATCATTTGAAGGTTGTCATAGACCAAGGTGCATGGAGCTTTGTGGAAATGGATCGGTACCTCGAGATGAAGTCACACACCTTCTCATACAACTTTTTCTTACAATGGACAAGGTTAGCCATGGCGACCCTGTTATCAATGCTCACTTGGAACCTTATGAGAAAAACATCCATTAACTAATAAAATATTTGGATATAATAGTTTGGAAGAGACTTGTGTCATTCCATTGCAATTCCCTTAAAGGATCAAGAGGATTGTTTAAGTAGAATGTAATCTAGGTTATGAAAATCATCGCATGGAGTAAGAAAGTAATCAATGTGGAGATGAATATCCCTATCATTGTTATACTTGAAAAAGTTTAGGGACACAACTTGTTATAGTAGTGGAGTATTGAGGACATGCATAGGGAGTGGACTATGGTGATAGTATGGTGCAAGAGAGCTTTAATTAGTTGTAATAGAAAGACTACCAAGTTGTTGTTGTAATCAACACATATTGTTCAATATGGTATTAAGAATGCGATTAAGAGTGGGAGGTAGAGATGGATTGTCTATGCCACCAAAGGATCCACCAACACCTAGTCCAATTTTGTCATTAGTGCCATGATTTTATATATTGTACCATGGGGGGCCTTTCCTATAGTAACAGTCGATCTCATATGCTAGAAAAAAAGGGTCAATGTTAGGAGTCAAATCCACCATGTGTGCAAACACCCCAAACATAGCAATGCTAATTTTTAATATAATGGTATTGGACTAACTATCATTGGGATTAGGCAAGGTGAGGGGAACATTAGTCCCTACGATCTATCCTAATGCCATTAACACTTTGAGGCCTCTCATATATTGAATTATCATCTCTCTTAGGTTGCTAGTGACAAGTCTAGCCTTTGTGAATATATCTTCCTTATTAAGAAATCCTTCAAAATCTCTCAATTTCTCCTTGAGAGACTATATCTAATCAAATGGGATAGTAAGGGAAAATTTTTGGTTTACTTTGAGAGGATAATCAGGAGAGTTTGTCAAAGTGGAATTATTAGAATTGTATCTAAGAGAAGTATTAGTTCCCTATATTGGACAAAAAGAATGTGATCCAAAGGGATCATTAGAATCAACATTCCCTGTAAACATTGGTCCCCATCTACTTGGACTATACCAATTTGGAGGAGTATTTGTTTGTAAGGACCTCATTACGACCCCAAACTAATTTGAGTTCTAAAGCTCATAGAAGAGATTCACGACATTCAAAAAATTTCTTTAAAGAGAACCAAGACTAAACTTGCATTCACATCAGTTCACAAAAAATATGGAGAATGAAATTCGCCACCCTCAAGGATTGATGAAATCCCAAGCACATTGACCCTTGTGCCACCTCATTGAACTAGTGCTCTAGTGAGCTAGTGTGATTAATTAATTTGGATTAGGACTATTTGTTAATGCAAAGCAACATAAACAAAAATAACTTTATGATACTACATGATAAAAAATAATATTTAATCTATGGGAAAAGAAAGAGTAGACAAATGAAACCAACTTGTGGGCTATGTTATCTCTCTATCATGGATTCTTGTGTGAGTTTAGGGATATAATAGGAATTTAGGATACTAGTTTGGCACACATATATCCTATATGGATAGGGTACAAAGACATGTTCTAGAGAGGTACAAGATAGTAAAACAAGTAAATAGAAGTAAAACTAGGCCATTTGAAATAATAGGAAATACAAAGAACTTAGAGAGAAACTATTCTAAGCACAAAATAACATTAGTGTGTGTGTGTGTGTGTGTGTGTGTGTGATTGCAACCCTTCTAAGAAATATTTTGATACATTGCTTCGATCCACTCCTCAAACATGCACATACAAAAACAAGAAAAAATGTTGGGGTTATTTGTTTAAGAGGTTTGCTAAAGTTAGACCCTTGTTTTGATGGTTCCACCTCCACCAAGAACCAAGATAGATAGATAGATAGATGTGATATATGATAAAATAATAAAAAATAATGATAAAAATGATAATAATAAGAAGAAGATCGTTGAAGAAATATGATATGCCAAACCGAATAGGTTAGAATGGATCAAAGAAACACTCCCCTCCAAGACCAAGAAGCTGGATCTTGATGGAATGATGATGAGAACTATTTGGTGAGTGATGGAGGTCATTGTTGCAATGTAAGATAGTCATCAAGTTGTAAAGTTATATGACAATAGATAAAAGTTGTAGAGAGTGTTCTAAGAATTAAGAGAGTAACCAATAGCCAAGAGAGTCCTAAAAAAATCCAACAAAGTAAAATGAAGCCAAACTATGGAGTTTAAAAATGGTTGATGGATTCCTCATTTTGGTGTGTGGTGTAAAGAGGCATTATGTCAGTAGGAACAATAGGTGTAATATCTTAATGACCACCTGCGGGTTCGCAACTTCATGGGTTGAGTGCATACCACACAGATGACTCTTTGACACACATGCATTCCAATCCAAATAAGTCATGTGGTCAAGAATTTGGACAAGGACAATCAAAAGGTAGATGGGGTGACATGGAAGCTTAGGCAAAATTTCAAATTTTGGCTATAGAAGAGGCATTATGCAATGAAGAATTATATGGGGCGTAGTTCATAACATTACAAAAATAGTTGAGAGATATCTATTTTTAGAAGAGTGGTGGACATTCTAGACATAGCCATACATGCAAGAAAAATACAATTTAAATTATGTGTCCATTGTTATCTAAACATTAAATGAAAAACATGTGGAATAAACATAATTTATAATTGAAACATTTGTTGTAGTGTATATACATCAATGTTTCTTCTCTTAATGCATTTGATTGGACTATAATGTAAAAATGATAAAAGCACTAAAGTTGAGAGAAAAAATAATAGGCCTTTACAATTCATAGGTAAATAATCCAATTTTTATGACTAGTGATTCAAAGGATATTGAATTAGCACTCATTGCATTAAAAAACAATAGAACTTTAAAAGAAGTCACCAATCTTACTAATACACTAAATCTTCTCCAAAATCAAACCCTTTAAATATTAAGTTTCTTATAATGATAATTACTCACCATCCAAGAGTTGACCTTAGAATTTTAATTTTTTTAAATTGAATTTAGATTTTCTATCATGATACACCTACCAAGTTAATTTAAAATCTAAAATGTGGCGATGGTTATATTTACCAGCCAAGCATAAAATATATTTATTGAGGTAAAACAAAATCCCATGTGTAAAGCCATAGCATAGGACATGGCATACATATCCAAATTTTATCTATAAAATTGTAACCACATTTATGATCATTAAACATATGTTGGAAATATGGTGCACCTATTAGCCAAAGTCCAACAATATTATAAATCAATCAAAATCAATAAGTGAAAATGAAAATGCTATAGTAAATGCCTCAACTCATATAATACAAAGAATGAGTTTGGATACATCTCAATGGCAAGTTGTTGAGTAGAAAATCCATTGGAGAAGATGTGTTTGGGGTCATCTGAGGCAGAGAAGGAACTATCTTGGTCATCTGACTACCACAACTATCTTGACAGACTCCAGGTAGGGACTAGAAATTGTGACCAGCCTTGTCTGCTAATGGCAAATGATAGCACCAAATCTAGACAAAAATTTATACCTCTTTATCTTCATTAGAGTCAATCTTTTGTAAGCCACAATGGGATTTCCATTTGGGTCTCAAAATTTAGAAGTATCTCTCTAAACAAGTGCAAGATCAACAAACACAAAAGAGCACCACAAAATTTAATCTACAATGACAAATATCAAATACTCATAACCCATATGAGATGCTTCTTTATAGACACGTATTATACACATAAATAGATACACACTCATAAATTAATCTCACCAAACATTCAATGCAATAAATTTTCTCTTGCAAATAGGGTACTTATTAGAGAATTTTTATTTATAAAAAATAGTCATACTATATGATATTATCCTTTTGAGGACATGAAAAAATTGTGTTTTATCAATCATAATGCTTAGCATTTAAATACCCATTTTGTTTGACAAAGGATGATTTTTTTGATAACTTGCTTTTCTTTGGAAACTCATAAATGAAAGGATTAAACAACTAAGGGTATTTTATATATATATATATATATATATATATATATATATATATATATATATATATATATATATATATATATATATATATATATATATATATATATATATATATATATATAGAGAGAGAGAGAGAGAGAGAGAGAGAGAGAGAGAGAGAGAGTCATGGTACCACTACGCTTTCCAAATTTTGTCTCTATTTGATTCAATGACTTGTGTAATGTAGAATATCGGGTCCTTCAAAACATGAAGTTGTGTTGGACAAGGGCACTTTGCTCCATCCCACTAATTTATTTCCAAAACTAGTGTTGCTAGAAATTTGAATATTTATAGAATAAACATGCAATTCATTACTAATCCTTTGTTGTAGTTTCTCATTCTGAATAGGATTACATCCACCATCTTTATATATTCACATAAATGCACTCAAACTAACATCACAATTGTTGTATACAATAGCATATGTGTATATCGTTCCTCCCTAGTTTTATTATATTTTAAGAACATTCACATATATGATTGTTACCTCCAACATTTTTGCATCCATCAAACGATGAGCCTATAGCGACAATATGTTTTTTACTTTGGCTTGAGCCTTTATTTGTGTTTCTTCTCAGAGTTAAAAGAAAACAACACTAACACTATATTTAAGAGTTGTTCAAAAAATATAGAGTTGAAATAAATTTTAGCACAAATAATTGGAAAATTCACTACTCAAAACAACGTGATCCAACTTTATGAAAAGCGAAATAAAAATAAAAATATTATGCACCATGTTGCATATACCTTAATTTTTATTAGGCAATGAAAACTATAAATAAAATAAAATAAAAATTAATAGGATTTCGGTAATGTATACAAAGATGGGGGACCAAAAAGGGGTATTAAGATACAACTCCTTTTTAGTTTTTAATTTTTTTTACTGAACTCGACAATCTCTAAATTTTGATGAGAAAATGAAGATAGATACACTCAAAATTTGAATATGACAAGAACAAGAGTTGTGATATTGCTATCAGGATTCAACTGTGTAGTGTTTTGAGTCAAACTCATTGATCCATGTTTCATGAGTAGTGGTTCACATGAACCCATCTCTCATGAGAATGAATGGAACACTTAGCACTCATTGGATCTAGGTGCTGCTCATAGAGGTGAAGCACTGGGACTTCCTGGGAGGTCACCCATCCCAGTACTACTCTAGCTTGAGTGCAGTTAACTACGAAGTTTCCTCCATGGTTAAACCCACTCTGCTTGCAACCCCATTTGCAAAACATTCACCAAGTGTTGTGCCTTATGAACCACTCATTAGAAATCCCCTTAAGCTCATCAATTGATAAGTAGGAGATATTTTCCACAGCAAGTCAAATTATGATATTGCTATCAGGATTCAACTATGTAGTGTTTTGAGTCAAACTCATTGACCCATGTTTCATGAGTAGTGGTTCACATGAACCCATCTCTCATGAGAATGAATGGAATACTTAGCACTCATTGGATCTAGGTGATGCTCATAGAGGTGAAGCACTGGGACTTCTCGGGAGGTCACCCATCCTAGTACTACTCCAGCTTGAGTGCGCTTAACTACAAAGTTTCCTCCATGGTTAAACCCACTCTGCTTGCAACCCCATTTGCAAAACCTTCACCAAGTGTTGTGCCTTGTGAACAACTCATTAGAAAGCCCCTTAAGCTCATCAATTGATAAGTAGGAGATATTTTCCACAGCAAGTCAAATTGTGATATTGCTATTAGGATTCAACTGTGTAGTGTTTTGAGTCAAACTCATTGACCCATGTTTCATGAGTAGTGGTGCACATGAACCCATCTCTCATGAGAATTAATGGAACACTTAGCACTCATTGGATCTAGGTGATGCTCACAAAGGTGAAGCACTAGGACTTCCCCAGAGGTCACCCATCCCAGTACTACTCCAACTTGAGCGTGCTTAACTATGAAGTTTCCTTCATGGTTAAGCCCACTCTGCTTGCAACCCCATTTGCAAAACCTTCACCAAGTGTTGTGTCTTATGAACCACTCATTAGAAAGCCCCTTAAGCTCATCAATTGATAAGTAGGAGATATTTTCCACAGCAAGTCAAACTGTAATATTGTTATCAGGATTCAACTGTGTAGTGTTTTGAGTCAAACTCATTGACTCATGTTTCATGAGTAGTGGTTCACATGAACCCATCTCTCATGAGAATGAATGGAACACTTAGCACTCATTGGATCTAGGTGATGCTCACAGAGGTGAAGCACTGGGGCTTCCTAGGAGGTCACCCAGCCTAGTACTACTCTAGCTTGAGCATGCTTAAGTACAGAGTTTCCTCCATGGTTAAACCCACTTTGCTTGCAACCCAATTTGAAAAACCTTCACCAAGTGTTGTGCCTTATAAACAACTCATTAGAAATCCCCTTAAGCTTATCAATTGATAAGTAGGAGATATTTTCCATAGTAAGTCAAATTGTGATAGTGCTATCAGGATTCAACTGTGTAGTGTTTTGAGTCAAACTCATTGACCCATGTTTCATGAGTAGTGGTTCAAACAAACCCATCTCTCATGAGAATGAATGGAACACTTAGCACTCATTGGATCTAGGTGATGCTCATAGAGGTGAAGCACTAGGACTTCCCGGGAGGTCACCCATCCCAATACTACTCTAGCTTGAGCACGCTTAACTACGGAGTTTCCTCCATGGTTAAACCCACTCTACTTGCAACCCCATTTGCAAAACCTTCACCAAGTGTTGTGCCTTATGAACCACTCATTAGAAAGCCCCTTAAGATCATCAATTGATAAGTAGGAGATATTTTCCATAGCGAGTCAAATTGTGATATTGCTACCAAGATTCAACTATGTAGTGTTTTGAGTCAAACTCATTGACCCATATTTCATGAGTAGTAGTTCACATGAACCCATCTCTCATGAGAATGAATGGAACACTTAGCACTCATTGGATCTAGGTGATGCTCATAGAGGTGAAGCACTTCCTGGGAGGTCACCCATTCTAGTACTACTCCAGCTTGAGCGCACTTAACTATAGAGTTTCTTCCATGGTTAAACCCACTTTGCTTGCAACCCCATTTGTAAAACCTTCACCAAGTGTTGTGCCTTATGAACCACTCATTAGAAAGCCCCTTAAGCTCATCAATTGATAAGTAGGAGATATTTTCCACAACAAGTCAAATTGTGATATTGTTATCAGGATTCAACTATGTACTCTTTTGAGTCAAACTCATTGACCCATGTTTCATGAGTAGTGGTTCACATGAATCCATCTCCCATGAGAATTAATGGAACACTTAGCACTCATTGGATCTAGGTGATGCTCACAAAGGTGAAGCACTGGGACTTCCTGAGAAGTCACCCATCCCAGTACTACTCCAGCTTGAGCACGCTTAACTACAGAGTTTCCTCCAAGCTAATCCTGATAGCAATATCACAATTTGACTTGCTGTGGAAAATATCTCCTACTTATCAAGAACAAGAGTTGTAATGATCTAAAGCTAATTTCTAAACTACTATTTTAAAAAAATGGTGGAGATCAAGGGTTTCAAAAGGGGGAGAACACAAAGTGGTCTTTTTTAAAATAAAAAAACATAGCATGGTGTTTATTGTGCTCCACCTAAAAATGTCAAGTTTTTTTTAGAAATTTTAAAATTGTTAATGTGCAAATTAGCTAACACCATGTAGTTATACCATATTTTTTGACTATTTTTTAAAAAACATATAATTTTTTACTAATTTTCAAAGCGAACACATCATTAAAAACATAAATTTGAGCATGGTACCCCCTAATATATTTTTAAAATAATTAAAAAAAAATCAAATGTGTGCAGAATGGAGTCTAACTTGTGAAAATATATTTGTTTTTATACAATATAAAATGGTGAGAAATGCTAGGATATAGATCACTCACCAGATTATGGGGAGTAAATTAGGAATATAAATCCCTCCCTTAAACAAATCTGATTAGCACAACCCAAAAAGGATGAAGCGGTGCCAATGTAAGATATAGGTAAAAAAAGGGTATTTGGGTATTCCTTATTGAATAAAGTGTGATTATGTGATATGATTGATATGTAAATAGTAAAAATAATGTAGACCTGATGTATAAAGGTAAGTGCAAAGGGAAGAATAGTAGGAATGGACTCACCTTGGAGAAAGAAGAGGCAAATGAACCTTCATATTTGATTTTGACTGTCGCAAAGATGTCAGAATTAGGTAAAAATTTAGATCTAAGCTTTTGATGCATGTAATTACTTTTTGTGAAAATTTTAGTCCTAGAGGACAAGACCTACCTAGACAACCTTGTCCAAGATGAGGGTGGTTGTTCCAGCCTTGTCCTTTCAACTCTGAATCTGATAAAAAAAATTTGAGGGCCTATGACTGTGACTGATATTCTCGAATCCAAATCCGTAATTTTTGTACATATTTTTGCACATCAAAAAGAAGGGGAAAATGTTGTGGAAAGGGATTTTCCTTGGTCAAACCCATATTTAGGAATTAACATTGAAATTAAATTGAAATTGCATAAGGAAAGTAATGCAAACAAGATAAATGTAAGTATTCACCTTGCATGAAAAACCCTCGTAGATGGATGTTAGGATCTGATAAACCTATGAAAATGCTTGGATGTGTAGATGTTGAAATTAATGTACAGTCAAGGATGCCTTCACAAATGCATATATTTTATGATCACTAATCATAGATCTAGAATGTTGATATGCTTGATGGCCTGAATGGAGAAAGTGAGGAAAGAAGAGTGGATGTATGGATCTTCTTGCTTGATTGATAATTCCTCTACTTGTCTATAATGGGAGATAAACTTTCATCAATGAGAGAAGATTTCCTTTGTTTAATGGAGCTCTAAGTAATGGAGACTTAGATATTGAATTGGATGCTTGCCTTCACACCTTGAATCTGAATCCTCAATTGCACAACTTGAATGCTTAATGATAGCATGCACTTGCTCTTGATATCAAATTGTGTGTGTTATATTAAAATGAGAGGCTTTGATGTCCTTTTATACTCATTTCAAGATTCAATATTGCATGGGGCAACCACAATTAAAGATCTAGGAGAAAACCCCCACATTGGACCCGAAGAAAAATTAAGCACAATGCTCTTGGATAAAGCTGACCTGGACAACCTTATCTAGGACAAGGCCGACTTGGATGACTTTGTCTAGGTAATGTTTTCTTAATGTCTGCTCGATTCTAGGGGAGTGTGACACTTTACAGAGGAAGAAAATGAATGTTGGGGGAATCAAGCATAAAGACATGTGAACCTCAAAATCACCAATATGGGGTCTAATAGGTCCTAGAGCCTCCAATTATGGGTACTAAATTTTTATGACAATACATTTAGCCTCCACTTTAGCGAAAGTATGAGAAAAAATCATGCTTATGGTAAAGTAGATCCAATGCACATGATGATCTCATAAATGTCAAGGAGACAAAGAAAAATCAAGCCCCCGAGTAACTTAAGTCCTCATAAAATCCAAAACCAAGAGAAGAGAGACATCGATCGAAAGAGAGAGAGGTGTGATTACTAGCCCAATAAGAGTTTGTCTTATTACAAACCATACAAAATAAAGCACTGCAAAAGATGAAATTAAAAGGTCTAGTAAGTTGTGTTATGCTAGTTCAATCCATCAAAAAGGATTAGTCCTTAAGGGAAGTGTATCCAATAATGGATTTGGCAAAGGGACAATCAGGCCTAAGGAAAGGTAAGCTTCCTTGGGATTCAGAGAAGGAAGGAGGATCAAGCTAAGGATTTGAAATGTGCTCAATCAAAGGACCAAATGTGTGCAGTCAGTCTAAGGACCACTGAAAGATATCATTGAATCAGTGTGTGTGTGCAAAATGTGAAATATGGAGCTAAGTGTATGCCCCCATGTTAGAGTGATTGCAAATGCCTTAATAGGAGCAATGGCTTTAATAGAGCATGCAGACATCCACAAGAAATGTTTCCACTATGAAATGCCCCCAATAAAGGATAAATCAAGGGAAATAGGCACATGAAAAAAGAGAACATGGAGGGGTCTACTAATTGTGGGGCCAGTATGATCATATGATAATACATGAGATATTATATCAAAATGAAAATTTATCATCCCCCAAAGGTAGTAGAAATACAAGCATAATGGAAGAAAACCATGTAAGAGTTACGAAGAAGAGTCTTTTTGGGCCAACATCATGGAGACCAAAAAGAATAGGTAGCTACTGTATGCACCCTAAAATGGTCGCCTAGACTTTGGGCCCCATTCTTCAATTTATCAATTTCCTGAATCAATACTTGGCAATTTTCAAATCAATTTTCTTGATCAAATCCTAACTCTATCATTTATTTGATTATATTCTATGGGTTAATCACTTTATCCTAAGCCTTTATTTAATTAAAAGGAATTCCCTCCCCTTTTATTAAATAAAAAGTCCCCACTTTCCTCTTATCCTAAGTTGCACAAATAAAGCATTATTCTTATTTTATAAAAAGAAGAAAAGACCTTTTTGTCTCACATGGGACACAAAAGTCAACTCTTATTTCTCATTGGAGGAGACTTGTGCACATGGATTGATCCCTCTTTCAAACTCCACCCTTGATCAACTCTTTTTCCTCTTAATCTCCATGGTCCATTCCTTTTCAATTCCTTTAAAAGGAGAGCTCTCCTCTCATTTTTTTTCCCTTGCCCTATTGATCCCCAACTTTGAATACTAATTCTTATGCTGTAGGTTTTCTAGAAGATTTTGGAGCTTTGGAGATCTTATTGCTTTTAGTCTTCATTCTTGCATTTTAACCTAGTTTTCATGGCATTTCGAGTTTAGTTTCCTTTATGCTCTAGTTTAGCTCACATAGCTTAATTAGTAAGGCTTGTAATACTTTCATTTTCCTTTCATAGCTTACTTGCATTTTCTTAGCATAGTTGCATTGCATCTTCATTTTTGATTCTTGAGGATATTGGCATTCTTGCCCTTGTCTCACTGAATCTCCCATTGTGTGGTTTACTAGCAAGGTTGTATGCTTCAAAGCTCTAGCTGAGAGTCTCATAAACACCCTTGTGACTCCATACCTAGGGAGCTCTAGGTCAATTTCTCAAGGTTTCCCATTCATGGATTCTCTTGGAAGTAATGACTTAGAGAAGTGCACATTTTGAGTGTATATTTTTTGCGCCCACCAAAAGACTCCTACAACAAGATATTAAGTGCCTAGAAAAGAAACAACTAGTATATGCTGCACTTGAAATGAAATAAATGAACAAGAAATTGATTTTTTTTATGCTTTGGGAAGCCCTGCAAAAAGGATTAGTAGCCCTTGTGCATTTGAAGCTCTGACATGCATTCTTTTAGCAAATATTTCTAGCAACTAGGGCACACTGCTAGGCCTAGGTGACAGTTCTATCAGTAGAAGAATCATGCGATACTTTGTAGTATACTGGTGTGATATTTTCCTTCTGTGCAATACTTCATGCTACCTACAGGTGACGAAAAATTATATGATAGTGGGATAGAATCTACAAAGGAGCATGATACTTTAATTGGTAAAGTATGACACTGGTAGACAAGAAACTATCGTACGACTTATTTTGCTATCTCACAGTTGTCTGCAATCTGAAGCTGATTTGTGTCACTTCCAGTCCTCCTTGGTCGGTTCAGGTCAGATCTTAGGTGCTATGACATGTTGTTCAACATCCAAATGAACTCAAATGGTATCAAATCACACAAAATGACTCTTGGTCTTCTTCCTTCCACATCTCTCATGTCTTCCTAGTCTCCCATTTCCATCCTTTCTCTTCTTCCTTCATGCTTCTTCCTCTTCTTCCTAGACTCTTCATGTCTTCTTGATTCTTTTCTTCTTATTATCTAGTCTTACCTTCTTCTATTCATCTCTTCTATTACTTCCATGCTTGATTCCTCCTCTTTCAGAACCATGAATTTAAACTATCTTGTTATGGAACCTCTCTTGAAAATAGATGATCTTGAACTCATTGCTCAATTCAAAGAGTTTTATTCCTCCAATAGTCCTTCTAGCTATGGCACAAATGATAAACTTAAGACAAAAATAAAAGAAAAGATGAATGAATTAGATGCCTTTGCTAGGATCATAGACATGATCATGTCATGACCTCCTTCCAAACATTTTTCATCTTCTAAGTCTTCTCATCCTTCCTCATCTTCCAAGTCTTACCATGACTCTTCTTGACATTATTCACATTCCTCATTATCCAAGTCTTCTTCCTCCACTAGGTCTTCACTTTCCTATTCTTCACAATCTCATTCTTCTTCTACTTCTCCCAAGAGTCTTACTTCTCTTCTCAAGACATACCATAATGAGAAATATGATAGTCCTTATGATACCTCTTCCACGAAGAGTGAGACACCCGTCTTTGATGACTATGATGACTATGATGATGGATAATGTAGTGATACCTATGACACCTCTATTCCTAAGAGTCCTCCTCATCATGTGCTCATACTTATTGGAAATGGGTCTTCACATTGGATAGATCATGATGGTCATCCATATGATTCTGATTTTGAAAGAGACTTTGATGATTTATGTGAGCAATACCTAGATGATACATCTACTTCACTTCAGGAAGAGAAAGCTTACCACACTGATTATAAATGTAAATACTATAAGAATCTCTCCTCTAAGAACTCTCATGTTGAAAATAAAGATTACACTCTCGAGAAAGATTATGTTAATGATGGACCTTTGTCTTGTGATGGCTCCCCTCCATCCCCTACTTCCTCCAATACCCATACATTTCCTAAAGCTTCAGAGTCTTCCAAATCTTTCACAAATCCTCCATCCAACAAAAATCCTAATACTTTTCATGTGGTTCCCTATAGTTATCCTCAAGGGCTACCTCTTAAAGAAACTCAAGCTAACCTTTACTTGGCTACAAATACTTTCAATAATGCTACACCTAAAAATCTTAAGCCTTTATATGCTATAATGCCTACTTCAGCTAGTCCTTCACCATCTCTTCCAAAGTCTTCCATACAATTCCAACATGCTTCCTTGTCCTTAGAAGTGGCGCCATGTCAAGAGGACTCTAAAATTGATAAAGAAAAGAATGTAAAGAGAGATCAAGATCAAGAACCCTCCATGTCATCCAAACCTTTTCATGATGTCTCTTATTCATTTCATGGTTCTTTTGATCCTGCATGCCCTTTCTCATTCATTCCAACATGTCTTAAGTCTTCTCCTAAGAAAGATCAAGCTACTACTTACACCATTGAGCTTACTGACAATCAAAATAACCTTACTACACTTGCACTTTCCAAAGATGATACTTCCATTAAGCTTATTAAAAATAGTGTCATTACTTCCAATGTTAAGTCTATTGAAAATCAAGAGAAAAATTATATGCTTATGCTATCCAAAGCTCCTTATCAAGATCAAAGTCTTCCATCTTCTTGTTCTACCACTCCATGTTTGCTTCCACTTTCTACTCTTCCTAAGTCTTTTCAAGCTCTGAACAACCCTATCAAAGAAGTTTCTCCTATTCAAGATGTTCATGATCCTATTGCAAATCCTAATGGTCACTCTAAAGATGCTGATGTCCTTAGTTGTCATATAGATGTTGATGAACTTATTGATTCCACGTCCATCCTTGGACCTCCTCCACCAATACTAAGGGCTTCACATCTTCCTTCCATCTTGGGCCCTTATGTCCCTTCACTTTCCCCTCCTAACTCTCCTAATTTATCATCCATCTTGGGTCCTTACGTCCCTCCATCTCCTATCTTTCCTCAAGATCAACATAGATGCATACCCTTGAATCCTTTTCATCCACCCACCCATCTAAACTAGTCATATCCTACTTCTTCTTCCACAAGTCCCAAGTCTTTTGGAAGTAACTTGAAGTTTCAATACAAGAAAAAGAAGCAATACAAGAATCCATAAAAAAAAAAAGATCACCATGTCTCCTCTAATCGACATGGAGGCATAAAGTCAAAAGAGATATCTAAGAAGAAAACTACAAGACAAGTATGGGTTCTAAAATCCATCATTGAAGATATTCTCTCTAAATCATCAAAAAGAAATGAAAATCCTAGGACTATATAGATTCCAAAGTCTCTCTTGAAAGAGTATGATGTTGAGCAACAAGTGAAGTTGATATTCAAGCTTCCAAAGGCTTCCACTTCATCTTCTTCCAAAAACATTCTTCCATTCCATGTGCCTAAACCACAACCTCTGCTATCCATTCACCATATTCCTTCATTCATGTTTCCTCCATCCTCTCACCACCCTTCAAGGTGTGTGTTGATGTTGATCTTGCCTTCCTTTCCATCTACCCTTTCAAAATCTTTCCATTCATTATCCTTCTACCTTCTATCCTTTTTCCTCATTTGCCTATTCCTCCTATCTTCCAACCTCACTCGCTTTACATAAAATCCTATCCTCCATTTTTCTATTCCATCTTCCTTTTCCTATCAACATCTTTGAGCATGTCAATTTGAATCCTTGGCATATCATGGTTTATCCTTTCAAGGAGCATTATCTAAAAAGCTTGCCTTCTTCCAAAAAAGAAAAAAAAAGAAAAAAAAATGAAAAATGAAAAAATAAAAAAAGAAAAATGAAAAAATTGAAAATGTGCCTTTGTGGAAACTTGGAAATAGGCGCCTTGGTCGCAAAAACACAAAAAAAATTGAAAAAATAAAAAAAATATGTCAAGTGGTGAAAACCTGGAAACAGGCACTACTTGAGGCCTTTGCACCCTTGTTTCTTAGCATGCGCTCTCGACACTTGGCCTTTCTCCATCATGCCTTGTCCTTGTTGCCCTGGTTTGGAATTGGTATTTGTCTTTGTCTAGGGGGCATAATTGTGTTAGCATTGGTCTTTTGGATGTGTCAGTCTTTAGGACACCTCGCAAATGGTATTTTTCAACACCACCCCAACTGTGTTTTTCAACACTTTCCTAGCATCGAGTGTTTCTCAACAGTTATCAGATATTCTACCAGTAGTCTAGAATGATGTGATATTTCTCACTAGCAGATGCAATACTCAAAGTTTGACTTAGAATGACCTACACAAATGCACTTAAACACTTGACTTGCTGAGACTTGTCTGATTTTATTTCTTTGTGTGTTGTCTATGATGATTTCTTTGATGAGTGTTCTCTCCCTAATATTTTTGATGATGCCGAGCTAGAAGACTGGGGGCATGAGGACATGTTTTATTTCTTTTTTCTACCTATGGGTGTATCTTGTCGATCCTCACTATCATGAGCATTTATGCTTGTTCCACTTGACACTAGGATCTACAATGTATTATCCTTGAATATTTTTTGCAAGCACATGCTTGTAGTCATCTTGACTTACATGTCTTTGGTGCCTAGGTGGGATTCCAACATATCTATCTGATATAGATCATATTCATATACCTATAGTTATACTAGTGTGTATTGTATGATCTTGCGACGCTACCAATAATGCTCGATGATGATTATTAGAGACTAATAGTGTTGTGACCTTGCAAGTAAACCACTTTTCATAGTAGCTTGCATTCTTAAGTTCATGTTAGTTTAGTCTTGCATCTTGCATATGGAGAGAGCTCTTCTTTCATCTTTCTTTTGGACTTTTAATCAACCGTGGTCACATTTTGATCTTCATTTCCTTATCTTCTTTCATGATCTCAATTAAAATTTCCTATCTTAAACAGTTGATTGATTTTGGGGCATTGTCTTTCTTGAGGCAAATCCTTTTTCTTCTCTCCATTTCTTTTCACCTCTTCCAAACTTCTATCTTCCATTCACTTTCACCCCACTTCTTTTCTTCTAATTCAACCTTGGGGCATAAACTTTCATGCTTAATGATCTACCTTGGTTTTGTGATCCTTATATCTTTCATCTTACATCAAGAACCTTATCTTTAGTTCGATTTGATCAAATTTATCAATTTACTATTTCTCCTCTATCTCATTTTGATTTCAATCATGAGGGGGCAATACCTATCAAACTTCAATCTTTGATTCAGCTTTATCAAATCTATCAATTAAACCTTTCTTGAGACTTGACAATTACCTATTTATAGGGGTGTTAGCCTTGTCTTTTTCAATCAGCTTATCTTTGTCTTGATGTGTTCCCATTCGTCGAACACACATTTGGGTTCTTTTGTGATCCCAAATTGATCTCATACTTCAACTTCATTCTTTGACCACATGTGATCCCAAATCGATCTCACATTATCCTAAAATGGTCGCCTAGACTTTGGGCCCCATTCTTCAATTTATCAATTTCCTAAATCAATACTTGGCAATTTTCAAATCAATTTTCTTGATCAAATCCTAACTCTATCATTTATTCGATTATATTCTATGGGTTAATCATTTTATCCTAAGCCTTTATTTAATTAAAATGAATTCCCTCCCCTTTTATTAAATAAAAATTCCCCACTTTCCTCTTATCCTAAGTTGCACAAATAAAGCATTATTCTTATTTTATAAAAAGAAGAAAAGACCTTTTTGTCTCACACAAGACACAAAATTCAACTCTTATTTCTTATTGGAGGAGACTTGTGCACATGGATTGATCCATCTTTCAAACTCCACCCTTGATCAACTCTTTTGCCTTTTAATCTCCAAGGTCCATTCCTTTTCAATTCTTTTAAAAGGAGAGCTCTCCTCTCATTTTCTTGCCCTTGCCTTATTGATCCCCAACTTTGAATACTAATCTTATGCTACAGGTTTTCTTGAAGATTTTGGAGCTTTGGAGATCTTATTGCTTTTAGTCTTCATTCTTGCATTTTAACCTAGTTTTCATGGCATTTCAAGTTTAGTTTCCTTTATGCTCTAGTTTAGCTCACATAGCTTAATTAGTAAGGCTTGTAATACTTTCATTTTCCTTTTATAGCTTAGTTGCATTTTCTTAGCATAGTTGCATTGCATCTTCATTGTTGATTCTTGAGGATATTGGCATTCTTGCCCTTGTCTCACTGAATCTCCCATTATGTGGTTTACTAGCAAGGTTGTATGCTTCATAGCTCTAGCTGAGAGCCTCATAAACACCCTTGTGACTCCATGCCTAGGGAGCTCTAAGTTGATTTCTCAAGGTTTCCCATTCATAGATTATCTTGGAAGTAATAACTTAGAGAAGTGCACATTTTGAGTGTAAATCTACCATTTTGCATCATCCCAATAAGACAATAGAAAGATACATTTATGAAAAGTGGCACATGCACAACATAACCTGTAATGACATAGAGATGTGATATACAAATAGAAGAATGTTTATGACATTGCGATTCCATTATCAGCTCATTGAAATAGAGTGAGAAGAGTCATTTAAATAAATTTGAACAAAGTAGATAATATGAAGCACATCATGGGGGAAGCACATGAAAAAATGCAAACACATAGAATCCACCACACAAGAGGAGCTAGTCAAGCATATTACCTACTCATCCAAATAAATGTTTTAGAAACTTAGAGCATAACACTCATTCATTCAAGATTGGACATATTAAACAATAACTAATTAACTCATTTAGCTCATTTATCGTATCAAGCAGGGACATAAACTTGAAATAATGTCTGCAAAGTATATGCTCTGAAATAATGTCTACAAAGTATATGCTCCAAACTATCTTAATTGCCACTTATCTAGACTGTTGAATTTAAAATACTTGAAATATTTAAATGCTAAGCTAAGACAAAGGAATAAGTTTATTCTACTAAAAATAGTAATCACAGATAGGTACTTCTCTATCTGCCTTTGCTGTAGGAACAACCTGTTAGTTTTGCTACCAATGGCTGCAGGAACAACATATTTCTCTCTAAATCTAAGAAATCATGAAATAGATCCTAACTAACAATGGAATTCACTCACCAAGTGGGCCCCCTTGGATGAGTGAATATGATACAATCAAGATAAAAAAGATAGAACTTGCAAAGTACATTCTATTCATTCATTAGAAAGTACACTTGAAGTAAAACAAAACTAAATTCTATTTGTTGTTACAAAATTATAATAACTTTCCCAGCTCTCTCTAATCTTCTGAAAGTTAAGTCAATAACTTATTTATAAGAAAACACTAAGAAACTAAATCCTAAAACTATGATCACTCCAATAATGAGGATCAATAAGATTCATGATGTCATACAATAGAATCAATAACTTTTGAAAACAAGTCTTCCAAGAATATAGTAGGTCGTGCTTCTAAATCTGAGCCCAAGTATAATGAAAAACTAGTTGACGGCTGCAAAGAAGAGTGATGCACAATTATGTCTTTATTGTTTCAGCTGCAGATTTGATCTTCTCAATCCCAACATGTTGCTCAAATGAATGTGCCATTGACTTGTTCCTGCATGGAGTTAGTAAGACATGCCAAATTTGAAACACATATATTTACATCATTTAAATCAGAAAAGATATTATCTCATTAACTAACACTTGCATGATATGTGGATGTAGGAATCCTAACCCAAAGCAACTTAGGAGAGATGAACATTAAATAACAAACATGTATATTTATTAATTCATCTATCATATTCTATTCATAAATTTTAACCATAAGTTCCAACTTAGATCACATATCATGCCAAACTATGAAGTGTTTAAAGTATTGTCCATGCACTTGCACATAAAAAAACCATACATATAACATCATCCAAGTTTGCATAAAACCATATAAAAACACCCTACCGAGTCATAGAAAAACATCATAAAATACACCATTAATTTGGCCCATCATTCCCCCTAGCTTAAGGTCTTGTTGGTCCTCCTACAAGCATAAAGTTTTTTATCCTAGCCTTCATGTGCAAGTCCTCTGCCTAGGTATAATGAAAAATTGGTTGACCGTTGCAAAGAAGAGTGATGCATGATTATGTCTTTATTGTTTCAGCTGCAGAGTTGATCTTGTCAATCCCACCACACTGCTCAAATGAATGTTCCATTGACTTGTTCTTGCATGGAGTTAGTAACACATGCCAAATTCAAAACACATATATTTACATCATTTAAATAAGAAAAAACATTATCTCATTAACTAACTCTTGCATGATATGCGGTTGTAGGAATCCTCACCCAAAGCAACTCATGAGAGATGAACATTAAATAACACACATGTATATTTACTAATTCATCTGTCATATTCCATTCATAATCTTTAACCATAAGTTCCAACTTAGATCACATATCATGTTTAACTCTAAAGTATTTAAAGTATTGTCCATGCACTTGCACATATAAAAAAACATACATATAACATCATCCAAGTTTGCATAAAACCATATAAAAAAAACCCTACCGAGTCATAGAAAAACATCATAAAACATGCCATTAATTTGGCCCATCATTCCCCCTAGCTTAAGGTCTTGTTGGTCCTCCTAAAAGCATAAAGTTTTTGATACTGGCCTTCATGTACAAGTCCTCCACAATCCGCTGCCTAGATGCTCCCTCGTAGTTTAGGTATCCCTTATTTTCTCCTAACTTGTTCCACTTATTCATCTCAGCTTCCATATCATGCTCATCTACATCTCCGTTCATTCCTAACAAATAATGCATAAGAATGGGTGGCTGAAATTTCAAGGGAAACCAGTAACTAGTTTTAGTTCTACCCAACATGATATACCATGAAGCTATGCGACTTGCCAAGGTCAAATTTTGTGGGGAATGGGGCTCTTTAGCCCTTAACATTGCAGGAATCTTGATCCATCTATGAGTGTTAGTTGCAATGGCTGTAGGGATCTCTATGACAGTGAATTCTTCATAATCTTTGAAATCCCTTTCTCTTAAGGGATAAATTTTCTACTTACCACTGTCTGTCAATGTAACTTTTACCCAATCATAAAATGTTTTTTTGGCCTCCTTAGTTTCAGGTCTAATATAGAGTGGCATTTCCATTTCATCACCCTTGTAAGGTTGAGCTTGGTGTTCTCAACTGATTTCATTTTGTACCCAAGATATGATTTCCCGACTGATTCCAATCTTTGTTATCAGGGACTGCTAGGTTGTGTAGATATAATTCACATAACAAATTATTAATGTGCATTGGGGAAGAATTAAATGCATCATAAAACTCGCGCACGTGTGTGTGTGTGTGTGTGTGTGTGTGTGTGTGTGTGTGAATTTTTTACCTAGTTGTAGACACAACACTTCAGTAAAACATTAGAGGTTAGCAGAAATCAAAATTGTGCAAGTAATTGAAAGCTAAACTAACCAGGCAATTTACTGCCTTCTAGTAGATGTGAGTATGTATTTTCAGATTGGACCGAGATCAGTGACCTTGACGACACCTAAATGAAGGATTTGAATGCAAAATCTAGATATGAATCGTATGCAATTAATCTATATTTTTGGTTTTTCTGTGCAATTATGATGAAAATTGATATGAAATTGATCTATATGAAAAACTAATATGCAATTAAGCTAACAATGATATGAAATATGAAACTAGAATGAATGAAAAATGAGATTGATCTCACAAAAGTTTTTTGATTCGCAAGAAGCTTGATTCTTCAGATACCAATTCGACAGCGTAAGTTTGCAAATTCATGATATGAATTGTGAAGAGCTGAGCCTTGTTTTTATAGAAATCCAAGGCTTTGGAGGTGCATGGGAAAAGCCATAAATCACTCTTGATAAAATCAGGTTGATTTTTGAGTTATCAGAAATAAAAGATAATTAACTCACAAAAATCATGCAAAAGCAGGGTTTAACTCAAAATAGAGTTTTAGATCAAATTCCAACTCATCATTAAATGTTGAGTTTAAATTTAAGATTGATTGTTAATTTCTAGTTGCCCACTTTTCATAATTGTGCATGATTTAATTATAAATTAATTTAAAAATAAAGTGATTTATTCCCAACTTAATTGATTTTGAAAATTAAAACAATTGATTTATGGATTAATCAATTATTAAATCAAACTTTTATTCAAAAATAATATCATTAAATATGACAGCTTGCTTTAATTAGTTAAATAAGAATTTAATCAATTAATGATAGGTATTTTGATTTATTGTCAAATTTAAATAATACAACTTAGGAATAAATATAATTAAATCTAATTAAATAATTAAGTGGTAGTATTAAATCTAATTAATTAAATATTCAGAATATTCAATTAATCAAACTTTAGGATAAATATGATTTATCACCAAGTAATTATTAAATTAAAGATAATTATGATAATTAGGAATATTTCTAGGAATATTCCCTGATGCAGAATTTAGGATAATCAATTAGGATTCGATGATGTGCAGATGTGCCTTAGGTTAGGACTTTGATGTCAATTTCATTCGATTTGAAGATGTAGGAGGTTAATGAACTTATAGCCCATTTTTGGGGTATTACATTTTGCCCCTCTTTGAATTACTGTGCAAAGCGCAGTGGTTCAAAGACAGTCTATGTATGATATGAAACTGATTGAAAGATATGCTGATTTGAAAGATGAACTAATTCTAAGACAGAAACCGATTGAAAGATATGATGATGCTAGGTCCTGAATGACCAAAGATAATGTTCACTATAGCAATGATGAACCGATGAAGCAAAAGTGTCAAAACGCCTGATCTTGAACCTTATGATTACGAAGAAGTGAGTGACCGATTCCAGACCTGATTGTCCTTATATTGAATCACATTGGTATCACATCTGAACCCTTCAGTTATGAAGAACCAAGGAAATAACACTAATGAACTGATGGTTGCGAAAAGTTGATACAGTTTACAAGATTAGGAGAACACCAGATTGATATGGATCTTGATGAATCTGATATGCCCCAAGCGATGATAGATTTTCCCCAAGCGACGAGGTCTTTTGATGAATCAACAACTAGACATGGTTGTTGTCTTGATTATTGAGGAAAGATTTGATTACAGATTTAGATTTATAGACTTGAATGATGTGCAATACCATGCCCCCTTCAGGATTAAAATTGAAATCTGACAAGAAAAGTTAGCGTTATAGTTTAGAAGCATGTCAATTGATTTGAGAAGTGGTTATACACATTTGAGAATGTGTTCTACATCGTTTGGAGGTCCAGAAGACCAAGTTTGACTAGGTGAAACCATGAGTTGACCATAGTTGACCAAGTTGAAATTTTGATAGTTTAATGTAAGATAATCAGTTAAGTTCAATTCTAGATTTCTATGAAGACTGAAGGTCGATTATGCAAGTAGTTAATAATATGAATGATCTCATATTTCAATTTTGATCCCAAAAAAGGATTCTACTTGCTATTTCATTGGAGGGACCTTCATGTTAGGTTTCAGCTCATGTTAGATTTGAAGATGCGATTTGAAGAATCATTTAAGCATTGAATTTTATTCAGCCATTGTGAGATTATGAAAACATGAAAAATGCAAAGAGACATGTAGAATGAAATGCAACCTAAGACCTAGGACCTAGTCACTGATCATGTGTCTGTTGTTTTCATCATTGAATTTTTAGGTAACCGGATAAATCAATACAATGCCCACTAGCTATGAAACTATAGACATATGAATATTGATTTTTATGTGCAAGAATCAATACAACACCCACTGGTTAGACAACCATGGACATATGAATATTGATTTTGTTTTCGAAATGTCAAATTAGATATAAGCACCAAGGCACAAATGCCAGGATGACCTGAATATCATGTCCATTTTGATATAGCAATTTCTATACGCATCAAAACATAAATGTTGTGATGACTTGAATACGCCTTGTGTTACAAACACATCAAACAGTCAAGAGATCATTCTAAATCCAGTGTGAATTACCCGTAGTGACCCTTTATCATTCACATCCTGAGGCAAGATCGCGTTTCATAGTAGGAGAAAGAACTCACTCAAAAAGACAATAGTTAGATCAAACTTCCTTGAATTTTTTGGGTATCAATGGTCGAGGTACACATGGCCATCCAATTTGAGATAGAGGCTCTTACAGTTGGACACCATTTCAATCTAGAATTTCCAAAGTTGTTAGATTTTCATATACAAGAAGAAAACAAAGAAAAGATTATGTCCCTAGTCATCACTCTCTAAATCCTGTGAAGGACATCATTGAAGAGCTCGAAGGGACACAATATGCAAAAATCTCAATGCGAATCAGTAAGCATACAAGGAGATAAAAGCATGTAAAAAGCACAGATTGTTTTTAGTTTGTTTTGATGTTCGATTGTTGTTGTTGATGCAAAATCTTTTTTGGAGACGAGACAGATAGACAGACTCAAATGAAGCTTCAAAGGACTCTAACTGGATATGACTCGTCTAAAGATATACTTGGAGACCATTGGATCTGACACTGATTGCCCCCAAGTTTGAACATTGATAAGGTATGTATACACTTGAACTGATTGGTGCACAGACTGACTTATTGAAAAACTGGAAATGTTGAAACAAACCGAGAGATATATACAAACTAAAGCAAGACTGAAAGCTAGGAAAGACCAAGATTGCGATGATAGATGGAGCATTTTTGAACAAGTGGCACCCATTTGCCGAGTTTTCACTAGCTTGGTAGAGATTCTATTTTTGCTACCAAGGTGCCTATTTCCAAGTTTTCACCAAGGCACTTTTTCTTTTTCTCATTTTTTTTTCTTTTTTCATTTTTCAATTTTATTTTATTTTTGCTATTTTTTACATTTTTTGTGAATCATCAAGGCACCTATTGCTAGGTTTTCACCAAGATGTTCATTTTTTCAAGACTTTTTCCAAATTTTAAGATTTTTTTAGGACATTGTTACCATAGACTGAATGCCTTAGGCATAGAATTTGTTTAGATGGAGAACATTGATTGGTTCTCAGAGCTGTTCTCCTTCAGTCATTGAGAGTTGATAGGCACCAGAGCTAAAAGTAGCAGTGATAAAAAAGGGACCCAGCCAGTTGGGTTCAAACTTCCCCTTGCATTCTCTATGTGATTGATTTTTAGGATTCTCTCTCAAGACTAGATCGCCAACCTGGAATTCTCTGTGTTTGACTTTCTTGTTGTAGCCTCTAGACATTCTATTCTGATATACTCTAAGATGATCATACGCTGCTTGTCTACTCTCATCTACTAGTTCAAGTTCTTGGAACCTAGTCACTCTGTAGTCATCATCAGTTACTAGACCATGCATTCTGATTCTTAGTGATGGGATTTCAACCTCAATAGGCAGTACCGCTTTAGACCCATAAACTAAAGTGAAAGGTGTAGCCCCAGTAGGTGTTTTGATACTTGTTCTGTAGGCCCAGAGAGCTGGATTGATCATGAGATGCCAGTCTCTTCCTATTTTATTAACTGTACGGTGCAAGATTTTTAATAGATTCTTATTTGAAGCCTTTTCTTGTCCATTCCCTTGAGGATAGTAGATAGAAGACCAATGTTGTGTAATCTTGAATTTGTCACATAGATCATCTAGGTCTTTATTCTTGAATTGTCCACCATTATCTATGACTATGGAATGAGGGATCCCATATCTGCATATGATATAGTTCAAGATGAACATAGATATTTGTTTCCCAATTGCTTGTGTTAAGGGAATTGCTTCTATCCATTTTGTAAAATAATCTGTAGCTATGATTATATGGGTATGTCCATTAGAAGAATGAGGATGTATGGATCCTATAAGATCAAATGCCCATTGGTGAAAAGGCCATTGTGTAGTAGAGGGAATTAGATCTTTCCTTGGAGCATGAATTAAATTACCATGTACTTGGCACTTTTGATAGTTCTTAGCAAACTTGATTGCATCTTTCTCCATTTCAGGCCAATAGTACCCAGGCCTAATAAGTTTTTGAGCTAGTGTTAAACCATTCGAGTGTGACCCACAAATACCCTCATGGACTTCCTAGAGTGCACGTTGAGACTCTTCCCATTCTGAACATCTAAGTAGCATACCATCTAGACCTTGTTTGTATAGATCATTACCAATGATGACATATCGGGAGGCATTATAGATTAGGTATCTTTTCTCATGGCGATTGAAAGTATTGGGAATGATTTGGTCTTGTAGATAGGAGAAAAGGTTTTTGTATCGGGATAAATCATGACCCACAATAGTACAGATCATATGGGTTTCGGGGGAGTCATATACAGGATAAGATAGTGCTTCCACCAGGAACTCGTAGCGTATCTCATGTTCAGGCTGCTGTAATAGAGTATATAGTGTTGCCATTGCATCGACAACCTTATTCTCTATTCTAGGTATTTGCTCAAATGTGATAGATATGAAATATTTCTTTAGATCATCTACCATTCTCTTGTATGGAATGAGCTTTTCATCCTTAGTTTGGTACACACCATTGACTTGATGGATAACAAGTTGGGAGTCACCATGAATGTGTATCTTTGTCACTCTCCACTCAATTGCCATTTTGATGCCATTAAGAAGGGCTTCATATTCAAAAATATTGTTTGTGCAAGGAAACTTGAGTCTAAATGCTTTGGGCATTGAGTATCCTTGAGGAGTAATGAACAATATGCCTGCTCTAGAACCATTCTGTGTATAGAAGCCATCAAAGAACAACTGCCATTCTCTAGAAGAAAGATTCATGATAGAAGAACTTGGGAATTCCATTTGCATTGGTGTATCATTAAACAATGGTGCCTCAGCCAATTGATCATCAATAAATTGGCCTTTTATAGCTTTTCTTTTAACATATTCAATTTCAAATTCACTTAAGAGCATGACCCATTTAGCTAATCTACCCGTGAGGGAAGCCTTGCTTAGTAGGTATTTTAGTGGATCAATTTTAGCTACCAAATGAGTGGTATGAGCTAACATATAATGTCTTAGTTTCTATGATGCAAAGATCATAGCTAGACAAGCTTTCTCAATCATTGAATAGTTCTTCTCATATGCAACCAATGTTCTACTAATATAGTATATAGCTCTCTCCTTTTTGTTCTCATCATGTTGTGCTAGCAATGCCCCTAGTGATGTATCTATTGCGGAGACATATAAAATTAATGGCTTCCCATGAATAAGAGGCATCAAGATAGGAGGATTCGATAGATAATTCTTGATATGGTCAAAGTTCCTTTCACATTCTTCATTCCATGCAAAGGTCACACCTTTATGTAATGTCTTTGTAAAAGGTTGTGATATGTCAGAAAGTTGTGATATGAATCTTTTGATAGATTGTACTCTCCCTTGTAATGTTCTCATTTGACTGATGTTCTTAGGAGGTTGCATCTCTATTATAGTCTTTACTTTAGCTAGATCAACTTCAATGCCCTTCTTTGAAGCTATGCATCCCAAGAGTTTTCCCGAAGTTACACCAAAAGCACACTTCTTAGGATTTAGTCTGAGACTAAATTTCCATTCTATCTAGTATCTTGCTCAAGTCATTTAGATGTTCAGTCTTGATCATAGATTTTGCTAAAGTATCATCAACATAATCTTCCATAGTCCTATGCATCCTATCATGAAAAATAAATGTCATGGCTCTTTGATAGGTAGCACCAACATTTTTAAGCCCAAATGGCATGACATTCCAATAGAAAGTACCCCATGCACATGTGAAAGCAGTCATGTCCACTATCATATCAATGTTAGGTAGTGGAAAATCATCCTTAGGGCATGCTTTGTTTACATCTCTGAAATCTATGCACACTCTGATTGATTTATCTAGTTTAGAAACATGTACAATATTAGAGATCCATTCAGCATAGTCTATAACATGGATGAATCTGGCTCTTAGTAGTTTCTCTAATTCAGCTTTTACCAAGAGTGCAACATGAGGATGCATCTTTCTCAACATTTGCTTGATAGGTTTTACTCCACGAGAAATAGATAAATGGTGCATTATAAGATCAGGATCTAACCCTGGCATATCTGAATATTTCCATGCAAAATTAATCTTTTTCTCTATTAGGAATGTAGTAAATTTTTGTTTCTCTTCTTCTTATAAGGATTGTGCTACATGTACCAATTGTGGTTCCTCTATTGTACCAAATTGATAGATTGAGTGGGCTCAATTAGAATTGGAGATCTGTCCTATAAATGACTCAGAAGGACATCAAATATCTCATCCTTAGGTGCCTCAGAGAGGTTTTCACCTTCTGATACATCTTTTATTTTTACTTTTGTAGGTTCTGAGACTACCACAAAGTGGTTTTCACCCTTAGAACTCCTTTTCTTTTTATTCTTATTCTTTTGACTAAGATACTTGATGTCTGACTCGATCATGTTGATGCTCGGTTCACTAATGGAAGTCCTCATAGGCTCAACTGCATTGAGGTAGCAAGAAAGGGCATAGTCATTTGGAAAGGTATAAATACCATAGCTCAGATTTGTGGAAGTTTGGTCAAGAAGGTCAGGATGTTGGATAGTCAAAGTGGGGAAAGATTGGGAAATGGTGTTTATGGATATGGATCTATCATCATTGGTCCTAACCCAATGCTCAAGTTCAAAGGTGATATTACAACTTAAGACATTCAATTCGTGAATAGGCTCAACATCATTGTGGGAGTCCACTTCAGCCATAGGTGGATCGGACTCATTAAGCTCATTATTTCTCTCTAGACTTACGTTGGGTGTAGGCACATATTGGTGAATAACATCAACATGTTTCTCTGTGATAAGTTCATCTTCTTCTGGAATGGCTCCCTATTCATAGTCATTAGATCCATCTTCTGATTCAAGACCTCTAGGAAATCTTAGAACATGTGTAAAGTTAGGATGAATACCCCAAAAAGGGTTACCCTCAATTTTTGATTTGAATTCATATTCATGGGAATTGGTTTCAGAATAACTACCTCCTGTGTGCTATAAATGTGTCACACTTCTATGGATCATTACATGCAAGGAAACTCAAGAATGAGCCCTCACAAATTGATCCATATCTCCCTAGGCATGGAGTGCAAGGGTTTTTAAGAATGCTCTCAGCTAGAGCTATTTAGCCTATAACCTTGCTAGTAAACCATGCAATGGGAGATTCAATGAAGACAAGGGAAAGAATGCCAATATCCTCAAGAATCAAGAATGAAAATGCAATGTAATTCTATGCTAGAAATGGAAATGCAAGCTAAGCTATGAAAGAAAATATGCAAGTGTTACAACCCAAGCTAATTAATCTATGTGAGCTAATCTAGAGCATAGAAATGAAGCTAATCTAAGAAAGCATAAATATGAAGCTAAGCTAAGAATGCAAGAATGAAATGTAGAATGAAAGAATGAGATGTAGATGCTAAGAATGCTCCAAATCTCTAAAAGCTCCAAAGTGACCTAGAAAACCTGCAGCATCAAGTTAGCATAAAATGTTGAGGGATCTATGATGAAGAAGGGAGCTCTCCTTTTAAAGGAAATGAGAAGGAATGGACCATGGAGATTAAGAGGCAAAAGATTTAATCAATGGTGGAGCTTGAAAGAGGAGCAATCCATGTGCACAAGTATCCTCCAATGAAAAAATAAGAGTTGACTTTTGTGTCCATATAAGACAAAAAGTGCTTTTTCTCTTTTTATAAATAAGAATAATGTTTTATTTGTGCAACTTAGGATAAGAGGAAAAGTGGGGGCTTTTTATTTATTAAAAGGGGAGGAAATATTCCTTTTAAATAAATAAAGACTTAGGATAAAATGGTTAGCCCATAGAAAATAATCGAATAAATGATAGAACTAGGATTTGATCAAGAATAAGCAATTTATGATTTAGCAAAAGGGGCTAATAGTCTAGGTGACCATTTTTAGGTGTATACATTTGCCCCTCTTTGACTAATGTGTGATCGATCTGGGAACACATTACGTCAAAGAATAGATCAGCCAAGAAGGCAAGCAGATAGCCAAGAAGGCAAGCAAATAGCCAAGAAGGCAAGCAAATAGTGATCTGACTCCAAAGAATGAAGTGCAGAGAGATAGAAAATCCTGCATGGTCAGCTTGGTAGCGATAGTACTAAACACTTAGGAAAGAGATAGCCAATAAGATATGATGTGTCTACCCCCTCGGGATTGAAAGTGAAATCCAGGTAGAGGGAAAGCAGAAGCAAGAGCAACATGATCAAATCACTAGAAATCATAATCAAAGAAAGAGAACAGAATAACCATCAAGCAGTGAAGATATGCCCCACACATGGGACCCGGGGCATGAACCAAGCGGTCCCTCAACTCGAAAATACCATGGAGGGGAAGAATTTGAACTTGGGATTTGAAAGTGAATGAAAGACTAGAAGTTTGAAAGAGATGGGGATGAAGAGGTGAAGAATGCCCCAGCGAAGATCGAAGGATTAGGCCTCAAAAGGTTAACCAACTACATGGAAGAAGGAAAAAGATGATTTGGGTGATCAAGGTGAACTTGGATTTCGGTTTGGATCTCGAAATGAAAGGAAAATGATGTGATATGAAAGACAAGAAGTGAAAGACATGATCGGGAAGAAGCAAAAGGTGAGCGCAGTTGATTAACAAGTCCATGAAAGATGAAAAGAGAGCTCTCTCCATATGCAAGATGCAAAACTAAACTAACATGAACTTAAAAATGCAAGCTACATGAAAAGTGGTTTACTTGCAAGGTCACAAAGCCAATAGACATCTAATCATCATCATCGAGCATTATTGGTAGCATCGCAAGATCATACAATACACACTAGCATAACTATGTGAATATGAATATGATCTATATCAGATAGAAATTTGGGAATCCCACCTAACCATCAAAGACATGTAGGTCTGGATGACTAATGCAGTGAGATTACCTAAGTTTGATATGGCGAGATTATGCTTGTATCAAGACACATGAAAGTCAGGATAACTATAAGCATGCACTTGCAAAATAGTCAAGGATAATACCTTGTAGATCCCAATGTCAAGTGGAACAAGCATAAATGCTTAATGACAGTTAGGACCAACAAAATATACCCACAAGCAGAAAAAGCAATAAAACATGTTCTCATTCCCTCAGTCTTCTAGATATGCATCATCGAAAATGATCATAGGGGGAGAACACTCAACAAAGAAAGTATCATAGACAACACATGAAGAAATAAAGCCAAGCAAGTCTCAGCGAGTCAAATGTTTAAGTGCGTGTGTGTAGGTCATAGAGTCAAACTTTGAGTATCGCATCTACCAGTGAGAAATATTGCATCATCTAGACTACAAGTAGGACATTTGATAAGTGTTAAGAAACACTTGACACTAGGGTAGTGTTGAAAAACACAGTTGGGGTGGTGTTGAAAAACACTGTTTGTGAGGTGCCTAAGAAACCCAGACGCACAAAGAGACCCAAGATAAGCTTAAAAAAATGTATGCCCCCTAGACTAAGACAAGAGTCAATTCCAGGCTAGGAGAGGCAAAGCAAGAAGTGGAGCGAAGGAGCGCCATGCAAGACTGATAGACATAGGTGCAGAGCGTCTCAAGCAGTGCCTGTTTCCAGGTTTTCACCACTTGATAGATTTTTTTGCAATTTTTTTTAGGACTTTTTATAATTTTTTTGTATTTTTGCTACCAAGGAGCCTGTTTCCAAGTTTTCACCAAGGCACTTTTTCAATTTTTTTTTATTTTTTTTATTTTTGAATGTTTTTTTGGGGAGACATCAAAGCGCCTATTGCTAGGTTTTCACTAGGATGCTCATTTTTTCAGCACTTTTTATGATTTTTAGGATTTTTTCAACATCATATATGATTTTTTTTGGTATTTTTTTAGGATCATAAAATATGTACAAAGGATGCCCCAAACAAAAATGGGCATCAAGAATCTGCTTCCTCTGATGTAGAGAACTGATAGGCCCCAGGCCCAAATGCTGTAACTGTGACAATAGGAGGTCTCAACCAGTTCGACCAATAATAACCAGCCTTGAGCAATGTCTGAGCTAGCGGAGGATCATTAGAATGTGATCCACATATGCCATCGTGGATTTCAGTTAGCACTTTTTCTGACTCCTCTATTTCTAGACACTTAAGGAGAGTTCCGTCTAGACCCTTCCTATACAAGTCACCAGAGACAAAGGCAAAGTTTAAGGGATGGCGGAAAGAATGGCATGGTGGATTTGCAAGAGGAATATGAGGTGGAAGATATGAAAAGATGGTAGGATTGTAAGATTTGTGAGCAGGATAGTGTAATTCGTCCACCAGGAACTTGAAGTGAAATTTATGCTTTTTCATTTGTAAGATGGATGTTGAGGTAACCAAGGCATTACCAACTTTGTTCTTAGCTCTAGGAATGGGCTGAAGTATAATAGATATGAGATCATGCTTGAGGTAGTGCATCATTTTTTTGTAGAGAATCAGCTTGTCATCTTTTATTTGAGAATCATTATTTTTGAGCAGATTTTTATTTTTACTTTTCTTAGGTGTGAATACCACCACAATGTGGTTTTCACCATTTGACCATTGCTCTTTTCTTTTGACTTGATGACCGTGATGTTTGATTTCTGATTCAATCTTTTTTGTTGCTAGTTCTTTGGTGGAAGAAGTAACATGTGTTGATGTGAGATGAAATGAAGTGACTGGTTCAATAGTATTTATGTGAAGGATGTCATCTCTGGTAACAAGAGAGGTTGAGCCTATAGGGTAAGCTCCAAAAGTAGCTAGATCTAGACTTGTCATAGAAGAACTAGCATGGTCCGCTAAGGCAATACAAGGAACAAACTCATCAAACCCCACACAAGACCCATCAACCATGTCAGGATGGTTACTACAAGAATGAACCATATCAACATCCATATCATCAGTAGATATACATTTTTCTCCCCAAAGAAGTGAAGTAGAGGGAAGATCATGTCCCATGTGAGCCATAGTGTGTATTGGTGACTCATCTATATCTGTGTCTGAATTACTAAGCATGGGAGTATTTCTAGAATCCTCTCTATAGATCCACTCTTGAATAGCTTGTTCTTCTCTTTTTGCTTCTAAAGGAACGGATGAAGGAACAAAGGAATCAATGATCACCATAGTAGAAGTGGAAGGCTTCATCTGATCAGAAGGTCTCCCATATGACCTAGGAGAAATAGGTATAGAAGAAAAGGAATCCAACATATATTCACCCATACCAAGGCTCATCATCTTAAGTGATTTCTCAGCAGCAGCTAGAGATGTACTAGGATCAACAAAAGGTTCATTATGAGGAACAAATTTTTCAGTAGTAGCAAGAGCATTGATAGCAATAGTACGGTCTCCAGGAATCACAACTTCAGTGCCATTGTATGGAAATTTGATGCACTGATGATAAGTGGAAGGAACAGCCTGCATGTCATGGATCCAAGGATGACCCAAAAGAATGTTATATGCGAGTGGGATGTCCAATACTTGGAAGCTAATATCTTTCATGACAGGGCCCACTCGGACAGGTAGCGTGACAAGACCTTTGGAAGATCTTTCCACTTCATCATAAGCTTTTATAGTAATCTTCTTCTTGGAATCCATAGCCAATTCTGACAAACCCAATTGTTGTATGACATTGAAAGAAACAATATTTAACCCTGCACCATTGTCTATGAGGACTCGGCAAACTCGGGTATTATAGACTAGAACTTCAATGTGTAAATCTAGATTATGTGGGTGAGCAATAGATATGTCATCTTCTACAGAAAAGGAGAGAGATAGCGGAGATGAAATGTGGTTGACCATAGCCTAAAATTGATCTGGATCAATGTCATTGGGAACACGTGTTGTACGTAGAGCCTCATCAAGAATTTCTCTATGCGAAGGGGATAACCGAAGCAACTCAAGGATAGATATCTGTGCTGGTGTCTTTTACAAATGTTGGACAAGATCATAGCTAGGGGTGGCTGAAGGAGCCACTTGTTTGGAAGGTAAAGCTTGCTTGGGAACTTGCGTAGTTTTAAGGACAATCTTGGCTTGCCCCCTAGTAACAGCATTCAGTGTCTCACTTCAGGAAGATGAACTACCACGTGTTTGCAAGACTAACTTTGGCTTACCATGATTGGTGTTATTATCATCTTGAGACCTCATCATTAGAACACTCTCAATGGGCTCTACCATGTTAATCACAAGCGTATTAGAAGGATACATGTAATTGATCTTTGGATCATGATTCTTCTTATGTGTTTGAGAGGTTTCCCCCTTATCATGCTTAGGTAGAGGATCTTTGAAAGCTGTGTGATCAGAATTTTTAGTTAAGCCATCAATGGAGATTGTGCCATTCTCAATAAGATCCTGAATATCATCCTTAAGCCTAAAACAATTGTCTGTTGGATGTCCCTTGTTTCTATGATAATGGCAGTAATGATCCTCTCTCCACCAATCAGGCTTATTTATCGGATCCCAGTTACTAGGTTTATCAGGAAGCGTAAGATATCCATTGTCAACCAAAGTCTTAAGGATCACATCATAAGGTTCTGCCAACTTGGTATAGACTCACTTTCGAAATGACTTCTTAGGCTTATCTGCATATTGAGGTTTAGGAGCATTATGAGTGTTGCTAGATTCTTGTTGTTTTGCTGCCTAGATAGCGTTGGAGAGATTGAAAGTGGGCTCTTTAACTTTAGGAGCATCAACAACCCCATCATTAACAACATACTTGTTCTTATTCCAAGGTTTGTTCTTGTCTTTACCATTTCCTTTAGCATCTTTATTAATAACAATATCCCCTTTTCTTATAGCTACATCCTCAATCTGATATGCACTTTCAACCATGTCATGGAAGGAGGAGAACAGTTGCTTCCTTAGATCATAAAATAGCTCAGGCACAAGTGTGTTGACCAAAATGTCAATCTTTTCTCTTTCGGGTAGATGATGAGGATATCGAGAATACAATGACCTCCAACATTGTAAGTAAGTTGCAAATGGCTCACCTTGATGTTGTCTTAGATTACCGAGATCTATCACAGTGACAGGTTGTTGGATGTTGTAAGAGTACTTATGGGTAAATCACTGAGCTAACTCATCAAAAGTCTTAAGCGGTGGTGTCAATTTTGCAAACCATTCCAAAGCTTGGCCTCTTAAGCTTCGAGGGAATAAGCGTAGAAGATATGTGTCTTCATGAAGAAATTCCATACTAAGAGCATAAAAATGATGCACATGGTCATGAGGGTCACCATTTCCATCATACTTGTCATATTTAGGAACCTCAATATCCTTAGGAAATGGGACCATGTATAAGCTTTATCAAAAGGAAGAGCACAAATTGATTCTGCAAAAGAGACCTTTGGAGGCTCTCTTTCTAATGCCATTTGGGTAAGGCATTGATTTGTCCAATGTAATTCTTCTTGAAGGACTTCCAATTCAGTTGGTACTCTTTGTTGGACAATTTGTCTGACATCATAGTCGGGAGGAAGCTTGTATCCTCTAGAAGTCATATATTGAAAATATTGATCGCCATTACGCTCTAAAAGCTTATGCATCATTCGTTGGAAATCTACATCTTGTTCACATCTCATAAGATCCTCACTAGAAATCTCATCATTAGCCTCTACCTTATGTTGAGAGGGAGGAGGTCTAGGTGGTGAAGAAGGCATAGCAAAAGTTGGCCTTGGAGGAGATCTTGGTGGCGTGTTGTTGTCATTGTTGCCATTGTTAAAAAGAGGTCTATGCTCATGATTACTAGTCTCAGGTTGCTCATGAAATGTTCCTCTATAAGCCATGCACCTAGTAGCATCCATCCTTTGTTGATTATGTTCTTTGTCTAAGCATGCTTGATTATCCTTACGCTCAAAGTTTTCTTGCAAGAGTTGAAACTTTTCTTGTTCAGTCAAAGTGAGTGAGACACTGTTTGTGTTTTTGGGGGTCTTGAATGCGGAAAAGAGGAAACCTCCTTTATACCATGGTGTAGCCTTAGAATTCTCAGATTGGTCAGAACTAGAACTGTTGTTGCTAATGGGTGCTTTTGAACATCTAGTTGGAGAAGGTAACTGTGTATAATTGAATGGAGGATGACTCTCCTGCTCAAATTGAGACCGAGTTGTAACCGGCATGAAAAGAGATGTTGGTTGACTAATAGAATGAGACAAAGTTTCTTAGATTTGAGATAAGAAAAGCTAATAAAGATCACTTGTCAAAGTAGAACAATAGAGAGATGGCTCGTCAAAAGTGCTCAAGCACTTATAGCATTCAATTGACTAAAGCCGAGCAGTGAGCAAGAAACTCAATAAGCAAGTAGCTAGAGAGGTAACCATGATGTGACAAGTGATCAAGAGTAGCATTTGTTAAGCTCAAATCCAATAGTTTTAGCTCATTTGTTTCAGTCTAGAACAAATCTAAACATGTAAGTAACAAACCAGTTTCAGGTAAGAATAGAAAAAGACACTCTACAGCAGGTTAAAGTGCAAGTTTAGCAACTCCAGATTGCAACAGTAATAGGACAGCAGATTAACTCAGGATTCTTGGTTGAGGGTATGCAAGGATACTTCAATATCATATGACTCTTGACCAGTGAATGTGAAAAACTTAGTTTTGAAGCACTTGGACCAAATTTGTGGATTGAACAGTGCAATTTCTTAGTTTGACAAGCAGTAGCAACAGATAAAAGACAGGTTTGCAAACAGTATGGGATCAAACATGTCATAGAACACTTGAAACAAGGGCAAAAGAAACCTTGCCAAGACAAGCACTTGTGATATCAAAATAGAGAACCTTATGAATGCTACTATTTGTTTGAATATTGAGAATGTTTACACTGGTATAGCACAATCGAAGACAATTCAAGCAATTACTACCTAGAAAGACAAGGCTCATTACTTAGCAACTTGGCCCACAACTTGATGCTCCCTTGCCTCACACCAAGTGGTTGCCCACAAGAGATATTGGCATTGTCATGAAAGTGTCAAAAACACAACCAAAGGAACACATATGGTGAGTGTCTTGGGGTGATCAGGGTAAGTCCACTTGGATCAATCCTTGCACCAAGAAGCTAAGTGGCTAAAATAGGGTGGCCTCTATCTAATGGTTCATAGTAAGGGTTTTCGTTCATAGCACCCCTCTTGCTCCTCATAAAGGACTAGGACCTTGTGGCCTCAAGAGTACCTTAAGCATTCTTGCTTAATGCTTTCCTCATGGTCACAATCCCACAAGTTACTCACATCAAGCGAAGATAAGTACTATGTCTACCAAGGTTTTGTGTCTTCGATAGCCTTGAGATTATAGTGAGTTGGAATCACTCACCACAAAGGAAAATGATGACAAGGTTGTCCCCACTTGGGTCGTTCCTCTTGATTGCTCAAGAGCAAGCCCGCTAAAGGATCCTGATCTAAACAAAGAGTGGATTAATTCTTGAGGTTCAAGGTTTTTGGTTCACCACAAGGGTGAAGAGCATACTCCCCTATCTCAAGAATCTCTCCCAAACACACCAAGAAAAGATTCAATTACCCCCTTGCTTTCAAAATCCCAAGATGGGTCAAGATTTCTGTTTCACAACAAGGGTGAAGAGCATACTCTCCTACCACCTCAAAATTTCTACAACAAGGTATTAAGTGCCTATGAAAGGAAACAACTAGTATATGCCGCACTTAATAAAGAAAGCAATTAAACAAGCACTTGATTTAGTTTTTATGCTTAGGGAAGCCTTGCAAAAACCATTAGTAGCCCTCTTTGACATGCGATTTTAGCAAATTTCAAGCAAGAAGCACCTACAACCACAACTTGTTAGACCAACAAGAGTTAGGAGAATCAAAATCCAAAATCTAACAATGATTAGTACATGAAAAAAATTAGATAATATGCAAAAATAACTGATCAAATGATAAAATCTGAAAATGAAACCATCATGGTTGGATTAGGCTTGGAAAGACCTTTCCAACGATATATCACACTTAAACTTTTGATACCATTTGCAAAATTTCAAAAAAATATGGGCACCCGTTTTCCAGAGTCTTCTGAGACGCGAAGTGTTGCGCAGGTATTATAAGGTATATCGCGTGATATACTGAGAAGTATCATGCAATATACTGAGAAGTATCGTGTGATATTCTGAGACAGAAAACTAGAGAACAAAAATTATGCTAAAAACTTGCTGAAAAATTGACGAAAAATGATGGAAATGCAGAAAAAGAAGGGACAAAGCTAGTCTACTCTGCCCCACGGTGGGTGCCAAAAATGTGTGCTATAAATGTGTCACACTTCTATGGATCATTACATGCAAGGAAACTCAAGAATGAGCCCTCACAAATCGATCCATAGCTCCCTAGGCATGGAGTGCAAGGGTTTTTAAGAATGCTCTCAGCTAGAGCTATTTAACTTATAACCTTGCTAGTAAACCATGCAATGGGAGATTCAATGAAGACAAGGGCAAGAATGCCAATATCCTCAAGAATCAAGAATGAAAATGCAATGCAATGCTATGCTAGAAATGGAAATGCAAGCTAAGATATGAAAGAAAATATGCAAGTTTTACAACCCAAGCTAATTAATCTATGTGAGCTAATCTAGAGCATAGAAATGAAGCTAATCTAAGAAAGCATAAATATGAAGCTAAGCTAAGAATGCAAGAATGAAATGTAGAATGCAAGAATGAGATGTAGATGCTAAGAATGCTCCAAATCTCTAAAAGCTCCAAAGTGACCTAGAAAACCTGCAACATCAAGTTAGCATAAAAAGTTGAGGGATCTATGATGAAGAAGGGAGCTCTCCTTTTAAAGGAAATGAGAAGGAATGGACCATGGAGATTAAGAGGCAAAAGATTTAATCAATGGTGGAGCTTGAAAGAGGAGCAATCCATGTGCACAAGTATCTTTCAATGAAAAAATAAGAGTTGACTTTTGTGTCCATATAAGACAAAAAGTGCTTTTTCTCTTTTTATAAATAAGAATAATGCTTTATTTGTGCAACTTAGGATAAGAGGAAAAGTGGGGGATTTTTATTTATTAAAAGGGGAGGAAATATTTCTTTTAAATAAATAAAGACTTAGGATAAAATGGTTAGCCCATAGAAAATAATCGAATAAATGATAGAACTAGGATTTGATCAAGAATAAGCAATTTATGATTTAGCAAAGGGGCTAATAGTCTAGGTGACCATTTTTAGGTGTATACACCTCCTTCCTCTTGATCATCTTGGTTAGTTTTGAGATTAGCTGGTTCTTGTGTGGAAACTATCTCTTGTTCTATAGTAGGTTCTTGTGTTTCTACTACATTGATTCTCTTTATGGGATCATCTTTAGCATCAAGGAGATCTTTTATCTCTTTTGGCAAGTGCTCATAAGGAATGAGCTCTTTAGTATCGTCAGATTCATCACAATTAGATTGTGTTGTTTCTTCTTTGTCAAGGAGAGCTTCTTCTGGATTGATTTGTTCTATGACATGTGGGGAATTCTTGCTAAGATAGAAAGGCTTCTTCTTCTATCCTAAACCTATTGTATCCTTGTTTGCTCGACCATGATGGTCAAGAGGTGATATAAGACCTTTACCTTGTAGTCCTAGAGGTCCTTTTCCTGTATACCCCATCTTTGTAATCAATTTGTCCCTTGGACCATATGACTTAGAAGGAACCTTTGATGTTTTAGAATCACATGATGGGTCAATCTGAGATTTTGGTTCTTCTTTGTAGAGCCATGCAAGCACAACTTCATCTTCTTCAGATTCTTGTTTACGCATTTGTTCTACAACAAATTTTCCTTTATATGCCTTAAGAGGTTCTTTAGGCTTTTTCTTGGATTGTTTTAGAGTTTGACCATAAGACTTAGGCAAGATAGGGAGAGATGTCAAAGATAAGACTGGCTGTATAGTATATTCTCCCATACCCTTTTCTATGATTGTAATCTCTTTAGCAATGTCTTCCATCTTGGATGTTGAAGCAATATCTGATTGTTGAGTAGAAGACTCTCTGTTATTAGGAACAAGTTTATTAGCGCTTTCCTTCAATGCATTACAAATAGTGGATACGTCAACTGGGATAGTCACCTCTACTCCTTCGTAAGGAAATTTTAGACATTGATGGTACGTAGAAGGAATAGCTTTCATTTCATGTATCTAGGGTCTCCCTAGAAGGATATTGTAAGCCAATGAGATATCAAGAACTTGACATGTAGTATCTTTGATGACAGGACCTATTCTAATAGGCAAGACAATCATTCCCTTGAAAGATCTTTCTTCTTTGTCATATGCCTTGATAGTTATTTTCTTTCTAGGATCAATAGCCATTTCTGAAAATCCCAATTGTGTGATCAAGCTGTAAGAAAAAATATTTAGACCAATGCCCCCATCTATCAACACACATTTGACACGACAGTTTTGGATTAAGACTTCTATGTGCAAGGGCTGGTTATGCAGATGACTCAAGGAGTTATCATCTTTCTCTGAAAATGAGATATACTATGGAGATGTAAGATGACCAAACATAGTCTGGAACCTATCTAAATCAAGGTTATCAGGAACATTGGATCCGAGCAAAGCTTTGTCTAGAATGGCTCTATGAGTTGGAGATATCCAAAGCAACTCAAACATTGAGATTTTTGCATTAGTATGCTGGAGTTGTTGAACAATACTGTATGAAGTAGGCCTCGTGTCTTTAGGATTTGAAGATTTAGATGTAGCCTTCTGTTTAGAAGCAATAGATAGATTGAATGGCACCTTAGGGACATTGGATTGATCTAGGATTTATCCTTGTAGAGAGGCCTGAGCTTGTGATCAAGTAACTACATTAGCTGATTAATTTTCTCTATCTCTTCGCACAATTGTGATGACATTGCAACACTCAGAGAGATAGGGTTCAACCATATTGATAACAACATTATTTCCAAGGTAAGCATAATTGACCTTTGCTCCCATGTTAGGCTGAGAAGATGAAACTTCTTGAACATGTTGCGAAAATGGTTCTATGAATGTTGTATGATTGTTATTGCTTTTATGATTGTCAATCGTGATATCTCCATTTTCAATTTTGTCTTGTATGAGATGTTTCAAGCATAAGCAGTTATTAGTTCTATGACCCTTGCCATGATGGAAGTCACAAAATTCATTCTCTCTCCACCACTTTGGTTTAGGTTCAGGATCATATTGTCAGATCTCAGGCAGAGATATGATGTTGTTTGCTAACAAAGTTTTCACGGCTGATTCCAAAGATTCTCCAAGAGGAGTGAACTTTCACTTATTATCAGCAGACCAAGGTTTGTACTCTGTCTTCTTTTGAGATGATTCTAGTATCTTTTGTTCAGAAGCTTTGATGGCTTGTGTACCAATAGTTAGATTGAAAGGTAGTTCCTTCGATGGGGCATGAAGAGTATCAACAATGCCATTTGTGATGATGCCTTTGTTCTTGTTCCAATTTTTGTTCTTGTCTTTAGAAATAGATTCATACTCATCCTTTTGAAGTGTGATGTCTCCTTTTTTCACAAGTACTTTTTCAATTTTGATCACATTATCTACCATCTTATCAAAAGATGTATGATCTTGCATTTGTAAAGGATAGTTGATTTCTGGAACAAGATTATTGATGAAGATCTCTAGTTTCTTAGTTTCTGGAATAGGCCTGGCATATAGAGAGAATTTCTTCCTCCATCTTTTGAGAAATGTCAAGAATGGTTCTCCTAGGTACTATTTGAGATTGCAGATGTCAATCATGGTGACTAGATGCTAGATGTTGTAGGAGTATTGCTGATAGAACAATTTGATTAACTCCTCAAAGGTTTTGATTGTAGGAATCATTCTAGAGAACTAATGAATGGCTGCCCCTCCCAAAGATCGAGGAAAGAGACGCATCAGATAGGTTGGTTCATGCATGAAATCCATAGATTGGGTACATAATTCTTTGACATGATCTTGAGGGTCAGAGTTTCCATCATACTTATCATATTTCAACATTTCCACCTTCTTATGGAAGGGTGGCATATACAAATCTTTATCGAATGGAAAAGGGCATAGAGCTTCCACGGAGAACTCTTTGGGTTCCTTTTCTTTCTCAAGTTTATTAAGTTTGACTTGCATGGCATGCATTTGTTTCATCATAGCTATGATAGGAGTTTCTTCATCATGTGTGATGATATATTCAACATTAAAGTTGGGAGGAAGCTTAGCTCCTTGATGAGTTAATTGTAAAAAGTATGCCTCTCTATCTTCTTTCAAGAAATGCCTCATCATTTTCTTGAACTCATCATCATTTTGGGATCAAGCAATTTCAAAAGGTGTGGGTTCTTAATCCACACCATGTTGGGATTGATGTTCTTGGGATCCTCCTTCTTGAGACATGGTAGGAGTTTTAGGACTTCCTAAAATAGATTGAGGTGGAGTATGTTGATGACCTTCGTGAGATGATGGAGGAGGTATAAAACCATCTTTTAATCAAAAGTTGCCAAGATCATCGTCTTCATAAAGAATAGAATTGTAGAGTTTCTCAAGAGTTGGGCCTTGGATAGTAGTCAAAGGTAAGGTATGAGATGTTTGCCCTAATTTCTTGTGTGAGGAAGCTCTAGTTTCCACCATTAACCTTGGGTGAAGCCAAAGAAATAGGATGAAGACAACTGAAGAATGATTTGAATCAAGAAGATTAGATGATGTAACCTTGTCAAGATTATGATTGATTTGAAGATTAGCATAGACATGGATGAAGGATGTAAGGAAACTCAGGTGTGAAAATAGCTTCCTATGCTAATCTCTATAGGAAAGTATTGTGCAAATTCTTTTAAATCCTTACAATTTCAAATTCATTAACTACTTTAACAAAGATATTGCAACCACATACCATGCATATAGAAAAATAGAGAATAACACAATGATATACCCTGGGGAAACCTTTAGGTAAAAACCCCAGCACTCCAAAACCTGTACAATGTATTGATCAAAACTATTGCAGCTTACAATACACTTGCAATGCAAGTTCTTTCAGAAGATTTCAAAAACCTTGAAGACAAATCATGACAACATAAAATGTTCCAACAATACACTCACATCACATCTCTTCACAACCCCTAAAAAATGCTTATATTATGCACTTCACTTTTTAGGGCTACTCCCAAAGATAACCGTATTAGGGTTTTACCATTCTCTGAGAAAATAGGAACCCCGAACCCCACGATTGGGGAAGAGTGTACAGTACTCAAATTAATCAGCTACCACATGTCTTCACCTATCATTGAATCTTCTTGACATAGCTCTTACGTGTCATAGGAATCCGTCATAACCATTTTAGCCATGATCTCCTTACACACAATTCAAGATGCTGACACATCAACATTATTTGCAAGAAATACATTTTACAAAAAAAATAATAAGAATAGGAATTATCCAAGCTTGAGACACCTTATTCCTAACAAAAGATACTATGCCCTAGATGTATGGGTAGAGGCCTAAAAGATAGCAGACACGAGCTCACAACACTTAGTCTATTTTTGAAGATTGATTGAAGATTGAAAAATCTGACAAGGTTTTGACACAAGATGAAAAGGACTCAAGTTGATTAAATAGAAGGCTGAATCAGATTCAAAAGGCCACTTTTAGGAAAATGATCAAATTCTCAATAGTTTCTACTCTATTCTTGACATAGTGATTTGTTTGATAGATTCTGGAAATAGGCTGTAAAAGTTGAGTCTCTAACAGTTTTGACCACTTTTTGGCAAATTTTCAAATTTTCTCAAATGACTTTCTGTAGACTCATATGACACTGGGTACCTGATCATATGACAATTGACAAACTCATATGACAATTGCAAAACTCGCACGATAATTGATAGCAGGATTTGACTTGTTTGAATTGACTGGCAACAAGACTCATACGACACTAGGTTCCTGATCATACAACAGTTGGGTAGTTATGAAATGACAAATGGAAAAAACTCGTATGACTTTCTGACTCTGTGGGATGACTTTTGACTCTAGCAAGGAATTTCACTTCAAATTTTGCAAATTTAGGGTTTTCAGTTTTGGATTGTTTGCAAATTGTACTGTCCAAATTTGAAGATTATACTAGATTCATTTGTTTTTAGTAACCAAGTAGATAAACAAGCACACAAAACAACAGGCAAGTGATTTCAAGCACATCTAAAAATAGTGAACAAGGGCAAAAGCAACCTTGTGCATGAACAATCAAGTGACTAAATTGTGCTAATCCCTAGGAGTGCTATTTGTGTATGTTCCAAAAAGTTTTGCAATAATACACATATTCCTAAAAATGAAAATTTGGCCTCGCTAGGGTTTTTATTAATGGTTTGACTCTGCAACTTTTATGATCCAAAGGGGTGAAATCCAATCTCAACGCACCAGGGTTTTGACATAGTCCAAGAATTTAATCAATCAAGAGTTGCTAGGGAGATCTAACAACCCAACAATGAACCACACCTATGAAGATTTCTTCCATAAGGACATTTATATAGTAGTTGTCACTACCATGGTGAAAATGGCTATTACCGCTTGAGGTTTCGTCAATGTGGTTGACCCAATTAAGGGAATGTCCACTACGATTAACCCTCTCTAAAGGTGACTCACAAAATATACCACATGGGGACTGGTTCCAGATTCAAGGATCTAAGTTTTTGATACTACCAAAAAAGGGAGTAGAGCATAGTCCTCTAGCCTTTTCACTTTTAGCCAAAACAAAGCAGACAGATAAATCCGACATGCTAAGACTAAGATTATCTCACAAAGATTTATGATGTCAACTACTCGTGATCTATCAACCTCTCCAGAGAGAGAATGTATCAATCAAAAGTTGAGGACATGCAAATCTAGTAGAATGTGAGACTCTCTCAGTATCCTCCCTACCTATAAGGGATCCTTCATTGAGAAGAGTTTCGCTGGAAACCCACTCTCTCAAGATCCACAAATAGTGTTCATAGGGCCTATTTACTATGTGTAACAAAGATGCTGAAAAGAAAATCTATGTTCATTTTTATAGCCCAAATGAAATATGTGATATGAAAGCAATAAAAGGTCACACAAGCTAGACACGTGAGATGTTCATTTTAGTCCAAATTGAAATATTATCAGCTAAGAAGATTACCTGAATTCCTCATAATGTTCTTAGTAGATTTTTACCTATTTTTAGCAATTCTTGGACTTTTTCCAATCAAAATCAGCAGGAATCAATCAGAAACAACAAACTTCAATTGTTAGTGTTAGCTGTCAGTCCAAATTTGGCAAATAGTCAAAAAAAGTGAAACGACAATTGAAACCTGGCACCAAAACTCATACGATAGTGAGTCACCTCCTAGACGATAGTCTAGAAACTTGTATGACACTAGTATCAAGTCATACGTCAATTGAACTTCTAAATGATAGTGGGCTTGTTCTGGCATGATCCTTGATCCAATCAACTATCGTACGATAGTGGGTACAGTCTGGTATGACTTTTGTCAGAAACTCGTACAAAAATTGTACAGACAAAAATTAAAAATCATAGCTTTGGAACAGAAAATGACAAGAAGATGATAGAAATTGATAGAAATTGAAATGAAACCTATTTCAGGGCCCCACGGTGGGTGCCAGAAATGTGTGTGTGAATTTTGTACCTAGCTGTAGACACAACACTTCAGTAAAAAATTAGAGGTTAGCAAAAATGAAAATTGTGCAAGTAATTGAAAGCTAAACTAACCAGGTGATTTGCTGCCTTCCAGTAGATGTGAGTATGTATTCTCAGATTGGACCAAGATCAATGACCTTGATGACACCTAAATGAAGGATTTGAATGCAAAATCTAGATATGAATCGTATGCAATTAATCTATATTTTTGGTTTTTCTGTGCAATTATGATGAAAACTAATATGAAATTGATCTATATGAAAAACTGATATGCAATTAAGCTAACAATGATATGAAATATGAAACTAGAATGAATGAAAAATGAGATTGATCTCGCAAAATTTTTTTGATTTGCAAGAAGCTTGATTCTTCAGATACCAATTCGACAGCGTAAGTTTGCAAATTCATGAGATGAATTGTGAAGAGTTGAGCCTTGTTTTTATAGAAATCCAGGGCTTTGGAGGTGCATGGGAAAAGCCATAAATCACTCTTGATAAACTTAGGTTGATTTTTGAGTTATCAAAAATAAAAGATAATTAACTCACAAAAATCATGCAAAAGCAGGGTTTAACTCAAAATAGAGTTTTAGATCAAATTGCAACTCATCATCAGATGTTGAGTTTAAATTTAAAATTGATTGTTAATTTCTAGTTGCCTGCTTTTCATAATTGTGCATGATTTAATTATAAATTAATTTAAAAATAAAGTGATTTATTCCCAACTTAATTGATTTTGAAAATTAAAACAATTGATTTATGGATTAATCAATTATTAAATCAAACTTTTATTCAAAAATAATATCATTAAATATGACAACTTGCTTTAATTAATTAAATAAGAATTTAACCAATTAATGATAGGGATTTTGATTTATTGTCAAATTTAAATAATACAACTTAGGAATAAATATAATTAAATCTAATTAAATAATTAAGTGGTAGTATTAAATCTAATTAATTAAATATTCAGAATATTCAATTAATCAAACTTTAGGACAAATATGATTTATCACCAAATAATTATTAAATTAAAGATAATTATGATAATTAGGAATATTTCTAGGAATATTCCCTGATGCAGAATTTAGGATAATCAATTAGGATTCGATGATGTGCAGATGTGCCTTATGTTAGGACTTTGATGTCGATTTCATTTGATTTGAAGATGTAGGAGGTTAATGAACTTATAGCCCATTTTTGGGGTATTACAGTGTGGTGTAGAAATTGAAGGACTAAGTCCTTGAAGTATTATATTCAATTGATAATTTGAAAATTATTCTTTGAGGAACAATGTATATACCTGTGAAGGTGACTTGCACGCCATCAATTTTGGAACAAGTCCAATAATTTGTGTAACTTTTTCTTCTAGTACCACAATTTTATCTGATTGTTGTTTAATTTGATGAGCTTTCTCATCAACCTCTTCTTTTCTAACTGCCATTGTACTTTTTATAGTGACATTTGTTGATATAAACTCAACCCAGCTGTTAAGGGAGTAGATAGGTCTGGGGGCAACATTGGTCCTTGATTAAAAACATCAGTCCATCCTAGGGCTAGATTAGGAATCTCTTTTTCCTTGTTAACTGTGGAATTTTTATCCACCCATAAAATAATGGCCCGCTGATGATTTTGTTTTGTACATTGCTTAGCCACCTGAGCAAGGATATCCAACCCATCATGTCTCAACTTTTAAAAAATAGAATTGATAGTATCCATGTTAATTTCAAGAAAATATTCAAAGGGAAATTCCTCGGATGCTGTAGGAACATTTTGATCAAATAGAATGTCTTCTCCATAGGAGTTACCATCAACATCCATGGAGTCATATGTTTCATCATCTTTTCCTGATTTTGAACTTTCTTTATCATTATCAATAATAATAAAATTAGGGTTATTTTCCTCATTTTGCATAGGTAGTTCATTTGGGAACATAACGACATCATGCTCACTTAGAGAGAGAACACTCTCACTATTTAACCATTCATCACTTGTATTTTCTATATTCTCTTCTGAAGGAGTTTCAAAAGACTCTGAGGAATCCATATTAACTACACGAGTTTTAGATATCTCAGCCTGGGGAAAATCAAGAGCAAACCAAACACTTCATCGGATAGGAGTTCCAAATGAGTGCTTAGGGTTTTTCCTCCTCCTTTTACTAGAGTATACTCCTCCTACGGAAGCTAAAGGATGTTATTTTGGTGCTCTCTTCTTTTTTGGAAAAGGATTTTCATCAGTCCTTGAATTACTTCCCTTTGTGTCAGGCTGAGATTCTGGGGTTAACTCCTTAGTTTCAAGGGTTTTTCCTTTTCCTCATCTGCTAGCAGATCTAGTTTTTATAGAAGACTGGGGGTTTTGTGAAGCAACAAACTCTTTATCCTTATCTTTCTGGGAAGTAGTGGCAGTGGGTTCAACAATGTTTTTTTTGGAAGGCCTAGGGCTAGAGGTGGAAGCTTCAAGAGTGGTTTCCAACCTTTTAACTATTTTAACAATGCCCCGAGCTATTTTCTCCCTTCTGCACAATCCTTGACCCCTAGGGCTAGCCGTTCTAGGAATTATTTCATCAATATCCAAAAAAATTCTCCATGTCCCTAGTGTTTGTTTGTTCAATTCCCTTTTTACCAGTAATTTTATTAAATAATGATGCGATATAGATTGAGGCTTACTCATTTGTACATTCACAACTTGCTTTTTCAAGATGTTGAACATAAAATTGGGAAGATTTACTAGTTTGTTCTCATGGCGTAAGCTGTTGAGAATTTTGAAATGTAGCACATGCATCTAAGTATAGAAACCTTCACAGGTGAAGTACTTTATCATGTGCAATGGTGGCTACATATACTCATTTGGAAAAGAAAGTCTTGGTGTTCTTCATTTCCTATCAAAAATCAACCTGAGGTCACCAGGCAATATAAATTGTGCCCTAGCTTAGCGAGGATCTAAGTCATTCTTGTAATTTTCTCCTCCTTGCGGCAAACTAGATACTTCTGCAATAATTTCTTCATTGTACTCAACATGGAGACCTTTAACTATTGTGACTCCATCTCTCAGAGTATTCAAAAATTGATAAGCTACCTCATCATCAAAGGCATCAAACCTTAAACAATAATCCAACAAGCCTTTCTACTTAAATAATTGCCGACTAGGAAGACCATTTAACAACACTGTATGGTCAGTCGACTCATGTCTCACTAAATCACCACCCATGCTACCACACTAGGAACAAATAACCTCAAAATTCCAACTGAAGAGCTAAAATTCTAAGGGAATTTGAACACATAGAAACCAACAGTTCAAACATCAAGAAATGCAGAACTCATTTCTCAAAATACGACCAGTTCAACAAATTTATTTCTCATAAGAGAAAAAGGTTACCATAATATTTCATAATTACCTTCACACATGCTGAAGTCTGCCACCTTTGGCACATCATGATGGTACTTAATAACTTAATTATGACATGGCACCTTAATTGGCCTTGTTTTGATCATTAATAAGATATGGAAAATTTAATGACATGTCATATAAGATTTGCAAAAAAATATTGAAAAGACAAGAAAAAGCTTGAATATACATGCGGTTAAATATTCCCCCTAGCTAAGTTTAGGCATGGGTCCCACCAAGCCACATATGCAAGATTAGTAACGAAATAAATAAACCTTTTTGAAAATAAATAAATTAAATAATATGTACAATAGCATATATTACTAACCTGTGGTTGCTGAAGGATAATTGTTGCTGTGTGAACATCCGCTGCTGGAATGATATGATGAATTGTGAAGATGATAAAGACAGAAGATGAGATGAACATTTATTATGGAGAAATTATTTAACAAAATGTGAAATGTTATTATGGAATCTCTGATGAAAATCAAAGAGTAGTGACAATCCAGGTAGAAGACCTAGATTCTTCTGTTGCAAGACCGTTGGATTCATCGTTGAGGGTGAGCTATTGTAGAAACTCATCTCTACTCTCTGGCTTATGGTAGAGCTTGATTCAGTGACCATTGACTAGGTTTGAATTGGACCAGATCAATAGTCGACAACTACACAGGTCCATTAGTAAAAACATAAACAATTTCATATGGACCCAACCAATGTGTTTAATACTTTCTTGGAGTGTGATGATAACGAGAATCATATAAAAAGGCTCAGTCACCAACAAAGAATTGTTTATCCTTAATAAACTTGTCATGCCATTTCTTCCACTACTACTAAATAATCTTTATGTTATGCAAGGCAGATTTCCTAATTTCATCCAAGCTATTCAGTTGGAGAAGTCGTTCTTGTTGGGCCCTGGTTCGATCTATATCTAGCTCAAGTGTTGTCCTAAGGGTCTTTTGGTGAAACTCGATGGGCATGGCAACAAATTTTCCATAAACTAACTCGAATGGTGTAAAACTAGTCATAGTTTCCATGTAGTCCTATAGGCCCAAATGTCTTTAGGAAGTAGAGTGGCCCTATCCTTTTTGTGTACAACAACTATTTTGGTAAGAATGGCTTCTATTTCTCTATTTGTGAATTTTTCTTGACCATTAGCCTGTGGATGACATGGCAATGATTTCCCATGTCAGATTGTGTATTCATTCCTCAATGAAGTTATGAGATTTGAGGTGAATTGGGCACCTTGGTCAATGACTAGTTCTCTAGGTACACCAAATATAGTGATTATGGATTCATACATAAATTCAGCCACTTTATTATCCCTAACATGCTTCATTGCTTTGACCTCTACCCATTTGGTTGCATAATTAGTACAAACTAAGATATAGAACTTACCATCAGAGGAAGGCTCTATAAGACCCAAAAAATCAATACCCCTTTTGTCAAATGGTGTTACAACTACCTGTGGCTATAGGGGCATTTCATTTGGTTTAGTTGGGCATCCCATTCTTTGACATCTATCACAATCTCTTGTATATTTAGCAAAATCTTTATGTAGGGTAGGCTAGTAATAACTAGTGGTGAGAATTTTGAATGATGTACACTTGGAGACAAAGTGCCCTCCACATGGTTCATCATGACATGCATGGAGGATTTCATATGTCTCATCTTTACAAACACATCTTCTTGTGACTTGATCCGAACCTGTGTAGAACATAAATCCTACAATCCATGAAAAGTTAAAAATTTTCTCAACTAAGATTTTGTGCTCCTTAGGAGAGAAGTGTGTAGGAGTACTTCCTGTAGCAAGGTAGTTTGCTATATTTGCATACCATGTATTATGAGTGATAATAGAGAATAAGTGTTCATTAGGAAAGCTATCATCTATAGATGTGGGATCATCAGGAACATGCAATCAGGACATAAAATCAACTACCACATTAGCTTTCCCCAGTTTATCAATGACTTTGATATCAAATTCTTGAATGGGGAGTAACCATTTGGCTAACCTACCTGAGATATTAGGTTTATTCATCAGGTATTTGATGCTGAGTGATTTGTATGCACAAATACTTCATAACTAGTAATGTAGTGTCTAAATTTACTTAGTTCATATATAACTGCTAATAGTTCCTTCTAACTGATAGTGTAATTTAGTTCAACACCATGTAGATTCTTGCTTATGAATATATGGCATGCTCAACTATTCCTTCTTTCTGTCCGAGCACTGCTCCTATGGCATAGTTTGATGCATCGGTATGGATATGAAATGGAAATTTCCAATTAGGTCCTCTCAAGATAGGTGTTTCAATCAAGACATCCCTCAATTGTTGGAATGATTATTCATAGTCCTTAGTCCATTCAAATTCTAATTCTTTCTTTAAGAGATTGTACAATGGAGATAGAATTTGACTAAAATCTTTGATGAATCTCCTATAGTAACTAGCATGGCCTAGAAAAATTCTAACATCCTTACGCTTTGTTGGAGTTGGAAGTGTGTTAATGACTTATATTTTGGCTAGATCAACTTGAATTCCAAATGATGAAAGGTAGTGCCCTAAAAAAACCTCTTCTTACATCATCATATAATACTTCTCACTGTTAAAAGAGAGATTGTGTTCCTGGCATCTTTTAAGAAATTTTTTTAAGTTAGCATTAGCCTCCTCAAACGTGGATCCATATGCAATAAATTCATCAATGTATATTTCAACACAATCAACAAATATGTCAGAAAAGATAGTAATAATTGTTCTTTGAAATGTAGCAGGTGTGTTACACAATCCAAAAGGTAAGACAAAATAGGAAAAGGTTCCCCATGGGCATGTAAATGTTGTCTTGTCTTGGTCCTTAGGTTCTATATGTATTTGGTTGTATCCACTGAACCCATCTAGAAATGAAAAGTACTTTTTGCCAGCTAGGTTATCAAGGACTTGATCAATAAAAGGTAATGTAAAGTGGTCCTTCTTTGTTGTTGTATTCAACTCCCAATAATCCACACACACCCTCCATTCTACTCCCTTCTTAGGAACTATGACCAAAGGTGAGACCCACTAACTATCATAAATGGGGTAAATAAAACCAGTGTCAAGTAATTTCTACAATTCAGTTTTGACTATATCTCTTAGTCCTGGGTTGATTCTTCTTTGAGGTTGTCAGACTAGTTTACAATCAGGACTGATGTAAATTCCATAGGTAAAAATCCTTGGATCCAATCCCTTTATATTTGTGTAATCCCAAGAAAAATATTATTGGCTATCTTGTAGGAGCTTGAGAATTCTCATTGAGTGTTCAAGAGTAAGGTTCTTGTTAAAATTCAACTCCCTACTTGGGGAAATTTCTACTTTAACTAACTTATCCAATATGATGAATTCTACAAATGAAGGTGACTTAATCTCATGTGGTAGAAATGTATGAAGGTAATTAGTTGGTGTAGGAAGCTGAGGTGAACTTTGCGGAGGTAGTATGGTTTGTAAAGAATAGTTAGGAACAATACAGGAAAATGGTTCAACATGATATTTGTTGGCAATAATGGCAACAAATATGTCATCTTCTTCTTCTTGGGATATCATAAATGGATTATTCTCTATAACCATTAACTGATGTACTAAATTTACCTCTAGATCAATGTCACTAAGGTCAGGCCAAACAACTTGATCAAGTTCAATTTGAGGTTTAGCAAGAGAATATATAATCAAATTTTTAGTGCTAACTCCATCAGATATAGTCATCTTTCCAGAGCGACATGCTATAAAGACATTTGTGGTGACTAACTAAGGTCTTCCTAGGATTAAAGGATAACCACCTAGACTAGCTTTGGGAGATAAGATCACAAAGTCTAATGGATAGTACAATGAATCAAGTGTTACAATTATATCCTCCACCATGCCATCAGGCCTTATAGTAGAATTATTAGCTAACTGAAGGATTTTAGGTCTCTCTTAAGCCAATGATATAACACCTTAATAGGAATTCCCTTGTCATTACATTAATGGATGCTCCTAAGTCAATCAAAACATTCTGGATCTGAATGCCATTAATATAGATGGTAACAATAGGGCCACCTGGATAAAAATATTTGGGTATGATGACATTGCTCAACATAAGATCAGAGAGTTGTCCAAGAACATGAACACTCTTAGGGTCTTTCTTCTTCCTACCAGGTTGTTTAATACAAGATTCTTTAATAGCCTTATTATATAATGGGGATTCCTTGAGGGCATCTAACAAAGTAATTTGCACAGTCATTTGCTTCAGTTGGTTGAACAGATCAGTTGAAGCTGGACTTTCTTTTGGGTGTAGACTGAGTGAGCCTTTGAGGAAATGGATGGTCCTTAGTTACTACAACAAACTGTGTAAGAGTAGTAGGTTATTTCTAAGGGATATCATTCTTAGTAGTAACTTTGGTTATAATGGGACCTTTTGGTGCAACTAATGTACCTTCTAATCTTAGGTGGATATCATTTACCATAATGCAATAAGTCTATTGTTGATTAGGCTGCATGTTATTAGGATTTGGTGAAGGCTGAGAAGGCAACTAAGTTTTCTTTTGAGGGTTGGCATTGGTTGCAGGAGGTGGAGGTATTATAGCTTGTTGTTGTGAAGGTGGCACAATGGCTTGCTGATCAGGCTAACTAGGATGATTAGGACCCCATTAAGGTGACTGTTTCTAGTTACCTTGCTGAGGCTATCATTGGTTATTTTATTGCCAATTTTGATTAGGTTGCTGCCACGGATTAGGAGGGGGTTGTTGTTGCCAATGTTGGTTACTCCATTGGGGTTGAGGTTGATAGTGTGAGGCCTCACCCCATGCCATCATTTCATACTAGTTTATTTTCTATCTTATGACTCATGTTGACAGTTTATTTTATCATGTTGGACTATTTGGACAAAAACATTATATTTTGACACTATGGGATGACATGTGATTATGTGATGATGATTTAGGACTTATACTTCCATACTTATTTATTAGATACTGATCATAGTATTTGATGAATCCTTGATTTGAATATGATACTTTAATTTTACATTTATGTTAGGAAAGTTTATGAGAAATGATCATGATTATTATGTTAGGTGAATTAACATATATCATTGTATTCTTGATTTAATATGCTTTTAAAATTTAGAAATGAAATGTTGGAATTTATGTGAACTATCATGAGATGTGGTTGGAAATTTATGATGATAGGAATATGATTATTGAGATGCATTCTACTTACATATATATATGTTATTGACATTTCATGAGCTACTGATATTTTGTCAAGTGTGCAGGTAGGACCATGGTTATATCAGGGGAAATTAAAGATGGATACTTGTAAAAAAATCTTGTTAAGCCAAGGTTATCTCCAAGGGGAGAAATTAACCTTGTCGCAATGTTTGATGTTTTAAAGTGATGCATGGTTATATTTTTTTTTAAATATATTTATTTTTATTTTAATAGTTGTCCACTTGGCATGCCATGTGTATCCTGATGGTTGTGATTTATTTGTGGTGTCAATTGACACATGTATTGTGAGTTGGCATGGCCAAGTGCTCAATGTGTGAGTGGTCTTCTATTTTAGGAGCCTTGAGTGGGAATCTTATTCATTTTCGTGAGTTATCTTTAGGTGGGCTTTTGAGAGGTATTTAATGACCCTATAGGCTAGTGGAGGTTGAAAATAGACTACCCCATAGGTGTGCCATGGGGTGGGGGTCAAATTTTGACCAATAAGATGAATTTTGGCTATTTTTGCCCCTCCAAAAGATGCTCTTTTGAAAAGTAATGAAATTGGAGATGCATGCCAAGCCCTCTCCTCATTTGAATTTTGAATTTTTTCCCTCTTGTTGAAGGAATTAGGGTTTGACTTTTTAAGTGGTTGGAGGGAAAATTAGAGGGTGATTGCCCACTCTCCAATTTTTGGAGACTTGTGAGATTGTAGCAGGTTTTGGTTGTTTCTTAGCAAGGGAGGAGGCTTGTAGGAAGGAAGCTCATCTCAATCCACATTTCTATTAGCTTGGATTGAGGTTGGTTCTTGAAGGCTCTTATTTCTTATTGTTACATGCAGATTTTACCTTCTTGTGTTTGTGTAAATGCTAAGTTTCATAAGTATTTGTTTGGCTTCTTAGTCTATGTATGCTTGCTAGTTTTCCTTTCTTAATATTGCATTTTCTTCTTTTGGGGTGTGTAAGGCCAAACTCACCCTTGGGAGGGAAGAGAGCCTTGATGGGTGAAGGGCTAGAGTTGGGATTACCCATCTAGTGTAGAGTCCTTCCTCAAGGAGGAAGGGGATGAGGCATGGATGTATGGGCATCCATGTTGCCATTCTTGTGAAATTCATTTGGGGGTCATAAGGGTGTTGTTACTTGTGTAAAATTGTGAAGGGTTGATGGTTGATTCTTTGGCCTTGTGAAGGCATTATGTGAAATTTTTTGGCCTTGATGAAGGCATGTTGTTTCTTGTTAAATGACATTCTCCTATTTGGGTAGATTCCACCTTCACCCCTATTATGGGTCCAAGGTGACCCATTATGTGTATAACCATGGGAAGGGTATTTGGTGTCCTTGTTTAGTTGTTGGTTTTGTTTGAGTTTGTGCTTTGATGTGTCAATGTAAATCCCCTATCCATCTTTGTTTCCCCTAGCTCGGGGGTGGCCATGAAATGGCCTAGGTTGGGAGGTGAGCCTCCATGGTCTATTTGATTTGTTTTACAGATTTCTAAGGGCAAGGCTTGCTAGTTTTCAATGGAGTATTTGGGAAAGTTTGACAAGTTCCTATTTGTATTCCATGTTGTTGTATGGCTAAACTTGCCTCATGTAAAAGTTGGGATTCAAGGCCATGTAAATGCCTAATATGTAATATGTTGTAATAACTTTATTTTCCTTTCTCTCTTGTATTGAAATATGAAAAGATTGGGATCTTGCTATCTTTATGCCTTACAAAAAAATATATAATATAGTGTTGTTGTTTGTTTTCTTTAGTATTTATTTCTATGGAAGGAATGAAAAGAGTAGTACATTATTTCAACAAAAAAATCCCTTGTACTTTAATTCATGTTCAAAGTTTGTAAATGTAAACTGGTATGCAAAAGAGTTGAGGACTCTCTTATTCTGTGTAAGCATTCAAAAAAAAAATTACATGTCTCTATGTATAAAAAGGTTTAGAAGAACGTTACATTATGCTATTTAGAGAGACATTTTAAAAAAAAAAATTTATCTTCCATTGTTTCATTGTGAATTCTCCTCTTTGCATACACTTATTCTCTATGTGTTTATTCTAGAATTATTTCATTTATGTACTTATTTTAGCTCTTATATATGTGCATTACAAATATAAACATATTTATACATATACTAATATATCTTGATATATATATATATATATATATATATATATATATATATATATATATATATATATATATATATATATAAATATGCATCGAAATATATTCCTGGGCATTGTTCACAGCACCCGTGCCCTAATGTGAGGGTTGCGATGACAAAGACCACCATAGTGGCCCCATGGTAGTGGTGGTAGTGACACCACCACCACCATAATTCCCTTGCGGGGGCTATGGTGGGGGTGCTGCTATTGCAGCTTCTACGGTGTGGGGGCTGCGGGGGGGTGGAGGGAGGGGGGGGTAGTGCTTCCCCATCCTCTGTGTGCAAGCTTGCAGACCGACAACTCCAAAAAAAACATGTTTCTTTTTCTTTAAAAAAAATAAATATTAAAACCCTTTTCTCTTATGCCACGTGATAATAAGGTTTACAAACATTAATCTTTGAAGTAACCCTTTTGCAAATCTGTGTATATAAATGCAACCAGATCGGTATTGTTCTTTTTAAAAAAAAATAGATAAATGGATTGCAACCAATTCAAATAATAAAATGTTGTATAATTTTAGCAATAGAGTATGCAGTAAATGTGATACATGATAACGATTACCAGTGATCTTTGGTTTCTTTTAGAAAATAATAACATGCGGAATATTAAGGAGATATTACTAAGGAATTTATGAATCTAGGAAGGGACCTGTATGATGAACAATGATTCTACAAATAGAGTTTATTAAATTAAACATTACCTCGATGATGAAACCTCTCTTTGTATGAATGGGTACACAGAGATTTGATTACCGGTCTCTCCAAATTGTATCTCTGTGATAACAAAGGTATTATCAATGAAACAGATACAATCAAACCTAAATAAGAAAACCTTAGATTTAAAGATACCTTGAGAAATTTGGATCTTGCCATTGTCAAAGACATTCTTGTGTTTGTATATACTCACGAATATATAGGTGTATATACATACTATATGTATATACACCCATGTATTATTGGGTGTATACTCATCCTTGTGATTTTTCCTTTTGTTATCAACTCCATAGCCCTCAGCCCAACCTGCAAACCCATAAACAATGAAATTAGGGTTTTGAGCCATGTTATATTTTGGCCCAAACTCTAATTTTGAATTAGGGTTAGGGTTGGACAATGGGGCCACAAGACATTATCTAATTTTAATTTGAAATCTCTTTTAGTTCGAAAAGTTAATGGCCTAAATTTATTTTGTTGACTTTCTTTCTTTTAATCTTTTAATCTTTTTTTGAATTGAAATTGCATTTTATTATTTTAAATTTGCCTTTCGACCCAGGTTTCCTTTTATTGGAATTTTGAAATTATTTGGTTGATTTGATGTATTTTATTTCAATTTTTTTTTAATGAGGAGAACTAATTTATGCCCTTTATTTTATTATTATTATATTTATTAATTAAGATTAGTGTAAATGGGTTTTGTATTATTATGTTATAATATTTTTGGAGGTAAATTATCAATTTAATTAATGTATTAATTAAATTTTTATTTCTTTTATAACTTTATGCCCTATTGATCTCTCTTAAATTTTATTTTTATTAGAAAGGTTAATAATCTTATAATCCCCAGGTGGGACCTAGGTAAGAATTCAATCCCTAACAATCGTTAATGGAATATAATAACTTTAACATTATTTTAATGTTTTAAATCACTAAGTTGTTGTACTTTATGAATCCTGGACATTAATTTTATTATAATTAAACTATGGGATTTTTAATATTAATTTATTTAATCATTAATTTTTTTAATCAAGTATTATTGTCTTATTTTTGAGCTATTTGATTTAGGGATTTTACCCTCGTATTCACTTTATGATTAACCCTAGTTAGGGGTTTCATCGAACTAATGCACCTAACGTATAGGGGATGTCTGCAAGCCAGCACATGCCATGAATTCCCTTGTGAGCTAAGTGTATTGGTTGGTGTTCTGCTTCTCAAGTTTTTAGTGCACCTTAGTATGCAACCTTGTAGTTAGTATTTTTTTAAAAAATTGTTGTGTGTGTTTTGCCCTAATTTTGGGCATGATAGATAGGACCAATTGTTATTCTAGTTTTGACCTAGGAGACCAAAATTCTAAGAATTTTGGTTTTGCCATTGATGATTATTAAAACCAAAATTTTGCAAAGGGTCATGAGGCATACCTTGTCTCTGGGCCCATGGTCTTCGTTGAGAAACATAAAAGATCTCTCCATTCTTATCAATAGCCTTCAATTCAGTTGGAATTGACTGAGCCTCCAAGCATGCATATGACTTACATTTTTAGTTCATTTTCTTTTCCCTACAATGGGAACATAATTCAACTAACATAACCTATGCTTCTTCACACTTCTTCTTGGCTTGCATGGTATCCAGCTAGATGGATACATTGTTAATGATGTCTTGCTTGAAATTAGACAAGAGATTGGATATCTCCATCTTTGAAACACCGACACCATTAGTTTTTCTACTTGATTGTCTGATCCCTCTTCCTTTATTCATTGTATCTCTAGAGTAATTAAGACATATCCTCTTAATTTCATTCCAGGTGCTTTGAGTGATATCTCCTCCAACCATCAAGTCAAGAGCTTCCATACAAGACTCATTAACACCTCGTAAAAAGAGATGCTTCATGGATTCTTCATTCAAAGTATGCTGAGTGTTTTTCTAGAGGTTAAACAAGAATCTTGCAACATACTCCTCAAGTGTTTTCTCATCCTTTTGTGTCATCTTGAAAATATCATCACCTTTCATATCACTACCCCGTTAATAATCTTTATTATTTTCCAAGAATGCATTCTTCATTCCATCCCAATCTCCTACAAAATTGGCTCCTAGATTCATGAACCACCTTAATGTTGCCTCCTTCAAAGTAGATGGAAGTAACTTCAACCTATGGGCGTCTATTGTATAGTCATACCTTCTATAGAGGATGTCAAACTCAAAAAGAAAGGTCTCAGGGTCTTCATTAATCAGGCCATAAAACTTTGGAAGGACTAAGGAGGGAACATTCTTGAGGTTGTTATTATCATGCAGGTCAACAATAGGAAAGGGAAAGGTATGACGTGTCATTCTAGGAGGATTTCAAGTTGCAAGTTGTCCTATGAAAACAAAAATGGCCCAAGGGTTATCCTGGTATTCTCGTTCAACAAATATTTTGTTTAAGTCAAGGATATATTCTACAGGTGGTACTGTTGTGACTGCTTGATGTAGGTCAACAAATGGATTCTCCAATGGTTGATTCTCTTCACGATCAACTTCTTGGGGATTTTCCTTCTCAGGGGGTAAGATTTCTTCTAAAGCTAATGGGACATTGTGAGGGAGAAATCTTCCAAGATGGTATATTCTCCTAGTCATAAAAAGTATTAATTAAAACTAGGACCTATATTAAGAAATCTTTGGTAAAAATGACCCTTAGGATAAGTTTAGATTGACACCATCCCTGACAATGGTGCCAAAAAATGCTCAGCCAAATAAATGTCTTAGAAACTTAGAGCATAACACTCATTCATTCAAGATCGCACATCTTAAACAAGAACTAATTAAATCATTTAGCTCATTTATAGTATCAACCAGGGACATAAATTTGAAATGGTGTCTGCAAAGTATATGCTCCAAACTATCTTAATTGCCACTTATCTAGACTATTTAATTTAAAATACTTGAAAGCTTGAAATGCTAAGCTAGGAAAAAGGAATTGGTTTATTCTATTGAAAATAGTAATCACAGATATGTACTTCTCTAGCTGCCTTTGTTGCAGGAGTAACCCATTAGTTCTTCTATCAATGACTGTAGGAACATTAGAGTTCTCTCTAAATTTAAGAAGTATGAAATAAATCCTAACTAACAATGGAATTCACTCACCAAGTAGACCCCCTTGGATGAGTGAATAGGATAAAATCAAGATAAAAAAGATAGAAGTTGCAAAGTACATTCTATTCATTCATTAAAAAGTACACTTAAAGTAAAACAAAACTGAATTCTATTTGTTGTTACAAAATTACAATAACTTTCCTAGCTCTCTCTAATCTTATGAAAGTTAAGTCAATAACTTATTTATAACAAAACACTAAGAAACTAACTCCTAAAAATATGATCACTCCATCAATGAGGATCAATAAGATTCACGATGTCATACAACAGAATCAATAACTTTCGAGAATAAGCATTCCAAGAATATAACAGGTCATGCATCTAAATCTGTGCCCAGGTATAATGAAAAACCAATTGACCACTACAAAGAAGAGTGATGTGTGGTTATGTCTTTATTATTTCAGCTACAGAGTTGATCTTGTCAATCCCACCACACTGCTTAAATGAATGTGTCATTGACTTGTTCATGCATGGAGTTAGTAACACATGCCAAATTCAAAATACATATATTTGCATCATTTAAATCAAAGAAGACATAATCTCATTAACTAACTCTTGCATGATATGTTGTTGTAGGAATCCTAACCCAAAGCAACTTAGGAGAGATGAACATTAAATAACACACATGTATATTTACTAATTCATCTCTCATATTTTATTCATAAGTTTTAACCATAAGTTCCAACTTAGATCACATATCCTACTAAACTATAAAGTATTTAAAGTATTATCCATGCACTTGCACATATAAAAAACATATATATAACATCATCCAAGTTTTCATAAAACCATATAAAAATGTCCTACTTAGTCATAGAAAAACATCATAAAACATGCCATTAATTTGGCCCATCATTGCCCGCCCCCATCTCAATCTATAATGTTTAGGGAAGGTGGGAAAATCATAAGAGGAGCAACATCAAGAACAACAGAGGGAACAATAGCTAGTTCCAAACAAGGACCATGTTGTGAAGATATGTCACTTTGTTTATTGCTAGGAGTGATAGATAATTGTTGTGAAGACACAACTGGTAAATCATGATCAATATCAATCTAGTATCATAGTTATTAGAACCACTAGTATGAATATCATTGTTACCATCAAGAACATTATCATCAAGTGTATCTTCTTCATCTAGATTAATTGGAATAGAATCCAATGTATGAATTACATTATGATGTTTATTCAGTTTGATCTTGTTTAAATTAACTTCCTCTATTGGCTCAAGCATTGGTTGGTCAAAGGGAAGTGAAGCATGATTAGGTGTACAAGGAGAAGCTATATTTTGAGAAGTATGTCATTGGGCTCTATCATGATGCTTATGACGGAGACCACAATCCTGAAAATTACGTTTGGTTTTTATATAAATTTGGTTTGGGTCAAGATCAATCAATATCAAGTCCTTTTCTTCTTTAGGAGGAAGAACAAAAGGAACCACACTAGGTTGAGAGGTGACTCGAGGAGAATGTGTATAAGAAATATGAGGTGGTAGAGGAGGTGTAGGTGGTGTAGGAAGAAGTTTATGTTTAGGGTGAAGAGATGGAACATCCTTAGGTTTTCCAAGTTCACAAATATTTTGGACCTTCTAGTCTTGGTATGATTGATAGAGATGGTCAGGACGGGTTTGAGATGGTTGAGGTATAAAAGGCCAAAAGAAATCGAGTTTAACTGAGTCTCAAGGCACTAAAGGATGATAAAGAATATGGTTAACAATCATTATTTCTCCCTTATGAGGAAATTAAAGATACTTATGAATAGGAGAAGCAATGACTTTCATCAAGGTAAGCCAATGAAGACCAAGTTTGACTTTAAATTGATCAGAAGTTGGGATGATAGTGAAGGTAACATCTAAAGTTTTACCACCAACTTCAACTGGAAATGAAATGGAACCATGGGAAGGATAAAGGAAATCATTGCTAGTTTGGATTATAACATCATATCTCTCATGGACATCATGTTGTAATCATCTACTATAAAGATGTTCTTCACTTATCACACTCACCATGCAAGTGGGGTTAATAAGGACAATAAGGGAAGGAAGGTTGTCAACCTTTATGACAATGTAGATGGGACCATTAGGTGCTTTAATTGTCTTAGAAGAGTCAAAGGTAATGTGCTCAGATGAAGGTTTAGGTTTAGGTTTAGGTTTAACCTTCTCAACTTGATTAACCACATGATTAGCTTCATTAATTTTGTCATTGTAGTCAATTCAAGGAGAAGAAGAAGAAGTTGGGTAAGATCAATGGTATTGGTTGAATGAGATGGAAAAGGGTTAGTTTCAATTTGTAAATTTTGGTTGGGAGGTGCCACAAATTTGTTTCCTTGACCATTGTCACCGTCAATAGACATATCATTAGAATCAATAAGATCTTGTATAATAGTTTTCAAAAGGTAACACTTTTTTAGTATCATGACTATTGGAAAGTGAGTAGTGCTTAAAGGTGTATATGTTTTCATTGTTGGAAACACATACCTCTATGATGGTCTCCTAAAGTGGAGATAATTTTTTGGTAAACAGTTAAGTGAAAAATGCCTAAGTACAAATATAGTTTCCAAAATACAGTCATACTATTTTGGTCTATGAGCATGTGATACCTATCCTTATGGTTTGTGAGCATAAAGATATGTTATATGGGATATAATAACACTTATTTTGTGATAGATTGAGTTTTGGATTCATCTAGACAAAGTTACATGGTTATGAAGTTGTATGAGCAAAATATGCAGTGAAAACAGGGCACCTAAGTAGACACGACGATTGGAATAATAACATAAGTTATTTTTGTGATGTGATTTATGATTTATGTTAGGTCCTCACTTGTCTTGGCATGTGTATAGCCAAATGATAACCTTTTTTTGTGAATGAAGTGTTAAGACACATTTAGTGAAGAATTAGTGAGTCAACAAGGAAATAAAGCTGATTGGGTATGTATATATATACATATGAAGGTTTTGAGTTGTGAATGTGTATGGATGAGATAGAAATGATATGTGATGAATAATTAAGTGGAGATTCTATATTTAGTGTTGTGAGATTCAACTAGAACTACTTTGGCATAACATATGTTGTTATAGTTCACTTTTGTTGTTGTAAATTCATTTTGTAATATTGGACAGTGAGCTCATTTTGTATTCACCCCTAACAGGGTTGTAGATTCCTAACAGGGTTAGTCCTCTAACAATGACATGTGCTAATGTAATATTTTACTCCTAATAGGGAAAGATCTCCTAAAAGGGACATTATACTCTTAGTGCATAATTTTTGGGTACCATCCCCACTAGAGTTTTCCCTTGGTTAGGGTTTCCTCAAGAAAAAATCATGGTGGTATGAGTTATTTACTTTATGTGTATGTTCTTATTTCAATTATTGCATGGTTAAGTTTGAATTGGTTTAGAAAGTATATAAGTGTTGCAATAATGATTCACCCCCCCCTCTCAGTATTTCTTAATCCTAACAATTGGTATTAAAGCTTAAGGCCCTTGAAGATAAAGCCCAATAGCTTGAGGTAGATCTTGATGGATTGAAGCAGTTTGGAAGAAAATTTTGAGGCAACACTTGAATACTTGGATAAGGATAATGTTGAAAATGTTGAATTAAAGTATAAGCTAAAGAAGGCTGAAGGCTATATCAAGAAGCTCAAAGATCATATTGACATTTTAAGCAACAAAATGCAAGAACTTGTTGAGAAGATGAGGGAACCTGAGAATGATTCATCTAATCTAATTGAAAAACTTAAACAAGAAAATGATGCATTAAATTATTAATGTGATATCACCACTTTGCAAATGACTAAATAAATTAAACAAGGGAAAGAAGAAAATAACAAACTTGAAGAAGTATTGAATAGTGCAAATGTACAGATGGGAAGAATGCAACTAGAGATCAATGATGTCAAAACCAAGTATGAAGAACCGGATAACTAAAATATCATCATTAAGGAAGATCTTGTGGAGGCAAAGAAACATATTGAAAAAATTCATACGAGCAATAACAAAATTGATGAATAGCTAGAGAGACAAAAACCTAAAGATGACGAGACATGAGTTGGATTCAATGGAGCTAAATGTTCCAAATCTTAGGAGGAGAAATATGAAGGCAATATATATAAGACACCTAATCAGAAAGAAGAACCTAATAAAAAGGAGAAAAATAGGGAGTAGATCAAACCTTTCAGAGGAAGATGCTTTGGATGCAATAAATTTGGTCACATGAAGAATAATTGTAGAGGTAAGAGTGTTTCTAAACCTTTTTTTGGCTATTGCTTTAATTGTTGGGCATATAGACATAGAATAAATGAGTGTAGAAAAATAGATGGAATATGGAAGAGTCAATATTATGTTCGAAAACCTACTACATCCAATAAGATCATTTGTCATAAATGCAACAACTTTGGACACACTGTAAGGAACTGTAAGTTGCAGGTTAATCAGAATAGGTCACAGCCTGTGAGACCAGTTGTTACCTACTTTAAGTACAACAATGAGGGACATATAGCCAAGTATTGTAGATATAATGGACTAATTGGTAAAAAAAGACCACCTACAATAATAAAACAAAATATTGGTTACACTAGAAAGAGCTTAACATAACATGTGGATGAGTTTAATTGCCTCTTTGTATAAAAAGGAAGCAAGGACAGTGACAAAGTGTAGAAGGTTAAGAATCAGACTAAATCCAATGGTCAGGGTGAAGTAGTAGATGCTAATGGTTCTTTTCTTGATGCTAATGTCTCTATTTCAGCCTAAATGGCCAAGCATGGCCTTAGGGAGAGCATTGGAAGAGTTCATTAGTAAATTATCTAGCCCCTAGATGTAGAATGAGAGTCTGTGAGATTGTGCAGAGTTGCATGGTTGTGTTTAAATGTTATAGTTGAGGTTTCAAGGCCTAGAATGTATTTTGGATTGATTTCTAGCTAGTGTATGGGTGACTTGTTTTAACCATCTTTTTGGATATACCTTTTGAAAGTTATCAGACACTACTACATTTGGGGCCAAATTTCGACAGAAGTTTCCAACTGGTAACTTTTTCTTACGAATTTGGTGTTTTTTTTTGTAATAGGCCCTGATGATGTCAGTATTCTGATGGGTATTTAATTGAACATCATAATTCCAACAGATTTGGGGTATACATTTAAAAAAAAAGTGAAACAGCCTCATCATTTTTATTTCGATTGGAGAGCGGGAGAAAAGGAGCGACAACTGAGCATGGGAGAAGGTATGTGATTTCTTCATCTTTCGAGCCTCTGGCATCATATTTGAATGCATTTCATTTTATTGTTGAGGGAGTTGCTCTTTGAAATGACCACATTCTATTGGTGTCATGCCCTAGCCAGTGCTTTATCTCTATTATTTGATGTTATTGGTGCTTGTACTCAAGGATATCGATTTATTGTATTCAAATGTTTGGATTCACGTTTGTTGATATTACTAGCATACATGTTTAATGATGCCATTGTATATTGCTGTCACTAAAATGAGCATTCTACTGGTGTCATGCCCTAGCCCATGCTTTAACTCCATTATTTGATGTTATTGGTGCTTGTGCTCAAGGATATCCATTTTTTTGAAATGTTGACTGTGGTTATCAAATGGATAGCTCATGAGCTTCTAGCTAGGCACCATTTGTATTGATAGCTTAAGGCATCAAATGTATTGTATCATTGATAGTTGAGACTTTGTTAAAAGGAAATAGGAAAAAGAATGATTTTTATTTAGTTTCTCTATTTTGATCCCTAAGTGGCTTACAACCCTAGAGAAGTATATGCAAATTTACAGATCCAGTTACAGGATACATAGCAGCTGATAATTCACAAGAAATCCATGCATCCAATTTGAATAGCAATTAATATAAAGAACTAGGGTCCTCCAATGGCCCAATCATCTGGACCTTGACTATCTCCTCAACCAGTGACCCTTCAAAACTGGGTTATCATGCAATTAGTGAGTGATCCTTCATTCTCCTAGTCTACCTTGCATCCAAACATGTTGGAAATACACAATACAATGATAAAAAGTCTTTCACAATCCCCCTTCCCCCAAGGAACACTATCAACCATCCCTTCCACATAGCATTTCACTGTTTTATGAGTGGATTGTGCAGGAACAATTAACATTAAACAAGGAGCAAACTCCTCAAAACATCTTGGAAACCATTGAATTCAATAATAAATGAAACCTAACACCAACACTATTCCTTTCATAGTTGTAGGAAATATGGGAACCATTTTTGACAGATATTGTACAAACAAAGAGAATACTCCCAAGAAGAAATGCTTCAATGTGGAACAATTGAAGGACAATATTTTACTTTTATATGCACATCTACAATGTTTTTGATATATTTCTGAGATAACAAAACCATAGAAAGAATAGCATATAGAAGAAAGTAAAGAATAATGATCATATTTTGAGATATTGTGGAAACTTAAAGGAAAGAATGCTTGGTGGGGTTATCATGCAATCAGTGAGTGATCCTTCATTCTCCCGGTCTGCCCTACATCCAAACATATTGGAAATACAAAATACAATGATAACAAGCCTTTCACAATCCCCCTTCCCTCAAGGAACACTATCAACATCTAGACCTTGACTGTCCCCTCAACTAGTGACCCTTCAAAACTGGGTTATCATGCAATCAATGAGTGATCCTTCATTCTCCTGGGCTGCCCTACATCCAAACATATTGGAAATACACAATACAATGATAACAAGTATTTTACAATCCCCCTTCCCTCAATGAATTACTATCAACATCTGGACCTTGACTGTCCCCTCAACTAGTGACCCTTCAAAACTGGGTTATCATGCAATCAGTGAGTGATCCTTTATTCTCCCGATCTGCCCTGCATCCAAACATATTGGAAATATACAATACAATGATAACAAGTCTTTCACAATCCCCCTTCCCTCAAGGAACACTATCAACAAGTGACCATTATTCTTATTAGCCACATCCAATATTTCATTAAAGTCATGGCCAAGAATGAAGGTCACCTTACCCATACCATTCATGGATTCTGAAATGTTGTTCCAAACTCCTAAAAACTTTTCTATTGCTTCTTGTTGCTTCTTTAAATACTTCTTCTACCACAATGTCCTCTTGCCCCATCTTCTTGATCTTCCTAGATAAAGCGGATGAATCCACACACAATAACCCAAAATGTATCCTTTAATGAATCTCAGTCACTGGTAATGCATGGAAAATCAAACCAGTAGTCTCCAAAGCATTCAATAAGTGAATATGAATGTTTGAAAACTTTCCTCTCAACTTCCCCAACCACTCCTAATCAATTAGAGGGATATTTCTAGAATCTCCACTATTCCTATCCTTACCAACAATTCTTAAACATACTTTATCTGATATGATAATAACATGGTAAATTGAACCAATGGCATGTTCTTCGTGTGGTACAAGGAAGATTTGGCTATCAAATCTTCCTTCGTGCAAGCTGAGCACGAGAGAAGGTATGTGATTTCTTCATCTTTGATTGGTATCTTTGATGGGCAATATCTTTCGAGCCTCTCGCATCATATTCAACTGCAAAATTCAAATGCATTGCATTTTATTTTATCATGAATGCTCACTGAAATGACCGCATTCTACTGGTGTCATGCCCTAGCCCATGCTTTATCTCAATTATTTGATGTTATTGGTGCTTTTGCTCAAGGATATTGATTCACTGTTTTCAAATGTTTGGATTCACATTTGTTGATATTACAATTCATCATATCAGATAAAGTATGTTTAAGAAGTTTTAGTGTCTAAGCACTCAACTAATCGCTCTAACCAATTAGAAGTGGTTGGGGAAGTTGAGAGGAAATTTTTCAAACATTCATATTCACTTATTGAATGCTTTGGAGACTACTAGTTTGACTGTCCATGCGTTAATGTGTAGAAGAGATCAATGAAGTATTTAAAGACATTCTTACATGTTTGGAGAGGTTTAAGAGGCACTTATCATGATTATACCCTCACAAACAATGGCATAGACTGGTTTTACTAAGTTTCCTTTCTCTATTTTGAGGTTTCCTTTCTCTGCTGCTGGGGTATAGTCAGAGGGTTCATTGACAAAATGATCCTTTGAATGGTTACTATGAATATGAATGATTTGATATAGCATATTGCTCATTTTACTAGAAGTTTGGAATAGCTTGTGCAAGGGTGAAAGTAGTTTTGATCATTTTGGTCATGACTATTCCTCTACACAGTCAAAAAATGTAACTGTCTAATGATTATATGTAACGTTGAATGGATTAAATGATTTATTCTTGGTAGAAGTGAATGGAAGGAATAGTGTTGGTGTTAGGTTTCATTTATTGTTGAATTCAATGGTTTCCAAGATGTGTTAAGGAGTTTTCTCCTTGTTTAATGTTAACTGTTCCTGCACAATCCACTCATACAACAGTGAGATGCTATGTGATTGACAATTTCATACAACTGGTCCTTTGGCATGTATTAAATACAATCCAGTCACTTATTGAATGCTTTGGAGACTATTGGTTTGACTATCCATGCGTTACCAGTGTTTGAGATTCATTAAAGGATACAAAACCCTTCATTTTGGGGTTATTGTGTGTGGATTCAAATGTAGGTTTGATTTGGTTAATGTTTAGAAGAGATCAATAAAGTATTTAAAGACAATCTTACATGTTTGGAGAGGTTTGAGAGGCACTTATAATGACTGTACCCTCACAAACAATGGCATAGACTAGTTTTACTAAGTTTCCTTTCTCTATTTTGAGGTTTCCTTTCTCTGCCGCAGGGGTACAGTCAGAGGGTTCATTGAAAAAATGATCCTTTGAATGGTTACTATGAATATGAATGATTTGATATAGCATATTTCTCATTTTACTTGAAGTTTGGAATAGCTTGTGCTTGTGTTAGAATTCTTGGTAGAAGTGAATGGAAGGAATAGTGTTGGTGTTAGGTTTCATTTATTATTGAATTCAATGGTTTCCAAGATGTGTTGAGGAGTTTGCTCCTTGTTTAATGTTAACTGTTCCCGCACAATCCACTCATACAATAGTGAAATGCTATGTGATTGACACAAATTTTTTCACAACATTTTTGTATTAAAACTATTCACAACTTAATCATATTAGGTAATCAAATGCTTAAATCAATGTATTCAAGTTATGGGAATTCACGGGGCTATTCTGTATCTAACACACATGCACCCGTAAGTTCACCGAAATAGTAGGCAAAGAAAGAATAATTTAAAAAGTTCAAATCAATAGTAACTGTATTATTTTAAGATTAAATATAAATCCACTAGTTAAGTCTTAAAATGTCAAAGACTCTAGTTAAGTCTTATAATGTCAAGTAGGTAAAGCAATAATAAGAATATTGCATAAACATAGGTAACAATGTCCAAACAGTAATACATGTAACGTACTTGTCATCATATCTTTGAAACATGTCATTATTATCTAGGAGCATTCTGATACTGCCATTACTATCTTACATGTGTGGGACAGCTCATTACATTTGTGCCATTTGAGAAAGATTGGCCTAATCCAAAAGTGGCAGGAAGGTGCCATCATTCTGTACCTTACATGCCGAAGACGACAGCTAGTCATTAATTATGGTCATGCCTGTCACAAATCAAATAGAATACATGAATGAAAAATAAATATAGTCGAGTTAAGCACCAAAAGCTATTACTTCATTGTTGATGTAGAAACACAGAGAGGGAATGTTTGATAGAAGTGAAACTAGAGTTTCAGACTTGGTTTATCGGAGAAGTAAAAGATCTTGGGAATTGATTTTCTCTTGACTGTGATAGGCATGGCCATAATTAATGCTTGGCTACCATCTTTGGCATGTAAGGTATAGAATGATGGCGCCTTCCCACCACTTTTGGAGTAGGCCAGTATTTCTCAAATGGCACAAATGTAATGAGCTGGCCCACACATGTAAGATAGTAATGGCAGTATCAGAATGCTCCTGGATAATAATGACATGTTTCAAAGATATGATGACAAGTACATTACATGTATTACTATTTGGACATCGTTACCTATGTTTATGCAATATTCTTATTATTGCTTTACCTACTTGACATTATAAGACTTAACTAGTGTCTTTGACATTTTAAGACTTAACTAGTGGATTTATATTTAATCTTAAAATAATACAGTTACTATTGATTCAAACTTTTTAAATTATTCTTTCTTTGCCTACTATTTTGGTGAACTTATGGGTGCATGTGTGTTAGATACAAAATAGCCCTGTGAATTCCCACAACTTGAATACATTGATTTAAGCATTTGATTACCTAATATTATTAAGTTGTGAATAGTTTTAATACACAAATGTTTATGGCTCAGGTGAGCCCCAATCTTCTATCAATCACATGATTTAACGTATAGTGTTTTCTTGGTTGTTCCATTTGTTCCTTGACCTTGACTATGGATTGACTATCATTTTCAAGCTTGAGTGTGGCTTCATACCACGCACCATCCGTAGATTTCCATGCAATGCTGATTTACGAACATAAATAATGCATTGAATGTAATCTATGAACATGCATGGTATGAAGTCTTACTGAAGTTTGAGCGTCCTACCTTTATTCCAGTGAGGGATTGGAATGTGTTCATTTTGGATGCAAAGGAGAAAGGGGATACTCAAAGAGGAATTACACCAGCAAATGGGAGAAGGTATAAACATTTTAATAGATTTTTATTATAAATAATGAAATTTGCATATACTAGTGTTCTAAGCATCCTCATTACATGATTTAAGGTCTTAGTCCATGGACAAATTAAATTAGACTTACTATCCAAAATACATAAAAAATATGCACATAAATACGACAACTGAGAAACATAAATGTAGATTTCACAATAGCTGAGAAACATAATTGTAGGCATCATAGTCACAATCTTTTGGAGATAATTGTGTTGTGTACCCCAGTGGTGGAGAGAAACTTCTGAACCCCTGATTCCAAGTTGAATACATCTGTTGGAGGACCTTGTATTCATGAGCAATAGATGTAGTCAACTTGGAATCAGAGGTGTAGGAGTTGCTCTCCACCGTCTAGGTATACAACTCAATTACGTTGTCTCCAAAAAATTGTGACCACGATGCCTACAATTATGTTTCTCAGTTGTTATGTCCTAGGACCCCTTATGACCCTTTACAACCATTTATGATCCCTAAGAATACATCTTAGATGTCTTAAAATGTTGTAAAAGGTCATAAGAGGCTCCTAGGAGGGGCCATATGAGCTTCCACCTTCACGTGGTTGGCCCTGTTAAGTAGAGAATGTTCAACTATTCTTGAAACAAAGAGAAGCTCAATAATTTAAGGTCTCAGTCCATCAAGATGCTGAAAAAATGATAGGAATCAATGATGGAGAGTTTTTAGATTCTGAGAAGACGTATATGGAGTGGAGGCCAGATTGAGTACCAGTGTAGAGTGTTAATAATTATAGCCTTTCGGCCAAGATCAAACTGATCAAATAAATACCCTTGTGTGATTTATAATAATAAGGAGATTATTATTTCATCTATATATATGTGTTGGTTGAATTAGTTAAGGGCCCAAGGTTGGCCTCTTGCCTTTAACATTAAATATATTTAATAAGACCATGTCGGCCCTCTTGAAGATAATTCAATTCATATATATATATGGTGTTGGATTCTAGGGAGGGAAGCACCAAAAACATAATGTGATTCCCTCTCCCAAAACCTTGATTCTCTGCCTTAAGAAAACTTAGAGGAAGTAGCGAATTTAAGAGCAATGTATGGAGGTAGTGGAAAATTCATAGAGGAAGCAACGAATATGGAGTCAGCTACAAATTCATGGAGATAAAAGCAAATTCATCAAGGAGCAATATTCAGTGATTATTATTGGTGCGAACTGCAATCACAGATCAACATATATTGGTGTGAAAGATAAGCAGCTTCAGCTAATAGATAAGAACAAGTCTGAGCATGAATAAAGATCAGATTATGATCTGATCCATACAACCAATAATTATTGGCAATGTTAACTATGAGTTGATTAGGGCTAGAAGCCACTGTTAGGAGTGGACTCTTCCTCAATACACTAACAGTAAGGTACTAATCAAGTTCTCCTCAGCACCTTTGTTAGTACAGTTTGGAGGCATATAGACTAGAGTATACTTGGTTGATATCCGAGTATCTTCTATCCCTTCTTGTTTACTTTATTCTATGTTTAGCTGTGTTAGATCTCTATAGTTTGTTCATTCCAGAGTAGAATCTGAAATATATCAACAAGAGATGATGATTTAGTAACCTACATCTAGAAAACCTTCACAATTATCCCTTCTTTGGCCTCCACTTTTTCTTCTTCTCAAAAATGGTTATCTAGAAACTTTGGATATTGTTTCTCATCCATGCATGAAATGTGCTAGTGATCATATAAAATTACTTTAGGCCTCTAGTATTGATGAGATGTACAAGTGTAAAATGTTTTTGCGAGACTGGGATCAATTTGTGTAGTGTACATAAATGCAAGGTGGTGATTATTCTCGATGATCAACATGTATAAGTCTTCCAGGCCTTACCCAGTAGCTAGGACTAAAGATAACACAACTCAAGAGACCATCATAGGTTGTCTCTTTCTTTAGTCTATATTATTGACAGAATGGTTTACCTTAGCTCATTAAATCCAGGGATTTGAAAGAATTTAATAGAATATTTTCATGACAACGTATATTATTTAAGTTGACATTGCATGAATTTATCTACTTCGCACACTTATAGACTATTAGGAAGGCAATAAAGAAGCATTTGATGTTAAGTTCCAACATAAAGTGAGTAAATTTGTTTTAAGTAAGAAAACAATAATAACATGAATGCGTATGAAATTGAAATGCAGCCTGTCGATTCTTGCTGTACACAACCTGTGCATGTTGATGACAATGAGGACATGCATCACAGTAATACAAGTAAACATCTTAAATTGATTGGTGTAGTAATACAAATTTAAGTGCAATTGGTGTTTGGATTAATGTAACAATTTGTATTGCAGCTGTAGAGAGTGTAGAGGCCGTTGTTAATGAGTAGGTTGAGGTTGAGGCCAAGGCCAGATAAACTGACCTCGATGTTGATGATGTGACTAGATCAAGTAAAGAGCTATATGATTATGAATGTTGTCAATGCCTTTATTACCAAGGAATCACCCCCCACCATTAATGAAAATTAATGATCATTATTTCCTAAGGGTAATTGATGTTTGTGTATGCTGATCACCCAAGTCTTTGGCTGTGATTTGCATGCTGTGCGGTTTGTCAAAAGTGGGGGTATGACATGCTGGTTGGATTATAACATATTGACACTTACACCATGAAGAAGACAAATGATTAAACAGAAAGAGAGGACCAACTAAACCATCTTGTGGTCAGTCTATATCACATTGAGAAACAACATCAAGACTTGAGAATCAAAACAATCAAAAGTTTCTTCAAGACCATGAATGATCAACAACATTCCATCAAAAAACAAAACACTAATCTATGTTATCATTAAGCCATAAAATATGTCTTTAAAGTTTAGAAGCATCACAAAAACTTTTGAGAAACATAGAACTATCCAAAATATGTCTTTAAAGTTTATTTCTAATGATTATGATGATGTTGATGTTGATGTCTATAATTTATTTCACTTACTGATGCTTGCCTAGATTGAATTTTGAATTGCTAGGTTGGAGAACGCTTTCAAAGTTTAGGGTTTGTTCCACATGATACTCTTAGTTACAGCTCAAATGCAACTCAACATATTTTTGATGCTGGGCAGCCCACTACAGAAACTCATCTGCAGGTGAAATTTAATGCTATGAATCTTGGCATTGTTAATGTTATTACTTTTCCTCACGTTTCATATTTGTGAAAATGTTTCTTGGCACTATCTTCTTTTTCAATTCCTATATTTGCAGCTTTTTAGATCATTAACTTAAGCATTACATGTCTTTGTTCAAAGTTTATTCTAACACTATTTTATATCTTATTCTTATTACAATGTTCTTTGTTGTGGGGTAGGAGGTCAAGCTTCATTGTCTTCATTGTGGGGGACAGTGAAGATTTCTTTGACAAATAGTAGGTCTTCTTTAGTATCTTATAATAATATGCTAAACTGATAAAGGTGTTATGGGCATTTAATCTGCAATTGCTAATAGATTAAGCATATTATTACTATGGTTAATGTTCCATTTAAATGCATTTAACACAAAAAACAAATTTACAAAATTGAACCAATGGCATGTTTACAACAAAGATGTGTTGAGGAGTTTGCTCCTTGTTTAATGTTAAGTGTTCCTGCACAATCCGCTCATACAATAGTGAAATGCTATGTGGAAGGGATGGTTGATAGTTTCCCTTGAGGGAAGGGGGATTGTGAAAGACTTGTTATCATTGTATTGTGTATTTCCAATATGTTTGGATGTAGGGCAGACCAGGAGACTGAAGGTCACTCACTGATTTCATGATAACCCGATTTTGAAGGGTCACTGGTTGAGGGGACAGTCAAGGTTTGGATGATTAGGCCATTGGAGGACCCTATTTCTTTATATTAATTATTATTCAAATTGGATGCATGGATTTCTTGTGAATTATTAGCTGCTATGTATCCTATAACTGCATTTGTAAATCTGCATATACTTCTCTAGGGTTGTAAGCCACTTAGAGATCAAAATAGAGAAACTAAATCAAAATCATTCTTTGTCCTATTTCCTTTTAACAAAGTCTCAACTATCAATGATACAATACATTTGATGCCCTAAGCTATCAATACAAATGATGCCTAGCTAGAAGCTCATGGGCTGTCCATTTGATAACCACAGTCAACATTTCAAAAAAATGGATATCCTTGAGCACAAGCACCAATAACATCAAATAATGGAGTTAAAGCAGGGGCTAGGGCACAACACTAGTAGAATGTGGTTATTTCAATGACAACAATATACAATGGCATCATTAAACATATATGCTAGTAATATCAACAAACATGAATCCAAACATTTGAAAACCAATGACATGTTTACAACAAAGGTCTAATAGATCAACTCCCAACAATTCTTAAACATACTTTATCTGATATGATGAATTCTTAAACAATTAATGTTGGAGTAGACATAGTTATCACACATTTTTTTTGTGTGGTACAAGGAAAATTTGGCTAGGTCAAATCTTCCTTCGTTCTAGCAATCTACAGAATTAGACCTTTATTAACAATTGATCATATCAGATAACTAGTATGTTCAAGAATTGTTGGGACTGGTCCTTTGGCATGTATTAAATAGAATATATAGAATTTTCAGCATATTATTATCATTTGATTTCTTTGTTGTAAACATGCCATTGGTTCAGTTTTGTAACTTTACTATTGTATGAGTGGATTGTACATGAACAGTTAACATTAAACAAGGAGAAAAATCCTCAACACATCTTGGAAACTCCATTCACTTCTACCAAGAATAAAGCATTTAATCCATTCAACATTACATATAATCATTAGACATTTACATTTTCTGACTGTGTAGAGGAACAGTCACGACCAAAATGATCAAAACTACTTTCACCCTTGCACAAGCTATTCCAAAATTCAAGTAAAATGAGCAATATGCTATATCAAATCATTCATATTCATAGTAACCATTCAAAGGATCATTTTTTCAATGAACCCTCTGACTGTACCCCTACGACAGAGAAAGGAAACCTCAAAATAGAGAAGGAAACTTAGTAAAACCAGTCTATGCTGCTGTTTGTGAGGGTACAGTCATTATAAGTGTCTCTCAAACCTCTCCAAACATGTAAGATTGTCTTTAAATACTTTATTGATCTCTTCTAAACATTAACCAAATCAAACCTACATTTGAATCCACACACAATAACCCCAAAATTAAGGGTTTTGTATCCTTTAATGAATCTCAGTCACTTGTAACACATGGACAATCAAACCAGTAGTGTCCAAAGAATTCAATAAGTGACTGGATTGTATTTAATACATGCCAAAGGACCAGTTGTATGAAATTGTCAATCACATAGCATTTCACTATTGTATGAGTGGATTGTGCAGGAATAGTTAACATTAAACAAGGAGCAAACTCCTCAACACATGTTGGAAACCATTAAATTCAATAATAAATGAAACCTAACACCAACACAATTCCTTCCATTCACTTCTACCAAGAATAAAACATTTAATCCATTCAACATTACATATAATCATTAGACAGTTACATTTCCTGACTGTGTACTAGAGGAACAGTCACGACCAAAACGATCCAAACATTTGAAAATAGTGAATCGATATCCTTGAGAAAAAGCACCAATAACATCAAATAATGGAGATAAAGCACAAGCTAGGGCATAACACTAGTAGAATGCGGTCATTTCAGAGAGCATTCATGATCAAATAAAATGCAATGCATTTGAAATTTGTGGTCGAATATGATGCCGAAGGCTTGAAAGATGAAGAAATCACATACGAAGAACATGCCATTGGTTTAGTTTTGTAAATTTGTGTTTTGTGTAATTAGTAATTGGTAGATTAAATGCAGATAACACCTTTATCAGTTTAATTAGCATGTTATTATCATATCAGATAAAGTATGTTTAATAATTGTTGGGACTGGTCCTTTTGCGTGTATTAAACATAATAGAATTTTCAGCATATTATTATCAATCTATTTCTTTGTTCTAAACATGCCATTGGTTCAGTTTTGTAGATTTTTTTTTTCGTGTTAAATGCATTTTTTGTGAGGAGGGGTCTTGTTCTGAGGAGATTGATGAAGATTGTGCACCTCAAAAACCAATTCATAAGGTGCCAATCCATATTTCCTATTCGCTTATATTTTTGGTTTGGTAAATCTCCTTATAAGTTTCATGTCCTTTCTTTTGATTACTATGGATGAGATATATATCTTACATTTAACATTCAACTTCTTTACATTTTAGAACATTTATTGTGTTTTTTGAGGATTTTACCAAATCAACTTTTAACATAAACCGAAAACACCAAACTGATATCTTGCCCTTGCAACATGACACAATATTTGCATTGGACCAATAACTATAAGCAATTGAATGATAAATCCACATACTCGTATCTTTGTAAAATACCTAGAACATCAAAAAGATGGCTAAGTGGTTGCCACCATGATTTTTATCTACTGAATATGGGGAAAAAAAACACCAAAAAGAATTGAATAGAAAACATGATTGGTCATTTCAGAGAGCATTCATGATCAAATAAAATGCAATGCCTTCTCTCGTGCCATATCAGCTTTCACCCGCTCATTTTTTCCCACTCCTTTTCTCTACAATCAAAATAAAAATGATTTGGTTGTTTAAAAATAGTGAATCAATATCCTTGACCACAAGCACCAATAACATCAACTATTTTGATCTATGGGTACCCTAATGTTGGCAAGATTTCTTTTATTAATAAGATTACTCTGCAAGCTTGAAGAAGCGATATATTTTGGCAAATGAAGAGTGGAAAGATGATGATGTTCTTGAGATCATGGATGGACACAATGTTGCAAATAGAATGGGAAGACATCTTTCAAGCCTGGCCCTGGATCCTTTGACAATTGGGGTAGGATCCAAACCCAGGCTAAAAAGACGTCTTCCTTTTTGTTGTGGAATTTAGGCTCTGTTGCTGCAACAATGATAGACTGCGATGTACATATCACAACAGCTGAGAAACATAAATGTAGGCACCATGGTCACAATTTTTTGGAAACACAACATAATTGAGTACTATTCCCAGATGATGCAAAGAAACCACTACTTTGCATCATCTTGAAAAACCACTCAATTATGTTGTGTCTCCAAAAAATTGTGACCATGATGCGTACATTTAAGTTTCTTAGCTGTTGTGTCCCAGGACCCCTTATGACCCTTTACAATCCCTAAGAATACATCTTAGAGGTCTTAAAATGTTGTAAAGGGTCATAAGAGGCTCCTAGGAGGGGCTAGGTGAGCTTCCACCTTCACGTGGTTGGCCCTGTTAAGTAGAGAATGTTAAACTATTCTCGAAACAAAGAGAAGCTCAATAATTTAAGGTCTCAATCCACGGAGATGTTGAAAAAATGATGAGAATCAATGATGGAGAGTTTTTAGATTATGAGAAGACGTATATGGAGTGGAGGCAAGATTGAGTACCAGTGTAGAGATGATGATTTGGTAACCTACATCTATAAAACCTTCATAATTATCCCTTCTTTGGCCTCCACTCATTCCTCTTCTCAAAAATGGTTATCTAGAAACTTTGGATAGTGTTTCTCATCCATGCATGAAATGTGCTAGTGATCATATAAAATTACTTTAGGCCTCCATTATTGATGAGATGTACAAGTGTAAAATGTTTTTGCAAGAGTGTGATCAATTTGTGCAGTGTACATAAATGCAAGGTAGTGATTATTCTTGACGATCGATAGGTAGCTAGGACAGTAGCTAGGACTAAAGATAACACAACTCAAGAGACCATCATAGGTTGTCTCTTTCTTCAGTCTATATTATTGATAAAATGTTTTACCTTTCATTAGCTCATCAAATCTGGGGATTTGAAAGAAATTAATAGAATATTTTCATGACAATGTATATTATTTAAGTTGACATTGCACAAATTTATCTACTTTGCGCACTTGTATACTATGAAGATGGCCATGCTTCTTTATCACCATCCTCATAGTCTACAAGTGCGCGAAGTAGATAAATTCATGCAATGTCAACTTAAATAATATATGTTGTCATGAAAATATTCTATTAAATTCTTTTAAATCCCCAGATTTGATGAGCTAATGAAAGGTAAAACATTCTGTCAATAATATAGATCGAAGAAAGAGACAACCTATGATGGTCTCTTGAGCTGTGTTAACTTTAATGTGCCTATCTGTCAGCTTTTCAAAAATTTATAATTAATTCTGATGGAAGCGCTATGCATTCAATAGGCAAAATGTCAGAGAAAAATAATTTATGACATTTATTGCAACAATAATGTTATACATTTGACAGGGAAACCTGTCGGAGAAATGCTGCACAACTGTCGCTCTTCTGACAGTTTAAGTGTCATAAATAGAAAAGTTTTGACAGACACTTTGACATTAAGGCCATATCACCGATAGGTAGATCTGTCAGAATTTGGTGCAAACTATCACTATTCCAATAGTACTAATGTCAGAAATATATTTTTCGATAGTTTGTTCCGATAGAGACTGTATATTTTTGATAGGTCTTGTTATCAGAATTCTGATGGATGAACCGCAGGAAATGCCATAATGAAGCTGTTGTCATGTGCAAGTTTCTGACATGACATGTTGTTGGTAAACCGATGGGTATGTCTTCTGTCATAATTTCCAATGCAAAAATGGTGACGGAATCAACTGTCAAAATTCTAACAAATGAGCGTTGCAAATCTGACAAATGGCTGTCAGAATTTGACCTCAAATGTACTAGTGAGAAATAATTTTCAAAGCTATTTAAGGGAATACTTAGTCATTTTGATCACCATTCAAGCACTATTGAGCAATGTTTTGAGTATTCTAAAGCAAATTGATTGAGCTTTGACATCGCATGTTACATAAACCCTACCTTTTCTATCAAGGTATTTAATCTATTTGCAAGCTTACTTATCAACATTTATAGTTTAAAGTCATGGATACACCTCAAGTTTTTGATATAAAAGAAAGGAATAGATTTAAATTCAAGAAACATCCATTTAAGTCATTGGAAGATGACCCAGAGGGTGTATTTTTGCAAAATCCTTATGGAGTTCTTCATGTTGAAGATATGAAGTCATATATACATAGTAAGTATGAGTCAATTAGTGACTTAGAGATACATAAAGAGTTGATAAGAATGATTGGTGAGGATGGAAAATTGAATCCATCATTTGAAAACTTGTAAAACCTAAATATTTTGTAATACATAGAGTTTGATGAGTTTGATGAGCCAAAATGGATCAAGATTGTACTGAACAAGATTCATAACCAGTTCTTTTGGATTGGTGACCAACCAATTAATACCACAAGAGACCTAATTCACTTAGTCACTAGTTTGGAGAACACGGGAAAGATTCATGTGGTTGTAAAGAACACAAAGAAGGAAGTTGAGACCTTGACAATTTCAAAATGGGACAAGAGAGCCATGGCCATTAATGACATCAAGAAGAAGGATGTTAGGATGATTGAAATGATTTTAGGATACAAGATGCACTATAGTAGTAGAGTAAACTCTATTTTAGAAGGAATAATATAGATGAATTATAAAATGGTTGTTGAAAATGAGCATTAGGATATATGTGAGGTCCTCATATTGCATCTCTTGGAGAATTTGAGAAGGATAAAACATGACAAGTCAAATGCTTTCAGATTTGGCTCATTAATCTTGCACCTATTTTTCCATACTATACATAGATTTCTTGGGATGCATCCTCATGCATGGAACCAATATAAACCAACTATAGTACAAATTAGTAAATACTACAGAATGCAGGAGAAGAGTCACATTGGTAGTGAAATCTTTGGCTTATTTAAAGGTTTTCAGAGAGAGATGAAGCAAAGAGAAAGAATCCTTAAGTGGATTGTATAAAAATATCAGGAAAAAATATGTTTTATGGTAGAAATTGATTGTACTTGCTTGGAATCTACTGATCCTAGAGTATAGTGGTGTATTCCCATGGGATATGAGGTAGGTGCATAGATTTTGGTACCTCACATAGAACATATCCTTGCATCTAAAAAAGATCCTAATGAAGAGCATTGGGGAGCATATGAGGAAAAGTCTCTAAAGGTTAGAGAGGAATTGAGTAGGGGAGAAAGGAAGAGAAAAGTAGAGAAATTTTTTGACAAAGTTGTAGAAGGAGAAGGGGTACCTAAAGATCTAATGGAAAAATTAAGGAAAAAGATCATGGATAAGTCCACTGGATATGCGAGCTTAGAGCCTACACCCCTACATACTACAAAACATGTAGACATATTTGATTCACCTCTAACAGTAGTCGTAGTGCAAGATAAAACTCCTACCCCTCCAAGGAGAACCTCGCAAAGGTCAACAATAGTAAAAATAGAGAAGAAGGGAGGAGAAGTTCTTGCTAGGACAACAAGGTCATCTAGACATAAGGTGATGAGTTGTGGACCTGGTTATAAAAGAAAGACCTTGGGTACTTGATCAGGATTGAATTGGGAAAATATTGAAAAATTGGATTGTAGACTATGATTTTGAACCTGTTACCTATCTTGAAAAGCTGAAACATTCAAACATTAGACTAATCTAACATGTTCATGAACTAAAAAACAGCATAAGACATGAAAACAAAACCAAAGCCACCTCAAGATTGTTGCTAAAAAAACAAGTGCTATAGAGCAAATGTTTGATTCGCTTCAATTAGAGGGATGTGGGTGTGCTCTCTAAGCACTTGGAGCATATTCTAATGCATACTAAGATTGATTTTAGACCAAATATAGGTGTGATATGATGCTATATGCTATGCAAAATAATAAAAGAAACTATGTTAATCCATTATTACTAAGCTATGATGTTCTTTAAGAAAGCTTGAAGATGATAAAAAGAAACTAACAATTAGTATTGCTTATGCTAAGTCTAGAGCTAAATGGACATGATAACAATGCATAAAATGAAAGGTGAATGGATATTTTGCTCTTGGAAATGAGGACTATTTATAGACTTTTGGGAGGATGAATGAGTGGCTAGGATCAAAATCCTTAAGAGAGGCCAAGATTCATTCAAAGGGGAGCACATGGATTGTGCTAGTTCAAGGCCACCTCCTTGTGACAAGTGTCACAAGGGCATTGGGTTGAAAGATGGGAGGAATGTGCACAATTTGAGAAATGTGCCTAAGGTCAAAGGGTGTAAGAAAGGGGTGAGGGGCTTCTTAAATGCATCATAAATGCATGTAAGAGGGATAAGGAGGCTTTAAATGAATCATAAATGCATGTAAGAGAAGCCTCTAGAAGTTTGTTGACTTTGGTTAAAGTTTAGGAGTTGGCTAACATTGTTTAGGGAATGTGACAAGGTTAGGGGGAGGATTAGGATTAGGATTAGGGGATTTTAGGATTAGGATGGGTGAAGAGGTTGGGTTGAGAAGTTTCTAGAAGAGTCTAGAGTTTTCTTAGGTTTTATGGAATAAAAGTTTATTCATTCCAAAAGTTTAAGTTTGGGAAAATTTATTGAAATATTTTCAATAAATATGAAAATTAAATATTTAATCTTAATTAAATATTTTGAGTTGAGATTAGGGTTAGAAAAGATGGGATTAGCTTTTTAATCGAAATTAAGAAGGGATTAGAAGATTTTGGAAGAGGTTAGTGGTCTTAGGAAAAAAGGCCAACTTTTGGTCAAAAAATAAATTAATTATTTTTTGGGGGATTTTTGGTCAATTTATTAATTAAAATAATTAATAAATAGAGGATTAATGTTTAAATAAGATTTAAACATTTTTGGGAGAGATTTCTTAATTAAATATTTTTAATTAAGAAAAAAGGATTTAATGACATAAAAATAAATTAATTAATTAAATAAATAATTAATTAATAAATGATGATGTCATCAGGGATTTTTCAGAAAATAAAAATACTTTATTTTCTAAAGGATTTTTAGGTGTCTACATTTTGCCCCTCTTTGATGCGATGCCGCAAGTGGCATGGCTTCAAAGACAAGAAAATAAGATGCCCAAGGCTAGAATTTAGAGGAAAAAGGGATTGTGCCCCCTCGAGAAAATAACTCAAGGAGTAAACATTGTGAAATTTTCTCGAAAGGAAACAGAGAAGGAAGGACCTAGGAAGAAGGAGAGATAAGTAACCAAGCTTCCAAGAGAAAAGATGAGTGAATGCAAGATGAGATGGAATGCAAAATGCAGGATGCAGCTACATGAGGATGCAAGATTAATCTATATGATGCAGGATGCAGGGGAGATGGGGAAGCTCCAAGTGCAAATGTGGAGAGCACAACCTAGTTTAATATAGCAATGCTAGAGACCTGCCAAGGATACTAGGATCACGAGGCCTTGTCACCAGCGTTGCATAAGACTGACGCGAAAAAGACACGCAGGGTTGCCCCAGCATCGCACATGAAACCCGAAGGAGGCATGGTGGAAATGATGCTGAAGAAACCACAAACACACGATTGACTCACAGGCAGATGCAAAAGATCAAAAGACCTTGCCCCAGATGATCCTCATTCGCAGCACACCATGATATAAAGGATCGTGGTGACGTTGAGTAGAGAACAATGAGAAGCTGTAAAAGATTAACAAGACCCAAAGGACAAAATCCAAGGTCAAAATGAAAATTTCAAAAAGACATCCTTTGCCAAGGAGAGAGATTTGATTTGATTGATGGCGAGAAGATTGGTCTGAACGTGTGGAAGGATACATCGACATGGACCTGGTGTGCTTGGTGGAAGATTGGATCTGACAGGAGGAAGGATACATCCTCAAGGACCCACGGATTGATGAGAGAATGAGTGGTGTTGCTCGCTGGCAAATGATGAAGTTAAAGAATAATCACGGTGATCAAGAATAGTCGACAATTGAGGTTGTTGAAGTACAAGGTTGTGTAGGACAAAGTGTGCTGATCAAAATGCTGCTGCAGGACTGACAAGGACTGATGTACAATGGATGGGAAAAGATATACAATGGATATGTACAAAAGCTCAGGATTGGGGATAGGAAGATCTCGTTATACAGGATAGAGTACAAGATATATGCAAGATATGGTACAAGATATGTGCAAGAGGGATTGTGGTGTTGCTGAAGGTTGAGGGAAAAAGGACTGAGATGGTGGGATGGGAGTTTGATAGATAAGGGCTCGGTCCATTATGTATGGTGCCTGTTTGCCAGGTTTTCACCAACATACTTGTCCAAGGCGCCTGAATTGCCAAGTTTTCACCATTGGACGATTTTTTTTTTTTTTTCTTCTTTTCTTTTTTCCTTTTTTGCTTTTTTTTGCTTTTTTTGCTTTTTTTTGCTTTTTTTGATTTTTTTGATTTTTTTGACTTTTTGTTGCTTTTTCCAATTTTTATGGATTTTTTGAATATGTAGGATCTGGTTCAGGCATAGAACCTCTTCAGATGTATGATGTTGATTGGATCATTCAAAGGCTCTCCTTCTGGTGTAGATAGCTGATAAGCTCCGAAGCCGAAGCATGAGGTGACCACATAGGGGCCCAGCCAAGTAGGCTCAAACTTGCCTTTCTTTTCACGATTTGCTTGGACCTTTTGATTTTCTTTGAGAACCATGTCACCGACTTGGAACTATCTAGGATGGACCTTCTTGTTATAACTCCTTTTGAGTCAATTCTGGTATGCAACCAGGTGATCGTAGGCTTGCTGTCTCTTTTCATCTAGCAGATCTAGCTGTGTGAGCTGGGCTACACGATAATCTTCATCAGTTGTATAGTTCTTCATGGAGACTCGCAATGAGGGGAGCTCGACCTCGATCGGTAGAACGGCTTCAGCACCATATACAAGGGAATATGAGGTGGTGCCTGTGGGAGTGCGATAGGAAGTGCGGTAGGCCCAAAGGGCAGGATTGATTTGGAGGTGCCAGTCACGACCGGAATCATTGACAACCTTCTTGAAGATTTTCAAGATAGTTTTGTTGGTTGCCTCAGCTTGGCCATTTCCTTGAGGGAAATATGGACTGGAGAAATAGTGATGGATGTGGAGTCTGGCACACAGATCATCCACATGCTGGTTTTCAAAAGGTGTGCCATGGTCTGTGAAAATGGTAGATGGTATGCCGAAGTGGCAAATGATATGGTAGAGGATGAACTTGGATATTTGGATGCCAGTAGTAAGGGTGAGTGGAATCGCTTCAACCCATTTGGTAAAGTACTCTGTGGCTGTTATGATATACTTGTGTCCATCCGAAGAGAGGGGGGTGATCAAGCCAACGAGGTCGAGGCCCCAACATGAAAAAGGCCATGGTGGTGCAATAGGCTGTAGATCCTGTGCTGGTGCATGTATCAAATTGGCATGCTGTTGACATGGGAGACATTTCTTGACAAATTCACACGCATCATGTTCCATTGTTGGCCAATAATATCCAACTCTAAGCAGCTGCTTTGCTAGAACTATGCCACTCGTGTGGGCACCGCAAATTCTAGCATGAACTTCTTGTAAGGCCAGGATGGCCTCGTTTGAATCTAAACATCTAGATAGGACATTGTGATACCCACGATGATATAGGGTGTTGGCTACAAGAGTGTAGCGGGAAGCTCTGCGAATAAGGTTTTGGCGTTGGTTATTGGTGAGATGGGGAGATATGATACCATTTTTTAGATATGCATGGATGTCATGGTACCATGGGGACTGGGGACCAACCAAGACACACACCATTTCTGCCTCAGCATTCTCATAAGCTGGCATATGTAGCTGCTCGACTAGGAATTCATACTGTGATGCGTCACGTGGGATTTCTAACAAGGATCCAATGGTTGCCATTGCATCTGCTACTTTGTTCTGAAGTCTTGGGATCTGTGTGAACTGTAAATGTAGGAAATGCTCTTTCAGTTTGTTCACCAGCTCTTTGTAAGGTAGCAACTTGTCATCCTTTGTCTGATATTCATCTAGGACTTGTTTGATAATCAGCTGTGAATCTCCAAACACTTGTAAGTCTATGATATTCCACTGAATGGCTGTTCTGAGACCTGAGATGAGTGCCTCATATTCTGCAATGTTGTTGGTACATGGGAATCCCAATTTGAATGATTTTGGGATGTAGTCACCTTGAGGTGTGACAAATAGGATTCCTACCCCTGATCCATGTGATGTGTAGGAGCCATCAAAGTATAGTTTCCACATGGGCTGCTCTTCAATCATGCATAAGTGTTCATCAGGGAATTCCATGATTAGTGGATAGGCATCCACCAGTGGTGCTTCTGCTAGCTGATCGGCAATGACTTCCCCTTTGATTTCTTTGCGATCAATATACTGGATGTCAAACTCGCTGAGTATCATGACCCATTTTGCCATACGGCCTGTGAGAGTTGTTTTTGATAGTAGGTATTTGAGGGGGTCCACCTTTGAAATGAGCTTGATTATGTGACTGAGCATGTAATGTCTAAGCTTTTGAGTGGCAAAGACCACTGCAAGGCATGCTTTTTCCATAGGTGAATAATTAAGCTCATATCTGACAAGAGTTCGACTGATGTAATAGATGGCTCTCTCTTTGTTGTCATCATCATGCTGAGCTAAGAGTGCCCCCAGTTCTGTAGTGGTTGCCGAGATGTAGAGTATGAGAGGGCGTCCTGGAATTGGTGGTACTAGGATTGGAGAATTGGCAAGATACTCCTTGAGCTTATCAAAGCTTCTTTGACATATGGGATCCCATTTGAAGCTTGTGTCTTTGCATAGGAGATGCGTAAAAGGTTGGCACTTGTCTGCTAACTGAGAAATGAACCGACGCACTGATTGAAGCTTTCCTTGTAGGCTTCTAAGCTATTTGAGTGTTCTTGGTGGAGGCATCTCTGTTATTGCTTTGACCTTCTTGGGGTCTATCTCTATGCCTCGTCGCGATACTATGAAACCTAGGAGCTTTCCAGATGTAACACCAAAGACACATTTCTTTGGATTAAGCTTTAAGCCATAATGATTCAGACGATCAAACACACGCTCTAAGATGTTGAGGTGTTCATCCCTTGTTTTGGATTTTGCAAGGATATCATCCACATAGTCTTCAAGGATCTTGTGGATCATGTCATGGAAGATCGTTGTCATTGCTCGCTGATATGTTGCTCCTACATTCTTTAGCCTGAATGGCATCATGTTGTAGCAGAAGGTTCCCCATGGGGTTGTGAATGCTATTTTATGTTGATCTGCTTCTGCTATATGAATCTGGTTGTAGCTGGAAAAGCCATCCATGAGTGATAGCATTTTGTGACCTGCTGTGAGGTCTACAAGCATGTCTATGTTTGGCAATGGGAAATCATCCTTAGGGCATGCCTTGTTCAAGTCCCTGAAATTAGTACAGATTCTGATGTCGCCAGAAGGCTTTGTGATTGGCACCATGTTAGAGATCCATTCTGAGTAGTCGATTGCTCTGATGATTTTTGCTTGAAGGAGCTTCTCAAGCTCTGCTTTAACTAGTAATGCTACCTTTGGATGCATTTTCCTTAGCTTCTGCTTCACTGGCTTGACGTTTGGATCTACTGATAGATGATGAACAACAAGGTTTGGATCAAGCCCAGGCATGTGGGCATATGACCATGCAAAGTTGATAACTGATTCCTTGAGCAAGGTGCTGAGAGCCATTTCTTCTCCTTCTGTTAGGTTGACTGCAATGTAGGTGATCCTTGGACATTCTTCTATTCCCAAGTTGATTGGCTTGGTTTCCTCTATGATGATCAGTGACTGCTCTGGTCTATAATCTTGGATAGGGGGAAGAGGCAAGGCTTCATCTTCTAGCACCTGAATTGCCAGGTTTTCGCTAGAAGATACGCCCTTTGTTTTTACTATTTTGGAATCAGAATGTGCCCCAGAAGGGTTTTCACATAAAGACTCATGATGTTCTTTTGCTTTATCATTTTTGTGACTAAATCTTGCCTCTTCCCCAAAATATCCTTCTGGGTGAATCGTATAAACAGATGTCGATGTTGGATCCTAGTTGACCGCTGGATCCGATGCCCCCATGAATTCTAGGAGTGCTTGTGCGCTTTGGAACTCATCGATGTGTGCGATGCTTGGTTGGTCCCAAGTTATGAGTTCAGGGTGTGTGAGGGGAAGGTCTATGAGGTTGATGGATAGTTGTTGGAGGACAGAAGTCCCCAGGAGGGTGTCGTTGGCAAAGATATCATCGTAGGATGGGATGTCTTCAATTTCCATAAGGTCATCTTGGCTATTCGAAAAGTTCACGTTGGTCATGTTAGTGCCTGTAATTGTGGTATTGGGCTCTTGTTCAAGCAGGTGAGAGGTATTAAAGCCAAGTCCTTGATGTTCTGGATTCTGGGATGGTATGATAGAAAACAAATTTCCGTCCTCTTGTGGTCCTAGACCACCACCTTGATAGTTATAGTGTTCTGTGACATTTTTGTAGGGGATTGGATATTTCTCTTTGAAGTACTCAAGAAGTTGGGTGTCACGTGATGGGGGATCTTTGTATAACCATTTGTTAATATCTGGATCCATTTCTTTGCTGTTGATGGTACCATGAGACTCAAAAGTCACGTTTTCGATTTGCTCGATCTTATAATGTTCCTCAACAGGCTTGTTTTGACAACTTGGGCACCCTTGAGTATGTGGATCACGTGGAAGAGCCCCTACAGCAAATGCATCACTGATGTTGTATTCGCCACAACCCTAGTTGTTGATCTTGACGGAAGAGAGGGTGGAGGTGAGAATGGTTTCTGGATCGCAATGGGATCGGGATGAGCTAGCAATAGAAGTACCAATGTCAGTTCTAGGATAATGAGTGGAGTGAGGGAATGATGCTTCCATCACACGACAGTATGCGAAGGGTTGGGGGTTAGCATGGATGGTAACCTCAGTGCCTTGATGCAAAAATTTGATGCACTGATGGTAAGTAGATGGTACAGCCTTAATGGAATGAATCCACGGTCGGCCTAGGAGGATATTAAATGGTAGGTCAAGATCAACAACATGGCAGATAGTATCTTGTGTTGCTGGGCCCAGCTGAATGGGCAAAGTAATGGTACCTTCTGAGGTATGCTCCAAGTTATCATAGGCTTTGATAGTGATCACTTCATGTGCTATATCGGCCTGGGTGAACCCAATCTGCTGAATGAATTTTAAAGTACATAAGTTTAGAGCTGATCCATTATCTATTAAGACCTGTTTCATGGCAAAGTCTCTGACCATGATGGCAATACGGAGAGGAAGAGTATGGTTAGGAGTGACATCTGGTATATCAGATTCTTTGAAGGATAAGGCACATGCTGCTGATAGGTGTCCCACAAGAATTTCAAACTGAGTTGTGTTAATGTCCGTGGGGACATGGCCTTCTTTTAGAGCTTTGTCCAGGATCTCCTGATGGATGGGTGATGTGCAGAGAAAATCCAAGATAGATATTTAGGCTGGCATGTTCCCAAGATGCTCTATGATATTGTATTGTGCACTTGGTGCATTATGCTGTGTTGTGCATGCATTTGATGCTGGCCTAGTGTTAGACTGTGCTGTGGATGCAGTAGATGTTGGCCTTGGAGGAGCAGCTGATCTCGGAGGAGCACCGGCAACAGTTATCCTACTACTGCGGGTAGTTGCAGCACATTATCGATCCGGCCCTCTGACGTGGATGGTATTGATGGTGGGCTCATCTTGGATGGGCTCAACTTGAGTTATGCATCCGACATACTTGTCATAGTTGATGTAGGCCGCTGTGTGATCTTCTTGCTTGCCTTTGCCATGATTTTGGGGCTGATTGGCATTGGCTTGATTCTTCTCGGTATTGTGTTGAGGGAACACATTTTGATATATTTGTAAATTGGCATTGGGTGAAGCTTGAGCTGGTGCATCGACCTAGATCTCCTTGCGATCAATGAGATCCTGGATGTAGTTCTTAAGCTGCATGCACTTCAATGTTGTGTGCCCCTTCACACGATGGTAATCACAGTATTCATGTTCTTTATACCAATCAGACTTTGGTGCGTTGTCATCCTTCTGTGGGATGGGCGGATATGTGATCATATTTGCCTTGGCTAGCTGATAAAAGATCTGATCCAGAGGCTCACCCAAAGGTGTGAAAGTCCTCTTTGGATTGTTCTGATTGTTGGGCTTGTTCTGCCTTGGGGCAACGTTAACTGCGTTAACAGGATTGCCTTGACGTGCTGGCTATTGCTGTTGGTATTGCTGCTGATACTGTTGCATAGGTGGTTGATGAGCTTGAGGAGGCTGCTGATAAATAGGTGCTTGATATGCGAGAGCTGGTGGTTGCTGATAGATGGGCGCTTGTGGCGGTTGGTATGTTTGAGCTGGTGTAGGACTAGCCACAATGAATTGTAATTCTTAATGTCAGTGGCTCCATCTGTAACAACATTCTTGTTACGATTCCAGTAACGGGATTTATCATTGTTGGGTTTGTTCTTGGAATCATCCTTGAAGTGATGAATAGTGCCTTCATCTAGGAGAGCTTTCTCGATGCCTATGCCTTTGCTCTTGATGTCTTGGTATGTCTGGAGATAGTTCATTCACATGTGATGGGATAGCTTTGGATGCAGGTTATCAATGAAGATTTTTGTTAGATGCTTCTCTGGCGGCTGATATGATAACCTGGTTGTAAGATTCTGCCATCTTTGCAAGTATTCTGCAAGGCTTTCTCCATCTTTCTGCTTTGAGTTGCATAGGTCTAGCAAGGACAACTCATTCTCCACATTGTGGGCATAGTGTGTGATGAACTTCTCAAAGAGTTCAGCAAAGGTTTTTATTGTCCCATGTGGTATTTTGTAAAACCACTCAATAGCAGTTCCTCCCAAGGTTTTGGGAAACAAGCGCAGGAGATAGTTATCACTATAAGCTACTTCTTGGCACGCCATGTAGAACTCTTTGATATAGTTTATTGGATCTCCTTTCCCTCGATACTTGTCGAACTTGGGCATCTCAAAATGCTTGGGGAAAGGGATAGTTGCTATGGACCGATCGAAGGGATATGAGCACACCTCTTCAAATTTGTATGTTTTATTCTCTGTTCCACTTTGTAGCTCCTTTAGAGCATTTTTCATTGCTTCCCACTCAGTATTGAGTGGCGAAGGAACTAGGACTTCTGCTTGTGATGGAAGCTGTGGAACTGGATATGGCGCTTGCTGTGGATAAATGGGTTGGAACTGATTTTGGGGCAATGGTTGCTGGGGATATTGCTGGTGTGGCATAGGGGGATATTGTGGTAAATGATATGGAACCACTTGATGTTGTTGGGCTGCTTGCTATTGTTGAACTGGCAGTTGTTGTGGGACTGCTTGTTGATATTGGACATTTGGAACTTGTTGTTGTAACTGATGGGTGAGAACTTATTGTTGCTGGGGGATGATAGGGATTTGTTGCTGGGGCTGATAGCAACGGACTTGCTGTTGTTGAGGAATGATGGGTGTTTGCTGAAAGGGGACATGTGGTTGTTGTGGGGGAGGTTGTTGGAATGATGCTGCTTGGGGGTATGCTGGTGGTAGTTGCTGAGGTTGGCTTTGGGTTTGGCTGATATAAGCTGGGTGCATGCCTGCGTTACTTAGAGGTGGAACATATGTGGGGAAGCTAGAAGCAAAGGGTGATGGGGTAAGATAGCTGGGGAAAGTTTGCTGTTGAGGTGGTGGAACTTGCTGGAAGGTATTTGAGATTTGGGATGAATAGCTTGAAGCCGGCGGCGGTTGGGGTAGTTACTGCTGTTCTGCTTGGGTGAAGGTGGTTTGTTGACTTGCAACCATAGATGTAGGGGATTGAGATGGGATCCCCCATGCCTTCATAGATGTAGGGGATTGAGATGGGATCCCCCATGCTTGATCTAATGTAACACTAAAACTTGCTTTGTAATCTCACATATGTATACTTTGTCTTAGTCTGAAGAATTCAACAATAGCTTCATCATTCTTGAAAATGTCTACAATTGGTGGATTTTTTTGTTCCCAATCGATAAGGTCAGGGTAAACCAAGGCTATTCTATCATTTATTTGGAAGGAGGAAATGGGGAGTTTTGTAAGGGTTTTGATGTATGTATCATGTATTGACCCATAGGGTTTCAAGGAAGAGGAGGATCAAGGATCTAATTGATCCTAGAATTTTTCAATCCATTCTTGTTCCTAGGCCAAAGCACCCATTATACCCTTGCCTCTAAACAATGTTGCACCCTGTCCATATTTATGCACTAGAATTTTGATCTCAGGGTGCTCTTTATCTATATAAAACCAAGAAGATAAGTTATCATCAATTATTTCTTCATGTATGTCACACCATCTTACAAAAATTGTTAGTGGATAGATAATTTTTAGTTGTTGCTTTCTCTCTAGAGATTGCCTCAGTTTTCCATATGACCTGGGTGAGATAGGTAACTTGCCTACACAAAAGAAATCTACATAGGTATATTCTCCACATCTCTTTTCTTGTACCTAAATTTTTAGTTCTAATGTGGGTTATGCTATTGATTTTTCAAGACTCATTGGATCTATATTTTGAGAATAGGAAACAATTGATGTTTCTTGATTGTTGGGTACCTAATTAGAAATATATCCTCTAAGATTTGTACAAAATAGAAAGGTATATCTATCACCATGCATGGTGATTTCAATTCCATCATGTGGAAACTTAAGGAATTGATGATAATTAGATGGTACATCTTGTATGGAGTGAATCTATGGTCTCCCTGGGAGCATGTTATAACCCAACTCTAGATCTAGTACTTGGAAAGCAATGTCTTGTGTTGGTGGACCCAACCTAATTGGGAGAATTATGACACCCTTGGAGAGACATTCTTCATCATTATAGGCTCTTATTATGATCTTTTTGTTGATATCAACACAACTCTTAGAGTATCCCAATGGTTGTACCAATTATAGTGTATAGATATTTAGACCTACTCCTCCATCTATCAAGGCTAGCCTAATTTTGTGGAGATGGACAAAGACTTCTAGATGAAAAGGATCATTATGGGATGGTTTATGTATTGGAAGATATTTTTGAATGAAGGCAACGTGATTTGGTGTGAAAAAATGTATTACCATGGATTGAAACTCATCAACTTCTAGGTATTTTGGGATGGATGACTACTGTAGGGTTGTATCTAAGACTGCTTTGTGGTTAGGAAAAAATCATAGTAGTTCATATATGGAGATTTTTATTGGGGTATTCTTGAGATGACCTAGAAAATTATACTAACTTGATGGTGGATTGGATGACTTACTCAATATAGCAATTTTTAACGTGATTCATTATACTATTATTTTGGAACGATGGGTGGTAACAAGACAAATGGTATTTAGACCTCATATGGTGATGGTGTTTGTGGTCAAATTTGGGTCTACTTTTGTGTAGGTGAGGTTTTCCTAATTATTCATTCCTAAGGTAGAGGTCTTTCCTTTTCCATGATCCATCAGTAGTTTTAAGAAGATTTTATGGTCTTGATTGGTTTTAAGAATGATGTCTTGTCAAGGTTCTTGTTTCACTAATATTTTCAAGGTTTGTGTACCAATATGCATTCTAATATTGTTTGGTTCTCTTATGTTAAAGCCCTCAATGTCATCAATAAAGATGTGCCTTGTAAAAATTATTATTTAAAATTGTGTAAGGACAATGAAGAATTTTATAAACAACACTAAAAGACTACTTTATTGAGATTTTTTTTTACCTTGAAACATGATTCATAAGTGAAAGATATTGAAAATTGCTTTCTAATAGTTTACAACCAACAATATAAATTTACCTGTGATATTTTTTCCAAAGAATTGTAAGTTTATGTTCATAGCAAGAGCTATAGGATGACATATTTAATATGGCATTGGGGCCACAACAAGCTTCATCATATCAGATGATTAATAATTGAGGTTAAAGTTTAGATAAGGTCGTGAAAGATGTTTAAATATTTGTCTCAAAATGTCATGACTTATTATTTTTGTTTGAGATACATTGGTTGCTTAAATAAGCATTTTAAATCCTTAGTTGTCAAAATACAAAAAAAAGTAAAATAGGTATATGTTATAATATAAGAAGGTAAATCACTATTATAAAATAGAGAAAAAGGATAGGTTAGCATGTGTGATAGAAAACTATATTCAATTCTCCATGTGGTCAAGATGAAAAAGGTATACAAATAAATCTTCAAGTAGAGAGAACTTTGGGAATTATGTAATAAGAAACCATAGAGTGAAATTGATCCATGTGACAATAGAAAGAACACAAGGGAAGTCAAAACAAAGGGGAAACTTAGGAATAAGGCATACCCCAAACTAGATGACAAACAGGATCAAAAGAAATAAACATGTTTTAGGTGATGAATCTAGAGAGAGAGAGAGAGAGAGAGAGAGAGATGATATTGGTTAAATTACAAATAGATAAGAAATCAGTAAGTTTGAGGATGAAAGCCCCCAAACAAAGGATCTCAACTCAAACATCCATGCACAAAGTCATGAAAACAAAAGAAAGGAAAAGACACAAGACACAAAGAGGGGTTAGTACTAAAAACAAAACTCCAAATCAACTAGTAGAAAAGACCTTGATAAAAAATATCCCCACCATTAATATCATGTTTGGAAAGATATTGAAAGAGCATTGGTGACCACATAAAGAGGGAAAGAGAATCACCAAAGATGAGGAAAAACTCCATGATCTAACCCATTAGCATAGCTATGAGAGCATGGAAAGAAGAGACCACGACTCCAATGGGATAACAAGTCATGTTATGATAGGTCATCCTTGGAAAAAGAAGAGGAGGAAAAGAGTATAAAGGCTAGCAAGTTGTGTTATGCTAGTTCCACTAATCTTGAAGAAATAAGGAGAATTGATGGCCTAGTAAGCCGCATAATGCTAGTCAATTCTACCTTGAAAATGTTTCACACGGAAGTGGCTATGAAATTTTATGCTCTGGTGTGGCTTAATTTTTTTTGCACAAGGGTATATTAGGGGATTAGTCTTATGGAAAGCATTGTCTTCATGTGGATCCACAAAAAAAGATTAGGCTAAGGAAAGCACTATGTCCAAATGGATCCAAAAATTAGGATTAGTCCTAAGGAAAGAACTATCTCCTTAGGGATCCAAAAAAGGTGATCAAACTTAAGGAACACATGGATCGTCTCCAGTAGATCTTTGGTCAATCTATTTGTATCAACATAGTCCTTGCAACATCAACAATTGTTTCATTCTTCCTCTTTGTAACACCATTTTGTTGTGGAGTTATTGAGAAGACATCTGGATTTTTATGCCATTTTCTTCACAATACTTCATGAACTCATCCAATGTGAACTCACCCATTCTATCTGATCTTAAGCTCTTTTGACTTTTTCTTGATTCCTTCTCCAATAGCGCTCTAAAATCCTTGAACTTACTAAATGCATATGATTTCTCCTTAATAAATGTAACCCACATCATTCTTGAGTAATCATTAGTAAATAGGATAAAATATCTATCACCATTGTAACTCGTTTGTCTCATAGGACCAGACAAATTAGTATGCACTAAATCAAGTATATTCTATGATGAATAAGATTTGATTTTGAAATATGTACTACTTAACTTACCAAGATGACACTCTTTACATATCAAATTATTTGGTTTCACAAGTTGTGGCATTCCTCTTATTGCATTAGTCTTTCTTACCTTCACCAAGCTATCAAAATCTACATGGTAGAACCTTCCATGCCATAACCATTTATATTCAATCTTAGGAACCAAACAACTATTAACTATATTGTTCAATTGAAATAAGTTACCTCTAGTTTTCCTTATAGTAGCAATATCATCACCACAACCTTCAACGATCCTACATATTCTTCCTTTAAACTCAAATCAGTATCCTTTTTCATTAAGCTGACCCACACCCAACAAGTTATGTGTTAGACCTTCAACATAATAGACATCATCTATATTGTTTTTTCCATTAAAGGAAATAGTACTTTTACCTTTCACTAAGCAGGGTGAATTGTTTCCAAACCTCACAACAACACCATCAAATTTATTGAGTTTAATAAAATTACTTTTATCACCAGTCATGTGATATGAGTACCCACCATCTACGATCTAGTCATCATTATGTCCGATATGTCAAACAAGTTCTTTTTCACCTTCTTTGTATCATGCGGGATGATCTTCCTTTATAGAAGCAAAAAAAATTTCCTCTTCATGATTGTCATCAGATTCCTCATTGCTTAAACCTTCATCCACAACCACATAACATTTTTTCTTTGGCTTTCCTTTGTACTTGTTCTATTTTTCCTTATCCTTGTGTTGTTCTCCATTAGGGCATATAACAACAATGTGACCAATCTTGTTACAAGAGAAACATTTTAAAGGTGATGTTCCTTTGCACTTACTGGTTCCTCTAGGTAACCTCCTTTCTATCAATGCTTCAAGTTCTCCTTATTTTTTCTCTTCCTCTAAAATAACATCTAAATCCCTGGTGAAACTAGACAAGCTATCATATTCAATCATCACCTCTTTACCTTTCCTTGTAGGGACACTTACCATAGAAGCCTTGAAAATAGTTTCAACCTTTGGAATACTGTTATCATAATTATTAAGCTCAAAAGTAGTAAGCTTATCGATTAGTCCATCAATAATCACTTTATCAAATGTTCTCAGCTCATTAATTGTAGACACTCTAATGGCATAAGCAAGTAACAAGGTTCTTATCATCTTTCTTACCACAACTTCTTCTTCCATGGTACCACCTGGATCTCTAATTGTAGCAACAACATCTTTGATTTTGCACCATATTGAGAAATGTTCTCTCCTTCTACCATTTTCATGTCATCATATTTTCCACTGAGACTTTCTTCTCTTTCCTTTTGCAAATACTTGTCACCTCCATATACTTGTTCAAGTTTCTTCCAAACCTCATAAGTTGTTCTAAATCCTTTTACATCAATATATCTAGTATTGGAAATGGTACTTACTATGGCTTCTTGTGCTTGTGTGTTCTCTTTCTTATCTTCAACTAATTTATAGTTATAGTTTCTTGAGGAACAATATACTAACTTTCAACATGCTACCAATATTTATCACTGATACCTCTCATGTATAACTCCATCATGTCTTCTCGTACTAGGTAGTTATATTTTGTGAACTTACGAGACTCCTTTCTAAACATCGTGTCAATCAGATCTTTACCTCAAATGGTCAAGCTTATCACCAAGAGGACCTATGCTTTGATACCAATTTTTGAATTAATTAGGGCCTAATATTACTGAGAGGGTGGATGAATCAGTAATCCACCAATAAACACAAAATTGATCTGATAAAACTTACCCTTCAAATCCTCATTGCATGCATCTAATAAGTAATCTTTACTTGTAGTAAAACATACACCAATAAATAAGCATCTAGACAAATTCAAAACATAACACAATTATTTTTCACATAGAAACCCAAAAGGGAAAAAACATGGTGGAGATGATGCCCATGAGTAATAAAGTACTCTTCTAAAGTACACCATGTTAAGAGCTTAGCCCTATTAGGAGCTTACAATAAAGTCTGGTTAAGAACAAACCTTGTAAGGAGCCACTTGGATAATGGGTTTACCTCTAGCCCTATTAGAAGCTTTACCCTATTAGGATTAGCCTTGTGAGAGGACTTAAAATACTAGCTAAAGTGCCACCTTGTTAAAGGATTTACAAAAAAATCTGTTAGGATCTACCTGATTAAGTGATTTAACCTGCTACAATTGTTAGGGAACAACAAGAAGGTTGATCTAGAAAATAGCACCAATGCCTTGCTTGTATAGATCCAATTAGGCTCACACTTCTTCCTCTCTTGTAGATTCACCTCTCCTCCAAATTACTCCTCTTGAATTACTATCTATCTTTGCCACACACACAATCTTTGCTGCTTATTTTTCCACTCACTCTAAAAATACATTACAAAATGATATTAATACATTTACAATAATCAGGGCTTTTAACCATCTAAATAATACATCTAAAATTCAAATTTCTCTACATGGAACTCCACCAAACAAGTTGGAATCATTTTCCATCTTGCACCGACATTAGGATCCAATCACACTTCAATTTGATGCCAAAAGGTCAAACATATTACACTTCACTAAGTTCATGCACCTCTTCATGAATTACATCTACCAATATGAATCATACCTAACATTCCATGTAATCTTAGAAACATCATCACATATTTTGGAATACTCAACCCATCTTCACAAACTGATATGCCTTCACCTAACCGATTGTACTTCACTGTTCTTTCCTTCTTCACTATCTAAACTTCATAATCTTGTAAATCTATCCACCAGTCACCAATATTGATGTGATTTCAACAACAATATAATAATATCATCAAGATCACACACCTCAAATCACAACCTATTTCCATTCTTGTGGGACATATCGATCAAATCTTTCCTTTATTGTTGATCCAATTCCATGTCTTCACCAAACTGATTGTAACTTGCATAAAAATCATCATACATATATGTGATAATAGATATAGCATCATACACACCTCTAGAGCCTATGTTCCAAATCGTGCACCATAATTCACAACATAACTCATAATTCATCTTCTATATCATAACTTGGTACACCAAGAACATAGACATCTATCTAAGAACACCTAAGTTGACATCAATGGCAACAACATAACTAAAAAAACACATCATCAAGCCATCAACATACTTACACATCTCATCTGTATCATTTATTCCAATAGTATCCCCCTTTGGCATTGATGGAAACACACCAAGCAATACCAAACATGTTCTTAAATCACAACACTTTGTCTTCGTCTTCACCTAATGGAAACACACTAATAGATAGGAACACCAACAATATCATATCTTTGTTATAATTAGTTTCTATAGTCTCATCACCTTCTCTCCCCCTGTTTATCTACTCTTCATATTTCATCTCCCCTTTTTCTATTTTCCTCCCCTTTTGTTATTTTTCTTTTCCCCCTCTTTGACAATATTTTTAAAGGTTCCATAGTGCTCAATACTTCATCTATTTGTTTGCTCCCCCTAAGGAGTATTCCCTTTACATAAATACACTAAAAAATAAAATAGTAATACCCACTATATTGATGAAATATTTACATCTTAATTCTACTTAGGTGGGGGCATGACCCCCAACTTACCTCTAAGTTACTCAAAAGTATCCTTAGGATGTGGTTTGGTAAAGATATTTGCAATTTTCTCTTTACTTGGAATTTACTCCAACCTTACCACTTTCTCTTTTACATGTTCTCTCAAGAAATGATACTTAATAGAAATGTGTTTGGTATTTGAGTGCATAACCAAGTTCTTGGAAATGTTTATAGCACTAGTATTATCATAATAAATTGTCACTGGTTTTGTTACCTTCTCCTTAATCCCTTCTAGGATTTGCTTCATCCAAGCTACCCATGTGCAATTGATAGATGTTACCACTCACTCTACTTTAGTTGTAGATTGATATATGTAATTTTGTATCTTGCTTGTCCAAGACACAAGCCTTCCACCTAGAAATAATGCACCACCACTTGTGCTCTTTTGGTCATCTACATTACCTACCCAATCAGCATTAGTAAAAACACTTAGAAAAAAATCACCTTCATGAGCATACCATAATCCATAACCTACAGTGCCATTTAGATATCTAAAGATTCTCTTTACTGCAACCATGTGTGACTCCTTTGGGTTTGATTGAAATCTTGCAACTATGCCAACTACTTATGCAATATCTGGTCTTCTATGTACAACATAGTGTAGATTGACAATCATGGACTTGTATAAAGTGCCATAAAAAACCATAGATTCATCATCCTTGGATAGTTTACAACTTGTAATCATGGGGGTACCAACTGATTTAGAATATTCCATGCCCAAATTCTTCAACACCTCCTTTACATATTTATATTGACTTATGTATACTCCATTGTCCAATTGTGATACATGTAGTCCTGTGAATAATTTTATTTCCCCTATCATTGAAATTCATTCTTAATCTCATCACCACCACCAAAAAACATTTCATCAACAAAGACTTCAACAATTAATATCTTTTTACCTGCAACCTTTAAGTAAGTTCATTACTATCATCAAAAGTCCTATTAAAACCAATCTAAATGAGATAAGAGTGTAATCTTTCATACCATACTCTGGGGCTTGATTCAAACCATATAGTTCTTTTTGAAGTTTGCGTACCATATTTGTGTCCTTAGCTAATGGAAATCCATTCACTTGCTCAATGTAGACCTCTTCTTCTAGAATTCCATTCAAGAACACTGATTTCACATCCATTTGATAGACTTGAATTTCTTTAATGCAACATAAGCAAGTAGTATCTTGACACCTTCCAATCTTGCTATAGGAGAAAATGTCTCACCATAATCCAAACCTTCTTCTTGTGCATAAACCTTACACACAAGCCTTGCTTTCATTCTGATGGCTTTACCATCCTCATTTAATTTATTTATGAAAACCCATTTTTTACGTATCACATTTTTGTCTTCAAGCCTTGGAACAACAATCCAAGTTTCATTTTTCTCAATCTAATCAAGTTATTCATGCATTTCTCTCACCCAAACATCACTTTTAATTTCTTCCTTTGCTATTTTGGGCTCAAATTGTGATATCATACATGTGCTTTGTCTAACCTTCTTGTCAACACACCTTCATTCTTATCACAAATTATTTGATTAGAAGAATGATTCCTTTTCACATACCTTGGGATTACTGGTTCAAACCTAGGAACTTCTTCTTCTATCGGTTGCACTACTTCTTCTTCATTATTCTTCTCTATTGGTCCAGGCTCTTTCGATTCATTAAACTCTATTCCCTGATCATCTTTTGTCTCCTTTTTGCTTGTTTCCTTAGATTTATCAATAAATTCATCAACCTTCACATTAGCACTTTCAATCATTTTTTAATTCCTTTTATTAAAACATATGTAAGATTTTCTCTTAGTTGAATATCCCAAAAATATGCCTTCATCACTTTTCGGATTAAATTTTCCAGAAAAGTCATCTTTTTTTATATAACACTTAATCCAAAAAAATTTAAAATACTTAACACTTGGAGAATGACCATACCATAATTCATAGGGTGTTTTGTCAACTCCCTTCTTCACTTTCACCTAATTGAGAGTATAAATAGTAGTATTGATTGCTTCTCTCCAGTAGATCATCGATACATCTCCCTGTATTAACATAGTCCTTACATCATCAACAATTGTTTTGTTCTTCCTCTCTCTAACACCATTTTTCTATAGAATTATTGGAGAAAACATTTGTCTTTTTATACCATTGTCTTCACAATACTTCATGAACTCATCCAATGTGAACTCACCTCCTCTATCAATCTTAAGCACTTCATTCTTTTTCCTGATTCCTTATCCACTAGTTCTTTGAAAGCCTTGATCTTACTAAATGTGTCTGATTTATCCTTAAGAAATGTAACCCACATCATTCTTGAATAATTATCAGTAAATAGGATAAAATATATATCACCATTATAACTCCTTTATCTCATAGGACCACACAAATTAGTATGCACTAAATCAAGCATAATCTTGGATGAATAAGATTTGATTTTGAAATATGTACTAGTTAACTTACCAAGTTGACACTCTTTACATATCAAATTATCTAGTTTCACAAGTTGTGGCATTCCTCTTACTACATTATTCTTTCTTACCTCCACCAAGATATCAAAGTTTAAATGGCACAACATTTTATGCCATAACCAACTATCTTCAATCTTAGTAACAAAATAATTGTTAAATGTATTGTTTAATTGAAATAAGTTACCTCAATTTTTCCTTCCAGTAGTAATCTCATCACTGGAACTTTCGATGATCCTACACATTCCTCCTTCAAACTCAAGTTAGGATCCTTTGTCATCAAGTTGACCCACACTCAACAAGTGATGTGGAAGACCTTCAACATAATAGACATCATCTATATTACTTTTTCCATTAAAGGAAATAGTACCTTTACCTTTCATTAAGCAAGCTATATTATTTACAAACCTCACAAAACCATCATAAAATTTATTTAGTTTAATAAACTTACGTTTATCACCGATCATGTGATGCAATCACCCACTGTCTATGATCCAGTCATCATTTTGTCTGATATGTTAAGCAAGCACTTTTTCACCTTCTTTGTCTCCTACAAGATGATCTTCCTTTATAGAAACAAAATAATTTTCCTCTTCATCATTGTCATTAAATTCCTCATCGATTACACCTTCATCCATAGCCATATAACATTATTTCTTTGAATTTCCTTTGTACTTCTTGTATTTGTACTTATCCTTGTGTTGTTCTCCATTAGGGTATATAGCACCAATTTCACCAATCTGGTTACAACAGAAACATTTTAAAGGTAATTTGCCTTTGTACTTACCGGTTCCTCTAGGTAACCTCCTTGCTATCAATGCTTCAAGTTATCCATTTCTATTCTCTTCCTCCAAAATAATTGTTAGAATAACTGAGAGGGAGGTGAATCAGTTATCCACAGTCCCAATTACAAAATGTATCACTTAAAACAAATTCAACTAAATTATGCAACTCGGTAAACAATAAATACTAAACTATCTGTGACTTTACTGATTACCAGTTAATTGTTCATAAAGATTACCAACCAAATCAGATATGCAATATGTAAAGTATGATAGCCAAACAATCAACACAAAAACACATAACACAAAAGATTTAACATGGAAACCCTACAAAGGGAAAAACCACCTGGGACCGGTAACCCAAAAAAATTTCACTCTTCTAAAGTGTGCTTGGTGAAGAGCCAACCCTATTAAAGGTTACAAAACACACTGTAAGGTGTGACCTTGTTAGAGGATTTAACACTAACAGTTATCATCCAACCGGAATTCACTATGGGGTTGACAAGATAACAATGTACATTCTATGAATGACATATAAGACTTTCAAGTCATTCGCTTAAGAGATTTTATCTATTCCAATGGTTAAACTAAAAATAGTAGATGATCTGATTACAATACAACTTGAATTTTCAGATGTTCAGATCTATTCTTAGTCCACACAAATCATTTGATCAATATTTCTATCCAGTTCATCAACATTCAATAACTTACTATCCCTCGGTAAAGGCTCTCTGACCCCTAGTTAACTCTGCAGTTTGGTTCTTCTTCAACCAGTTTGATTAGGCAAGCATGAAGCAATGTTCACATGATATCTCTGTAGTCTCCTTCCTCTAGCATCCTTTTCACAATGAAATCAATGTCTCTTAAATAGACAAGTAAACCATTTTCTTCTCATCCATTAGATTTTGCCGCTTAATCTCCTTCATTGATTTTGCCACTTAAACTTTCTCGACTGATGTGTCAATAAAACATTTTGTTTCTATCCTTTAGATCTTCAAATTTTGTTAGTCATTGATCTCATAACAAAATTTATCTTCCACCTTGAAATCATACACTTTACAGCTCATCAATTTCTGTTAGCTAAACTAATCATTTAGTTCTTTTATCCTTACTCAGTTGTCAAATAAATGTGTCAGTAAACACAAGCTCAGTTGATGTTTTCACTCGGTATACACTACACTGGCTTGGTCTATACTGGAATGCTTCATTAACCAACCACATTGCTTTGTAACATTTTGCTTCCAACTTCATAACAGATTAATGCAACATAATCAAGTCAACAATATGAAGTCATAGACTCATCAATAAGTTACCAAAAGTAATCCTTATCCTCATCTATCATATCCATCTTCCTCAATGTAGATATCTATGTTCTTCATCCTTTCTCTCCTCTTTAAAGATGTGTAGATATTTTCAACTAACATGATAAGTACTGTCAAAACTAGTTGACATCAATGACAACATAAAAATTGATTTAGTTATCTTACATATCCATTCAGTGCTCGGTGATCTCTAATCACTTGAAGTTCATCAATCAGGTTCTTAATCAGTTGTAGTTCATCAATCTCTCTCTTTGGAATTTATGGAAACTCAAACAATATGAAATATACCATACACATACCAAACATGTATTCTACAACAATGTAAACAATGTTGTAATCTCTCCCTAGCTTAATATGTTTAATCACTACATTACATGACAACATTTCAAGTGCAGACTTCCTTCTATAGATTTGATCTTTCAGATCTTCTTTAACTTCTCTCCCTTTCTAATATTTCATTAAATTCTCTCCCTTTGACAACAATGCCAAAGAAACACATAAACATACAGCTCTGTAGTAGCTAAGTAACTCTCTATTGTTTGGTGCATACACTGTATCTCTATATACTGATATGGAAATAGTTGTTCCTGAAATCTTTCACAACCTTAGACAGAATCCAAAGTGTGAACAATGCTACATCAACATGAATGATCTTCTGATAATATTAGGCTGATGTAACCTCCAGATCACATTAGTGATTGATAGATAGGGGATAGCCCCCAAGTCTAGTCCTCAAGTATTCAAAAGTTTCCTTCAGTAGAGGCTTGGTAAATATGTCAGCAAGTTGCTCTTTTGATGTAACATATTATAATTTAACTTGCTTCTCCTGTACTTGTTCTCTTAAGTAGTGATACTTAATAGAGATGTGCTTGGTCTTTGAGTGCATTACAGGATTCTTAGAAATGTTTATTGCACTTGTGTTGTCATAGTATATAATCACCGGCTCAGTGATTACCTCATTCATCCCTTCCAACACTTGCTTGATGTAGGCAATATTTGAACAGTTTGTAGCAGCAGCAACATACTCTGCTTTAGCATTAGACTGAGAAATACAAGGTTGTTTCTTACTTGTCCAAGTAACAAGTCTTTCACCAAAGAAAAATGCTCCTCCGATTGTACTCTTGCTGTCATCTATATTTCCAGCCCAATCTGCATCGGTATAGACTCTTAGTTTAAACTTCCCTTCCTTAGGATAGTATAATCCATAGTCCTCAGTTTTCTTCAAGTATCTTAAGATTATTTTTGTAGCAACCATGTGTGACTCCTTAGGATTTGAATAAAATCTAGCAACTATCCCCACAACATGTGCAATGTCTAGTCTACTATGTACTGTATACATCAACTTACCAATCATTGATCGATACAATGTTTAGTTCACCTTTGCAGTTTCATCCTCTTTAGTCAGTTTGCAGCCTATGACCATCAGTGTTCCAACTAGTTTAGCATATTCCATGCCAAATGTTCTCAGTATTTCCTTTATGTACTTGGATTGTGTGATGAATATTCCATCATTTTGTTGAATAACCTACAAGCCTAGAAAGAACTTAATCTCTTCAAACATAGACATTTCGAATTCTTTTCTCATCTCATCAGCAAATGATTTACATATATGATCTTGTCCTCCAAAAATAATATCTATGTGTGTATGTTTAACACCTTCATGAAATTAGGATAATCAACTACAATTCTAGAAAAATACAATGCTAATTTAAGATAAGAATTGAAATTAACATCCATGACATCTCATGGTTCTCTATCCAAGTTTGGTAAGTAGATCTCTTAGCTTAATCTCTACTAGTGACAATCCTAGAATGAGAAATATGATACTACAATGCTTAATCTAGCTCTCAAACTCTCAAATGTGATACAAGAATCAATTCAAATGCTCTCAATTGCTCTTAATTGGTCATAAATTGCCTATAGTAATGATACTATGCACTTAAATTCTCTAATATATTTATGCTCTCAAAATGACTCTTATTTATAGTAAAATCCCAAGGGTAGGGGGTAGAGTTATTTAATCATGATTTAGCCTTGGTTGAGTCAAAAAAATTTCAATGTTTTTAAATGGGGGGACAATTTAAATGGTTGTCTCAAAGGTTTGGACAAAAAGACAAAATTGAGTGGTTGAGATTAAAAGTTAAAATGTGTGATTGAGATTCAACTATTTTGGAGTGATCCATGTGCTTTTGTTCTCAATTCCCATTGTTTGCTCAATTTTTGTTGAAAGATATTATGATTAATTAAATTCCATCAATTAAGTAAATTGGCCATATAAGGAAATAGGTTCAATTTGATTTTTTTATTTAACAACTATACAATTAATTGATTAAAATCAATTATATAGTGTTTTTCACACCTTTAAGCTTTGATTTAATTATTTAATGTCATTATTTGATTTTTCCTTTAATTTGATTGATTTTATCCAATTTGATTTAATAAATGTCTATTTAAAATTTGATTTGATCCTTCTTTATGAGAATTAGTGCATTTTTATTAAGATTTTGCAATTTTATGACTTTAAAGAACTTGCCCAGTTTTTGATGTCTACAAATGCCCCTCTTTGAATTGATGTGTGAAGCTCATTGATTCAAAGAAATTTTTGATGTCTTGATTGCTGATTCTGATTTGATTGATTGATTTGATAACCTGATATGAAATTGATTGCTAAACCCTGATTTGATATTTGATTGCTAGAACCTCTGATTTGATATTTGATACAACATGCCCCACTAATATGCCTCACTGATAATAGTTCAAAATTTTAATGCCCTAGATTTTATGATATTTGATGCCAATTTGATACTCTTATGATGCCGCCTCAGAAATGAAACATATTGATTGCTTGATAGAAATTTTTTGATGATGTTTGATTTATTGATCCAAGATGTTTTCATTTCTGAAAAACATTAATGATATTCTATGTCCCAAAAATTTTCCCAGTTGATTGATATGTTGATATAGGTCAAAGGGTCAAAATTTACCTCAAAATTAGGTCAAATTAGCATAAATAGGTTAAAAAAAACTAGATTTACTATTCATTTTCGCTTTTCACTGTTGATATTTTGCTCTGCTCCTGAGATAGTTGATCATGATGGTTGTGCCTATTCAAGAGCATCGGTTCAAGAGAGGTCATCAGTATCAAAGACCCTTGGATTATGGTCCTCTTGTGAGTGATTTTGACCTCCTTCGTGCATTTATTGCAATGATTTTAGCATTTATTGCATTGAATTTCTTGATTTTGTAATTTTAATTTACAAAATACCGCGTAGTATATATGAAATGCCACATAAAACCTTAAAAAAATGCATCCACGCATTTAAATGATGCCTCCGCGTAGTTAAATGCCACTTAGTATAGTTTAAAACTCACCTAATCAAGTTTAAATGCTGCATAGAACTAGGATTGTAATGCCAATTTATAGATGATATTCCGCTTAAGAAACCCTAGGTTTTAAATGATGCCTAGGCATGATAAACTGCTACCTAGAGCTTTAAAATGATGCATGAAATGTGAAGTAGCGCATATGAGTAATAAAGTGCCGCGTATGCAATTTTCTGCACCACCTAAGGTAAAATGCCACTTCCTAATAGACAAATGATGCCTATAAGTTTTTTGAAATTTTGGAAACTCAAATTTGATTTTTTGATAAACATTTTGTCTCTGGATGATTGATTGAATTTCCAAGATAGATAGGTCTGTTGTACTTAAGTGAAACAAGTGATTAGGATATCAGGATAATGATACCAATGAATGTTTGATTATGTCAATCTGATAAGATACAAAAACTGATAGTATGATACTGATAGGTAGGTATTGATTAGTGTAAAAACTAATAATTCACTCTCAAGACATAGAGACATGAACAAATGGTACTAGGTTTGATTGCTTGATACTGATACTTTGATTCTGATAGGACTAATTGACTTAAAATGATCCACCAATATAGAATACTGATATGATTCCCTTGATTTTGTGAAACGGGAACATTTCCGTAAGCTTTACATATGGACCATTGCTTCCTGGATTCTAGACCTTGGTCAGGAGTTAACCCCACTAGAGTTCCATGTTATTGAGATGTGTGGCCTGAGTTTCCTTCTTGATATCCCATGGTTCCAACTGAACCGTGGCCTTCTTACAATTGTCGTAGAGAGATGACACTCTGACCATAATACCTTTCATTTACCTTTCAGAGAGATGACCATCACTCCAAAGGATGTGTACAGATTGCTACGCATCCTGACCTGGGTGAAATTGTTTATTATGATTCAGTCTATGATAGCACAGTTTGTAGATAGGTGTTTGGAGATAAAATCATTGATGATGGCACTATCACTTGGGCGCAGTTTGCATCATTTCCCATATTTCTAGTAGTTCTAGGTGCTTTGATTAGTGGATTTCTTCTTCCCAATTGGCGAGGTCATGGTTTTTCTGTTGGATGGGGTCAGATTCTAGAGAATTTTCTTGTGCAGCCTCAATGGTTTGATTGGGGTTCTTACATTCTCACACAACTATACCATGATTTACATGAGGTGGTGTATAGATCTAGTGCTTCCTTGTCAACAGGTGTTGTGATTCTTCAGTTGTGGGTATGAGAGCATCTTTCCATCACTAGGCCATTATTAGATCGCATCAAACATCAAGGTTTTCCTTATGGATTTCTATATAGTAGCATGGTTGTCCTGCATCATCTAGGAAAGTTAGAGTACTAGCGCCAAAGGATTGATAATATAGATCAATTCATTTGGAGGCCATATCTTGGCTACGAGGGTTGGAGAGAAGATGATGATGCACTCCCTTATATGTTTTCTCCTCAGTGGATGATTGGTTGGTCGACTCTTGTGATTGAGAGATTTTTCTTTGGCTGAGTTTCTAGACAATACAACAAGGTTCAAGATATGCCACAGGGTATGGCATTATATGCTCGCATTCAGGTAGAGCGATCTATGTGGGGGGCTTAGATTGATTTTCAATTTTCTTGTGATTAGATTGCTAGGATGATGTTCTATAGATGGGATATCTTAGAGCATGTAGCAGATGCTGGTATGTCTGCAGAGTACAGAGATTGGTGGTCTCAGAATAGATTTATAAGATTTACAGATCCTACAAAGCCTATCCTAGATAGAGATGAGTGATCCGATGATGATGGAGGTGATGACGATGGGGATGATGGTGATGATGATGGAAAACCTAGGTGACATTGGCACCAAGATCATAGAGGATAGAGAGCTCCTCAGATCATGGCTAGAGGATGAGTTGGGCCATGGGTGTGAGGTGGACATGTCAAGGATAGGGCTAGGAGATAGGTTCAATAGGATCAGGGACCTAGGTTTGTGCATCCTAGATCTACAGCAGTTGAGGGACAATAGAGACAACAGAGAGTCAGGAGACATGGACATATTGATGCTGCTAGATAGGTTCCTAGTGGACATGATCCCTTGGTTCAGTTACATCAGGCTTCAGTAGAGATAGATCCTCACACAATAGGTGCCTTCATAGATACCTCAGTCTCAGGACATGGGTCAGACATCTCAAGCTTCACCTAGTATTGACACTCAGACATAGGATGTGAGGACCTTACAGATGGGTTTATCAGCTATTGTGGGTTGACTAGATTAGGTGGCTATGATGATGCAATAGTTTATGACCATGATGGCTCAAAGGCCCACTATTGCTAGCAGTAGTCAGACTCCTCCTACTCAGGATATACCAGATGATAGGGGTCCAGATGGATCAGGTGTAGGGGATGGATCGGGTGGTGCCACAGGATCTTGATGTTGTCAATTATGGATCTTTTCCTTGATGACTTGTATCATGTTTATGTTTATTTGATCAGGACTTGATGTACCACTTTGTTATTGACATTGTATCTTTCTATACTAATTTGATGGATCATGTGATGTTATGAACATTTATATGATGATAGACTTTCTTTATTCTCTTGATATGTTTATGTGAGATCATCTTTATATGTAGTTCTATGTGATGTTTATGATGCATTTACTTTTGATTATGCTATGGATGCAGTGTATCTTATATATGATATAGATAGATGGATGCAATGATAATGAATTTTGATATGTTTTTCTACTTTTCAATGTATGGATGCAAAATGCTTTATGGAAATGTGGATATGAATGCATGTCACTATGTTTTTGATTTTGAATTTATGCAATTCTTGAACTAAATGTATGAAAATGATGTATGAGTAATGAATCTTTTTCTATTTTTCTTTTATGATGTAAGGATAATGACTAATGATTAATGCTATGAATGAATGCAAAAGATAATCTCACATGATTGATTTGGATCAAGGATGATTGATGTTTAATTGAACCCCCTTCTTAATGTTTTTCTCAAGCTGATTAATTGAACCCCCTTTTCCCTTGGAAAATAAAATACAAACATATGCACTTAATCTAACATGAAAATGCAATGCAGTGCAACTAAAATTGTCACTAGATTTTTGCAAAGAAATGCCATAGAGATATATTTTCATCATTGAGCGTTGTGGGACCGGAAAGAAAGTACAACCATCATTGACCACATCATGATGATATGAATACCGCTTTATATCACTTTTGGTAACCTCTTTGGAAACTAGTACAACCCTCACTATTTGAATGACCAACTATGGGAGTATGAATACCGGTTTCAATGGATTCAATGTTGCAAGTGGATTTTGGTATTAAGATATGGAAGATCTAAATAGCCAAGGTATCCTTTTGTGTAAACAAGCAAAGTTCAATCCTCCATCTTATGTGAAATTCCTCAATGATTCTTTGATGACCATGTCGTTAGACGAATTTACATAAGTTGATGGATTTTCCTTAAGACAGTCACCCAAAGGCAAGAAAAATATCATGTCTCCATCATGGCCAATCTAGTCGAAACATCATCGATTAGCTAAAAAGACATGATAAAATTCAATTTAATAAAGATCATCAAAAAAATCTTCAAGTGTTTTGTAATGTATCAAGATTTTCAAAAAGGATTTCCAAACATTCTGATCTTTTAAGTGTTGTTAAATTTTTTAATCCCAAATAATAAAGTCAATGAAGGCTCAAGGATCAAGTTGTAGGATCAAAATACTTGGGTGTGAACAATGATATCCATCAAAGGTTCACCAAAAATCTCTCTCTTATGAAGCTTTGATAAGCCTCACTCTGATGTGACCGAATGTAGCACTATTGAATCCACTTGTACCAAAATCCAATCCTTTCCTACCCCCAAGTGATAAATGTGATCATGTGACAAACTTAGGGTGATATGAAATGCAACAATGCAACTGAAAGCTTTTTTTATTATGAGTATGCACAAATGATGGATGCAATGAATATTTACAAGTGAGATGATGGAAATGCAATATGTACACATGCAACTAGGAAAGACTTAAGGAAACAAAAGGTGCTTGATTGCCAAGTTTTCACCTTTTTGGGTTTATTGCTCTTTTTCTCTCTTTATTTTTTCAATTTTTTTGCTACCATGGTGCCTACTACTAGGTTTTCACCAAGGCACTTTTTTTCTTTTTCAAATTTTTTTTTTTTAATGTTTTTGATCTTTTTTTATTTTCTCATGTACAAAAGTGATGCTTGAGTCATCAGATTTACACTCGTCTGATACTCTTTCTTATGATACTCTTTTATCTAATTAGGTATAAAACCTCTTTAGATGAATGCTATTAATGGGCTCTTGTAATTCTTCCCCATCACAATTGGCTAGTTTATAAGTTCCCATTCCAAATGAAGAAACAATGATGAATGGACCAAGCCAATTTGCCTCCTATTTACCCTTCTTTTCTCTTTCAGCTTGATGTTTAGGGTTTTCTCTTAGCACTAAGTCACCTACTTGAAAGACTCTTGGTTTGATATGCTTGTTATAGTTCCTTGAGATCCTGTTTTGATAGACTTTCAAGTGTTCATAAGCTTGGGCTTGATGTTCTTCTAAAAATTCCAATTGTTGAAGTCGGGCAACTCTATAATCCTCATCTATTATTAGTCCTTGTTATGATACTCATAGAGATGGGATTTCAACCTCCAAAGGTAGAAAAAATTTGGCTCCATAAACCAATGAATATGGTGTAGCTCATGTAGGTGTCCAAATGCTAGTTCTATAGGCCCATAATGCTGGGTTGATTTGCACATGCCAATCTCTTCCTAATTTTTTCACCGATCTCTTCAATATTTTAAGGATATTCTTATTTGTAGCTTCAGCTTGTCCATTTCCTTGTGGATAATACATGGAAGAAGAGTGATGTGTGATATGAAAGGTATCACAAAGCTCATCCATATCTTTGTTCTTAAATTTTTTTCCATTGTCTTTGATTATGGCATGAGGAATACCATATCTACAAATGATGTGATTGAGAATGAACATGGAGATCTATTTTCCCATGGCCATGATCAAAGCAACGACTTCTACCCATTTAGTGAAATACTTTGTAGCGGTGATGATGTACTTGTGCCCATTGGATGATGATGGATAAATCACTCCAATCAAGTCAAACCCCCATTGATAAAATGGCCAAGGTGTAACAAAAGGATGTAGTTTTGAGCCAGTACATGTATCATATCACCATGGTATTGACATTTACTGCATATCTTGACAAAGTGACAAGCATCTTTCTCTAATGTTTTCCAAAAATACCCCATACAAAGGATCTTCTTAGCTAGGTTTAAATTGCTTGAGTGTGACCCACAAATGCCCTTGTGAACCTCACGTAAAGCTACCTTAGACTCTTCTTCCTCTAGACATCTAAGTAAAGTCCCGTCAAGACCCTTACGATACAATGTGTCAGAAAGAATAATGTAACGGGCTAATTGTCAGATTAAATTTTTTTTTTAGGCTCGGGATTGGTCTGAAGGTAACACTTGGTCTTTGAGATATGTGTATATAGGGCCACACCAAGGTGAGTCATGTCCATTGATTAGGGCAACAATTTGGGTATCGGGAAGGTCAAATGCTAGTTTTTCCAACTCTTCCACTAAGAATTCATACCTCTCATTCTAATCAAATTTTTGTAGTAATGAAGCCAAGGTAACCATTGCATCCGCTAATCTGTTCTTCTCTCTTGGAATTTGCTTAAAAGTTATCAATGCAAAGTAATTTTTCCAAGCATCAATCATAGTCTTGTATGACATTAGTTTTTCATCTTTGGTATTTTATTCATCATTGACTTGATTGATTACCAATTGAGAATCACCATACACTTGTAGCTCAATGATGTTCCATTCTAAAGCCATCTTGATACCAATTACTAAAGCTTCATATTCAGCTATGTTGTTGGTACATGGGAATAACAACTTGTATGATTTGGGAATAGTATACCCTTGAGGGGTAATCAATAATATGCCAGCCCCAAAACCTCCTTGTGTATATGATCCGTCAAAGTACAACTTCCATGTCTTGGCTTCTATGTTGACAATTTCTACATCTTGAAACTCCACTTGAATAGTTTGCGTAGAAATCAATGGATTCTCAGCTAAGTGATCTGCTATCACTTGTCCTTTTATGGCCTTCCTATCCACATACTCAATGTCAAACTCACTTAATATCATGACCCATTTTTTCTATTCTACCCGTTAAGGTAGTTTTGCTAAGCAAGTATTTTAGAGGGTCAATCTTTGCAATAAGCTTCACCTTATGCATCAACATGTAATGTCTTAACTTTTGTGAAGCAAAGATGAAATATAGGCATGCTCTTTCCATGAATGTGTAGTTCAATTCATAGTTGATCAATGTGCAACTTAAATAGTAGATTGCTCTTTCTTTTCCTTGATCATCTTCTTGCGCCAAAAGAACTCCTAAAGACCTCTCGGTTGCAGATATGTATAACAAAAATGGTTTTCCTTTTATAGGAGGCATTAGAATTGGTGGATTTATTAAATAAGTCTTCAACAAAGTGAAGGCTTTGTCACATTCTTCATCCCATATGAAAATGGTATCTTTGTGTAGCAATCTTGTGAATGAATGACACTTTTCCACCAGTTGAGAAAAGAACCTTATTATTGATTTTAGTTTCCCTTGAAGAGACCTCATTTGGCTTATGTTCTTTGGAATTTCCATATCCATTATTGCTTGAACCTTTTCAGGATCCACTTCAATGCCTTTTGCGGAAACTATGTAGCCTAACAATTTGTCGAATTGAACACCAAAGGCACATTTTTTTTGGATTAAGCCTCACTTTGACTTTCTCCAACCATGTGAATACCTTTTCTAGGATTTTCAAGTGGTCTTCTCTTTGATGTGACTTTGCTAATATATCATCCACATAATCTTCTAGGAAGGTGTGCATCATATCATGGAAAATAGTGGTCATCGCCCTTTGGTAAGTAGCTCCAGCATTTTTGAGACCGAAGGGCATTACGTTCCAACAAAAATTTCCCCAAGGGCATGTGAACATTGTCTTCTCTTGGTCTTTGGGTGCAATTTTAATATAATTGTATCCGCTAAAACTGTCCATCAATGAATACATGGAGTGACCAGCTGTGAAATCCACTACGGCATCTATGCTTGGAAGTGGGAAGTCATGTTTGGGACATGCAAGATTCAAGTCTCTAAAATCCATGCATACATGAATGGATTTTTTGTGCTTGGTGATAGGTACAATATTGGATATCCATTCATCATAGGCAATTACTCTTATAAACCCCACCTTCAACAATTTCTCCAATTCTGCTTTGACTAGGAGAGCTATATGTGGGTGCATCTTCCTCAAATTCTACTTGATGGGCTTAACCATTGGCTTAACATTCAAATGGTGCATGATGAAGTCAGGATCCAATCCTAGCATGTCAACATAGGACCATGCAAAGCTCACTTGTTTTTCTTGGAAAAACTTGATAAAATCCTTTCTTTCTAAAGGTGTAAGTGAAGCTGTTAGGTGTATGAATTTAGGATCCAATTCTATTCCAATGTTGACCTTCTCCGTTAGCTCTATGAGAATTGCTGACCTTTCTTCCTCATGTGCCGGGAGGGTATCCAACGTCTCTTCCTTAGGTGCCACAATTGGGTTTTCACCATAGGAAACATCCTTTATCTTTACTTTTTTTGGTTCTAGTGTTGCCTAATGACCACATTTTTTTATTTTTTTTCATTTTTTCTCTTTTTGGATTAAGAAGTTGGACCCCCACTATCCTCATCATGTTTGAATTAAACTCATTGGTGAAAGAGGGCTCAACTGCATTTAAGTTTTGGTTCATTCCTTGGTCATTGGGAAAATATAGTAGGTCACTTATTTCGGTTAGTTCCCAATCAATAAGGTCAAGATGCATTAAGGATAGAGAGTCAATGGGAAAAGTGTCATCAACTGGGTTTAAGGATATGACATCATTGGATGGTTCATACATTATATCATTAAGGTCAATAACATGAGCTTCCTTAAGATAGTCCATGGAAGAAGGATCGAAGTCCCCTTCACTTGAGTCCTCTGAGGCTTCTACGGGAAATAGCATGGGAAATATAACAAGTGGATTAAAACTAATGATCGAATCATCCCCCATGAAGGTACCCAAGGTTCACCTATCCATGGCTGATTAGTGGGTGCTTGTCCTATGTTGAGTTCTTGTATATCGGGATCTTCATTACCTTGACTTTGTTGCCTAGGAATATTAGCATAAGCATGTATTGTGACAATCTCTTTATCATAGCATGAGTCTTCAGATAAAGTGTCCCACTTGTAATCTTGAGAATCATCACTATCAACATCTGATTCCATTGTGTTCACTTGTGGATAGGAATCATGCATGAGGCTGGAACTTTCTCCTTTGTGATGGTAACCTACCCCTAATTTTTCTTCTTTTGACCTCCAAGAAGGTTCAATAGGCTCTAGAAAACCTCTTTCTTTTACCTAAGGGTCCTCTTCCCTTATACCCCTATTTTTGCATTATTTCAAACCCTTTTCCATATTGGTCGGTTTGAATGTTAATGTGCTGAATTCTCTCCACAGGGGTATTTGAGGTATCATTTTCATCTTGATAGAGCCATTGGAGAACTTCATCTTCTTCTTTGTCAAATGCTGACCTGTCACTTTCTCTTACAAAATAAGAGTTATATTTGTGAGGAAGATGTTCCTTAGATGGTTTCTCATGTGTTCTTGGAGATGTGGGTAAATCAAATAGGGAAATAGAATATTCCCCTACTCCCTTGGAATTGATTTTACATTATTTTTCAAATGTGTGCATCATCTCACTCATATGTTCATAATCATCCTCTTTATCTTTGTCTTTCTCCTCTTTGGTGGGTTTGAAAAGTTCTACTTCTGGTGTAGATGCTTTATCTAAACTTTCATTTGAATTTGGACCCTCATAACTCACTTTCTCCTTTCCTTTAGTTGATGTAGTTGAGTTAGTTCAAGGAGGGCTTGAAGTAGAAGTAGCACTTAATGTTAACTTAGGATCATCCACTTTAATGTCTTCAATAGTAGCCCTTGGAATAATCCCTTCTCTATTATGAGGAATAAATAATTCATGAAGAGTCTTTAGTGCATTGAAATATTGGAAAGGATTTGAATCCCCTCAATTTGTGATTTCCTCACCCATGTATGGAAATTTGATACATTGATGATACGTGGAAGGAACCACTTGCATCTCATATATCCACAACCTCCCCAATAAGATATTATAAGTTAATTTCATATCTAAGACTTCGTATTTTGTCTCCTTTTTGATAGGTCCAACTTGAATGGGCAATATAATCATGCCTTTTGAAGACATCTCCTCCTCATCCTAAGCTTTTATGGTAATTCTATTTGTAGGATTAATACATGACTTGGATAATCCTAAAGACTTGACAAGGCTCAAAGTACAAATATTAAGACCAACTCCCCAATCTATGAGAGCTCTCTTGACCCTATGTCTTTCAATCAAGACTTCTATATGCAGCGGTAGATTTTGGGGATGGGTGATAGACATGTCATTATGGTCTAAGAATGAAAGACAATGCAGTGCAATGAGGTGCCCTACCATGTTTTGAAACTTCTCCTCTTCCAAGTTGATAGAAACATTAGTTTCCACTAGAGCTTTCTCTAAGATCTCCTTGTGATTTGGAGATAATTTTAATAACTCCAAAATAGAAATTTGTCCTAGAGTCTTTTGTAATCGATCCACCAAACTATATGGCTTTGCTGTTGTAGATAGTTGTTTAGCCAAAATGTTGGATTGCAGAGGACCAATAGGTTTTGGATTAATCCCTTGTAGGGTAATCCTTGAATTCTGTCCTCTAGTGATAGCATTTAATGTTTCTTCTTTGGGTTGTTCCTTGCTCACAATAGTATTTACAACATGCTCACCCTTGGATAATGTATTGATAGCGTTATCATAATGAGGAGAAAAATTGATATTGTTGCTGCTCTGCTTATTCCCATTGGATAGTTCACCTTTCTCATGGTTATAAAAAGGTTGTTTAAATGCTGTGTGATCTTCATTACTTTGAGGCCCTTCTATAGTGATCACACCATTATCAATCAGATCTTGTACCATGTTCTTTAGCTATAAACAATCATTTGTGGTATGTCCTCTATTTCGGTGGTAGTCACAATGACTATTCTCACTCCACCAGTTGGGATTGTTTTGTGGCTCATAGGCTTGAGGTCTAGGTAGATCAATGATCTTATTAGAAATGAGGGTCCTCAATGCCTTATCAAGAGGTTCACCCAAAGGTGTGAATGTTCTCTTGGGAGATGGTGCCAAGAACTGCTTAAACTTGTTACCTCCTTGATTGTTCCCAAAGTTACTACTATTGGTATTGCTATTGAAAGGCACTTTGGGAGCCTGATTTGCATTGTTCACCTGATTAGGTGTTCTTGTGAGAGAAAAAGGAGTCACTTTTAAATTATTAGCATCAACACCATCATTGACAATCCTTTATTGCAGTTCTTCAACCCAAATCAATTATAGTTGTTAGCAAAGTTCTTATTTTGGTTGTTATGGTTGTTGTTGGAGGTATTGTTATTGTAATTCTTATTGTCCTTGTAAAGTTTTAACTCTCCACTCTTAACTAATACCTCCTCCTTAGTCACCCCATTTTTTATAAGATCTTGGAAGGTTTTAGGAAATTGTATTCTCAACTGATAATTCATCTCATTACTCAAGCTATTGATAAAGATATCCATCTTTTCTTTTTCTGGTACACTCTGAGGATATCTAGCAAATACCATCCTCCATCTTTGTAGGAAAATTAGGAATCCTTCTCTTTCTTTTTGCTTGGTATTACATAAGGTGATCATTGTAACTTCGTGTTTGATATTATATGAATAGTGTGTTACAAATTTAGAAGCCAGCTCTTTAAAAGTTTGAATGACAAAAGGTAATTTCGAAAACCATTCCATGGCCATACCTCCCAAACTTCTAGGGAATAATCTCATTAAATAAGTGGTATCATGCATGAATTCTAAGTTCAATGCACAAAATTCATGTAGATGATCTTGAGGATCAAATGTTCCTTCGTATTTGTCATACTTAGGAAATACTATGTTGATAGGGAATGGTACCATGACTAGACTCTTGTCAAATGGAAAAGGACATAATGCCTCTATTGAAAATGGTTTTGGAGCCCCACTTTGCTTTATTGTGTCCAATTGCATTTGAAATAACTTAAATTGTTTATTCATGATATCGATCGGGCTCTCTTCAACTTCTGGTTGCTTAAGTTGATTCACATCATAATCGTGAGGAAGTTTAAGATCTGCTTGGGCTAGGTATAGAAAATATTTTTCCTTATCTCTCTCCAATGCCTTTTCCATGAGTTTCAAGAAGTATGATCTTTGTATAGCTTCACTAACCTTTTCATCAATGGCATCTTCAGTAGTTGGTTCACCATTACCCCTATTGTTAGTGTTATCAACTCCTTGATTGTTAGGTTCTATTCCTCCATTGTTGGTATTAACCTGATTGTTTGGGTCAATACCTCCATTATTGTTGTTATTACCCAAGCTACTGGAGTAAATCATGTTGGTTTCCACTTCTTGAATGGGTTCTTGTGGTATTCTTGGAGTGGTAAAAGTAACACTCAGGAAAGGAAGGTCTTGCCTTAGATAAGTTTTGTCTTCTTGGAAGGTTTTCTTTACCTAATATGATCGAGTAAAAGTAGGCATGAGCATACAAGATCTTGAAAGTAGGCTTGATCTTACTTTCTTGTGGCCAAATCCTTATAAAATTTTCAAAATTATTCAAAATCAGGATTTCTGACTAGGCAGGATACTAGAACAAATAAAACAGCCAAAAGGATATCTAAATATGAAATAAATTTTTTTGAAACCCTCAGGAAATGCTCACTATTTTCCCTTTTTTAAATTCTAGGTGTTACTTGCTTGTGCGTAGGCATGACTTTAAGTTTAGTACGCAATGACTGGAATCTTCTTAAGTGGCACTTTGCAGGTAAGTAGGCAGCTTTTTCTTATTGATAAGTGTGATTTAAATATTTCTAGGCATCACTTAAATTGTCATAGGTGTGACTTCATTATGGACAGGTGTGACTTTACTATGCATATGCAGTTTTTCTCTATGTGCAGGTGACACTTTGCAGACCAGGTTGTAAATTTCAAATTTTAAAAATTGTAAGATTAGGCCTGCCAAATTTTCTTGCTTGAAAATGAAGTACAAATGCAACACACACACATCAAATTTGTACCATGTCCCTAAAACCACACTAAAAGTGTATGTTCTTAGTTGTTTTTCACAAGTATTGAACAAGAAAGTCTTCCATGCAATCTACCTATAGTCGAATTTGGCTTTTAACATGTTTGGCTCTACAAGGCAGCTTACTACTTATCAGGATTTAATGAATATTTTCATTCTAAATCATGTCAAGTTCTTTTTCCCACTTGTGGGCTTCCCACACACACAAAAGCATGATTTGGCGCAATCCAAAAGGACTACTAGAGGAAGTGAAGAAACTTGCACACAACCTAGTCACTCCCCTATTAAGGAAGAGTGTATTTTTTTTAGTGGGTTGGATAGTACCATAGCTAAAGCAATTGTCTCCCACTTGGGTCGTTCCCTCTCACTGTTCTCATAAGGAAAATCTTGAGAGGCAGGCCCTCTATTGCTCTATCTTAACTAGCATGTATAGAAAACAAGAAATTGAACTTAGTCCAACAAGTTTGGGAATTTGGTTCACTTAGAAAGTGAAGAGCATATCCCTATTGTTGTTCTTTGTTTCAAGCACCTCAATCAGATTTTTGTTCTTTTTTCAATCTCTTGACAAGGAGATTCTTAATAAATGAAGTGTTTGGTTAATTCCTCCCTTCCTTTCTACCAAATTGAACTAGCATGTTTGGCTTTTTGATCCACTTTGAAAAATGGAGAGCATATGCCTAATGCTTGTTCAATTTGACAAATAGTAAGGTTTTTCTATTAATCTAGATTAAATGAAATAGCCACAATTTAAGAAAATGCAAGCTTGATTTGATGAACACCTCTTTTTGTAGCTAGCAAAGGCTAGGTGCTTTTATGAGGTTTTTGAATTTTTATTTTTCTCACTCACCTAGGGGCAATCGTTCCTACTCCCTCCTCCAACAAGTTAGTCAACAAAGCCATACAAAATGAGGGAAATAAAAAAGGAACAATTGAAATTGCAAATTAAGTGTTTTTGACAAGACTTTTCCAAGAAATTCCAACAACTTAATGTAAGCAAAATTTAACTCAAAGTAGGGAATTTCATCTTGTATGCATCCAACACTTTAATGTAATGTTTGTAAAGATTTTCAAATTTAAAACTATCCAAAATAATAGCAGTATGAATTTCTCTTAAACGTTTATTTTGGATTCTCACCTCTTTACTCTCTTGTGTGACTCTACTTTCTGGTTTCCTGACTTTCCTGTGTTTGCTCATCTATAGGAAAAACATAGACAAAGAGTTAGAAAACCAAATTTAACAATCTGACAGTAAATTTAAATGAAAAATGCTAGGCATCATTTATCAGCTAAAGTGCGTCACTTAACAACTAGTAGGCGTAACTTTAAAAGTCATAGGCATCACTTTCCAGTAAATTAGGCGACTTTTAAAGATCAGTAAGTGTGACAATTTAACTGACAGGCGTTAAAAGTATTGAAAATTGCATACGATAAAGTATTTAAAGTGGCAAATAACAACTACTAAGCATCAATTAAAGAATACTAGGAGATAGATCTTGTAAATTGCATAGTAAGAATCATCATAGGTGACAAAGTTTAGCTGATAGTCGTAATTTATTAGATAATAGGCATCACTTTACGCTTGCAAGTGTAACACTTTATCTCATAGGTGTCAGAGAGAATAAAAGACTGAATAGAAGGAATCACACAGGCGTCAGTTAACTGCTTGTAAGCATCGTCAGAATAGCCATAGGCATCGCTAGATTCTTCATAGGCGTCATTTCTCCTATTTTCTACAAAATTCATGGAAAAGTGAAGACAAAAACACACAAAATTTGATAAAAATCTTAGAAATGAGGCTCAAAGCCCCATGGTGGGCACCATTTATGTGTGTATGTTTAACACCTTCATGAAATTAGGATAATCAACTACAATTCTAGAAAAATACAATGTTAATTTAAGCTAAGAATTGAAATTAACATCCATGAAATCTCATGGTTCTCTATCCAAGTTTGGTAAGTAGAGCTCTCAGCTTAATCTCTAATAGTGACAATCCTAGAATGAGAAATATGATACTACAATGCTTAATCTAGCTATCAAACTCTCAAATATGATACAAGAATCAATTCAAATGCTCTCAATTGCTCTTAATTGCTCATAAATTGCCTATAGTAATGATGTTATGCACTTGAATTCTCTAATAAATTTATGCTCTCAAAATGACTCTTATTTATAGTAAAATCCCAAGGGTAGGGGGTAGAGTTATTTAATCATGATTTAGCCTTGGTTGAGTAAAAAACTTTGCAATGTTTTTAAATTGGGGACAACTTAAATGGTTGTCTCAAAGGTTTGGACAAAAAGACAAAATTGAGTGGTTGAGATTCAAAGTTGAAATATGTGATTGAGATTCAACTATTTTGGAGTGATCCATGTGCTTTTGTTCTTAATTCCCATTGGTTGCTCAATTTTTGTTGAAAGATATTAGGATTAATTAAATTCCATCAATTAATTAAATTAGCCATGTAAGGGAATAGGTTCGATTTGATTTTTTGATTTAACAACTATACAATTAATTGATTAAAATCAATTATATAGTGTTTTTCACCCCTTTAAGCTTTGATTTAATTATTTAATGTCATTATTTGATTTTACCTTATATTTGATTGATTTTATCCAATTTGATTTAATAAATGTCTATTTAAAATTTGATTTGATCCTTTTTTATGAGAATTAGTGCATTTTGATTAAGATTTTGCAATTTTATGACTTTAAATCACTTGCCCAATTTTTGATGTCTACAATATGATCCACAAATATTTCATCAATTAAAATAGTGTCATCAGACTCACCTTTCATATACAAATTATTGTTCTCACTAGTTCTAGTAAAACCAATACTTAACAAATAAGTATGCAGCCTTTCATACCAGGCTCTAGGTGCTTTCTTTAAACCATATAAAGCTTTATGTAGTCTACATACCAAAGCTTTCTTGTCTGGATCAACAAACCCTTCTAGTTGTTCTATGTAGACCTCCTCTTCTAGTATCCCATTCAGAAAAGAAGACTTAACATCCATTTGATAAACCTTAAACTTCTTATGTGTTGCATAGGCCAGTAACATTTGAACTCCTTCTAGTCTAGCAACAGGTGCAAAGGTTTCACCATAATCTATTCCTTCCTCCTATGCATACACCTTGCAAACTAGTATGGCTTTATTCCTTGTAACCTCTCCATTTTTATTTAGCTTATTTCTGAAAATCCATTTAGTACCGATAACATTCTTATCTTTTGGTCTAGGTACTAAGGTCCATGTCTTTTTTTTCTCTATTTGTTCTATCTCTTCATTCATTGCATTTACCCATTCTTCATTCTCTAATGCAACTTTGACATTTTTCAGTTCAAACTCATAAACTAAGCATGTACCTTGTCTTGATTTACTTCTTGTATGCATGCCAGCTTGCTTGTCGCCAATAATTTGGTTCTCAGGATGATGTCTTCTGACAAATCTTTCCAGCACATGATCTCTTCTTTGTTGTTCATCATGTTTAGTTTCATTCTCTTACTCAATACCTCCTTCCTGATCATTGGTTTCTCTTTGTTGTTCCTCGATGTTGTTATCCTGATGCCCGATTGACATAGTCTATGACTTCGGTAGGTGCTTTGGATGTTCAATGTAAGTGAATCTACCATATTCTTCTGGCTCCCTAGTGCTTTCTTCACTATTCTTAGTGTCAAATTAATCAACCCTAACATTAGTACTTTCAATCATTTTTTTAGTAACTTTATTTAGACACTTGTAAGCTTTTCTTTTAGTGGAATATCCAAGAAATATCCCTTCATCCCCTTTAGATTCAAACTTTCCATTTCTTTCATCTTTCAAAATAAAACATTTTCTACCAAAAATTTTGAAGTAACTTATAGTCAGTTTGTGACCAAACCATAACTCGTAGGGTGTTTTGTTTGTGTCCTTCAATTGTACTTGGTTCAGAACATAAACAGTTGTGTTGACTACTTCTCTCCAGTATGTCTGAGCCACATTCTTTTCTATCATTAGTGTCCTTGCATAATCTACAATTGATCTATTCCTCCTTTTAGCAATCCCATTTTGCCGAGCTGTCCTCAGTGCTAAAACTTGTATTTTTATACCATGATCATTACAATAGTTAGTAAATTCATCAGAAATAAATTCACCACCTCTGTTAGATCTTAAGCATTTTAGTTCCTTCCTAGTTTCTTTTTCTACTTTTTCTTTATACCATTTAAACATCTTAAATGCTTCTAATTTCTCTTTTAAGAACATTACAGTCATCAATCTAGTGTAATCATCAACAAACAAAATAAAATATCTATCTCCATAATAGCTCTATGTTCTCATGGGACCACATAGGTTGGTGTGAACTAGCTCCAAAATTCTCTTTTTTGAATAATCTTTTCTCTTAAAACTAGATTTTGTCATCTTACTTTTCTGACATTGATGACACATTACATGATTCGGCTTTGCTAGGCTAGGTAGACCTCTAACCTTTTTCTTTTTACTTATCTTAATCATGTTGTCAAAGTTTATATGGCATAACCTTTTATGCCACAACCATGCATCCTCATCTTTCATCATTAAATAAGAAGATTTATCATTGTCAAGATAAAACAAGTTACCTTTTGTTTGTGCTCCTGTTCCAACAATTTTTCCTTCCTCATCATATATTTTTACCATCTTGCTCTCAAAAGCTACTCGGTGACCTGAATTGTTAAGCTATGCCACACTTAGAAAATTGTAATTTATTCCTTCTACCCAATAAGCATTATCACATTTGATTTCATCATTTATCAGTAAGGATCCTTTTCCTCTAACCATACATGGTGTATCATTACCCATCTTTACAAATCCTCCATTATATTGCTCAAGATAATCAAATTTTTCTTCATCACCAGTCACGTGATGTGTAAAACCACTATCAATGATCCATGTATCATTTTTATTAACCTTAGAAATGAGTGTTGTCTCTACATACCTCTCTTCTTCCTTAGAGTCATCCTTCATCGCAACAAATACTACTTCTACATCATCATTTGTATTAGAATCAATATCATTCTCTTCAGCAATATAGCATACCTTTTTTCCTTTATCATTGTTGTCTCTATTGTAGTGTTGGTAACTTATGTTGCCTCTTCTCCCATTACTTCCTTCACCAAATCAGTCCTTGTTTCTATCATCTTCTTTCCTGTTTAGACATCTAGCAGCAATATGACCAACTTCTTTGCAGTTAAAACATGCTAAAGGTAATAACCTCTATATCTACCTTTTCCTTTAGGTAATCTCCTAGCCATAATAGCTTCAAGATCATCAAGCTCATCAAGCTCATCATCAGAATTACTATCATTATCATCATTATTACTTCTACTACTAGACTTACCAATCTTCAGAGAAGTAATGAAAGCAGATTCAATAGATGGTACAACACTATTATCAAAGTTGTCTAGTTCAAAATTTGTTAGCTTACCAATTAGACTATCAAGAGTGAGAGTACTACCAGGTGTAGATCTCATTTCATGTATTACGGATATTCTGATTACATAAACATGCAATAGGGTTATTAGAATTTTGTTTACTATTGTTTCCTCAGTAATGACACCACCAAATCCTCTGATAGCATTAACTACCTCCTTTATTCAGTTTGTGTACTGCATTATATTTTCTCCTTTCATTTTCATATCATCGAATCTCCCTCTTAAACTTTTAGCTCTGACTCTTCTGACATTTTCATCACCACTATAAACTTGAGTAAGTTTATCCCACATGTCCTTTGAAGTAAGGCAATCCTTGATATCTTCAAACTTGACATATGATAGAGCATCAACAATATCCATCATAGTAATATTATGCTCATGTCTATATCTTAATTGATCAAGAGTCAAAGGTCCTGTAGGTGGTGCAATGTAGCCATTATCCAATAGGGTGAGGGAAGAATTCCCAATCCCAGATATATGAAGTCCCATTCGGCTTTGCGATATTGTAAAGTTGTCCTTATTCAGCTTTGGCACTTCCCTCTTATACATTTTTTGATCTTTATGCCGAAGTCCTTAAAATTCTATTCCAAGAAACCAATATGCTCTGATACCAATTGTTAGAATAACTGAAAGGGGGGTGAATCAATTATCCACAGTCCCAATTACAAAATGGATCACTTAAAACAAATTCAACTAAATTCTACAACTTGGTAAACAATAAATACTAAACTGTCTGTGACTTTACCAATTACTAGTTAATTGCTCATAAAGATTACCGACCAATTCAGATACGCAATATGTAAAGTATGATAGCCAAACAATCAACACAAAAACACATAACACAAAATATTTAATGTGAAAACCCTACAAAGGGAAAAACCACTTGGGACCAGTAACCCAAAAACTTTTCACTCTTCTAAAGTGAGCTCGGTGAAGAGCCAACCCTGTTAAAGGTTACAAAACACACTGTAAGGTGTGACATTGTTAGAGGATTTAACACTAACAGTTACCATCCAACCAATATTCACTATGGCGTTGACAGGATAACAATGTACATTCTATGAATGACATATAAGACTTTCAAGTCCACTCGGTTAAGAGATTTTATCTATTTCAATGGTTAAACTGAAAACAATAGATGATCTGATTACAATACAACTTGACTTTTTAGATGTTCAGATCTATTCTTAGTACATACAATTCCTATGATCAGTATTTCTATTTAGTTCATCAACATTCAATAACTTACTATCCCTCGATAAAGGCTCTCTGACGCTCAGTTAACTTTGCAGTTCGGTTCTTCTTCAACAAGCTTGATTAGGCAAGCACGAAGCAATGTTCACATGATATCTCTGCAGTCTCCTTCCTTTGGCATCCTTTTCACAATGAAATAAATGTCTCTTAAATAGACAAGTAAACTATTTTCTTCTCATCCATCAGATTTTGCCACTTAATCTCCTTCATTGATTTTGGCACTTAAAATTTCTTGGTTGATGTGTCAGTTACACGTTTTGTTTCTATCCTTTAGATCTTCTTCAAATTTTGTTAGCCATTGATCTCGTAACAAACTTTATCTTCCAGCTTGAAATCATACACTTTACAACTCATCAATTTCTGTCGGCTAAACTAATCATTTAGTTCTTTTGTCCTTAGTCGGTTGACAAAGAAATGTGTTGGTGAACACAAGCTCGGTTGATACTATCGCTCAGTATACACTACACTGGCTCGGTGTATAATGGAATGCTTCATTAACTGACCACACTACTTTGTAACATTTTGCTTCCAACTTCATAATAGATTAATGCAACATAATCAAGTCAACAATATGAAGTCATAGACTCATCAATAAGTTACCAAAAGTAATCCTTATCCTCATATGTCATATCCATCTTCGTCAATGTAGATATCTCTGTTCTTCATCTTTTCTCTCCACTTTACAGATCTGTAGATATTTGCAACTAACATGATAAGCACTATCAAAACTAGTTTACATCAATGACATCATAAAAATTGATTTAATTATCTTACATATCCATTCAGTGCTTGGTGATCTCTAATCACTTGAAGTTCATCAATCAAGTTCTCAATCAGTTGTAGTTCATCAATAACATCTAAATCCCTATTAAAATATACAAGCTATAAGATTTGATCATCAAATCTTTACCTTTCCTTGTAGGGATACTTACCATATAATCCTTGAAAGCAATTTCAACCTTTAGAATACTGTTATTATAATTATTAAGCTCAAAAGCAATAAGCTTACTGATCAGTCCATCAATAATCATTTTATCAAATTTTCTCATCTCATTACTTGTAGACACTCTAATGGCATAAACAAGTAACAAGGTTCTTAGAATCTTACTTACCACAACTTCTTCTTCCATGATACCACCTGCACCTCTAATTGCAATAATAACATCTTTGATTCTTACACCATATTGAGAAATGTTCTCTCCTACCATTTTCATGTCATCATATTTTCCTCTAAGACTTTCTTCTCTCACCTTTTGAAAATTCTTTTCACCTCCATAGACTTTTTAAAGTTTCTTTCAAACCTCATAAGATGTTCTAAGTCCTTTTACATCAATATATTTAGTATTAGAAAGGGTACTTACTATGGCTTCTTGTTCTTGTGTGTTCTCTTATTTATCCTTTAACCGATCTATAGTTAGGGTTCCCTAAGGCACAATATATTGAGTTTCAACATGCTTCCATTATTGATCACCCATACCTCTTATGTATAACTCCATATTTTCTTCCCATATTAGGTAGTTATTTTTTGTGAACTTGGGAGCCTCCTATCTAAATATCTTGTCAATTGGATCTTTACCTCAAGAGGTCAAGCTTATCACTAAGAGGACCTATGCTATGATACCAATTGTTGGAATAATTAGGCCCTAAGATTACTGAGAGGGGGGGTGAATCAGTAATCTACCAATAAACACAAATATAATTTCATAGAACTTATCCTTCAAATACTCACCACGTGCATGCAATAAGTAACCTTTACTTGTAGAAAAATGTACACAAAGAAATAAGCATCCACACAAATTCAACACATAACACAAGTATTTTTCATGCGGAGACCCAAAAGGGAAAAAAATGGTGGGATGATGCCCATGAGTAATAGAGTACTCTTCTGAAGTATGCCCAGTTAAGGGCTTATCCCTGTTAGGAGCCACCTTGTTAAGGAATTTACCTCTAGCCTTGTTAGGAGCTTTACCCTGTTATGAGTAGCCTTGTGAGAGGACTTCAAACACTATCTAAAGTGCCACTCTGTTATAATATTTACATAAAAGATATGTTAGGATCTACCCGGTTAAGGGATTTAACCTGTTGCAACTGTTAAGGAACAACAAGAAGGTTGATCTAGAAAATAGAACCAATGCCTTACTTGTATAGATCCAATTAGGCTCATACTTCTTCGTCTCTTGCAGATTCACCTCTCCTCTGAATCTCACCTCTTGATTTACTATCTATCTCTGCCACACACAAGATCTTTGTTGCTTATTTTTCCACTCACTCTAAAAAATACATTACCAAATGATGTTAATACAGTTACAATAATTAGGGCATACAATAGCCTAAATATTACATTTGAGTTTCAAATTTTTCTCCATAGAAGTCCACCAAACAAGTTGGAATTATTTTCCAGCTTGCATCGACATCAGGATCCAATTGCACTTTGATTTGACACCAAAAGATCAAACATATTACACTTCCCTAGGTCCATGTACCTCTTCATGAATTATTAATCAAATTGACCACTAAGAATCATACCTAACATTCCATGTAATCTTATACATGTCATCACATATTATGGAATACTCAACCATCTTTACAAATCGATCTGCCTTCACCAATTAAGGATCTAACTTATTGTACACTTCACTATTATTTCCTTCTTCACTGTCTAAACTTTAGAATCATTTAACTTTGTCCACCAATCACCAATCTTGATGTGATACTACAAAAATCCAATAATATCATCAAGATCATACACCTCAGATCAAAACACCTAATTCCATTCCTGTGGGACATACTGATAAAATATGTCTTCTCTGTTCCTTCACTACTTAACCAATTCCTTGTCTTCACCAAACTGACTATAACTTTCATAAAACTCATATTACACATATACAATCATAGATATATCATTATACACACCTCTAGAGCCTATGTTCCAAATTACACACCATAATTCACAATATAATTGACAATTCATCTTCTACCTCATAACTTGGTATACCAAGAACATAGTCATCTACCTAAGAACACCTAACTTGACATCAATTACAACAACATAACTGATAAAACACATCATCAAGCCATCAACATACTTAATCATCTCATCTACATCAGTTATGCCAACATAGTCATGAAAGGATATCCGCAAGTGGGAAGAGACCCTTGAAAGGAAGAGATCTTGGTTGCATGAAATCTACCTTCAAGAGGAGTTCTTGAACAAAGACAATATATTCAAGACAAAAAGGGGGAGAGAATAAGAATGCACCCTTTTTTCCCCTTATTTCTAGGTAAAAAAGGTATTCTTCATGAATGATGGCATACTATAAGTCCTACAAAGTGTTGGCAAAATGGTCAGCGCTCCCCTTAGGATTCATGACATGGTTTAACAGCCTCATGTGTCTTCTATAAGTCTAGTGGTTGTATCAAGCATTAACAGGTTGATCTTTTGGTGCAACAGCAACCACTACTTGTAAAAAGTGGTATCAAAGCTTGGCCACAGGTTCGAATCCCCTTAGGTAATGTTGAGGGGGAGATTGTTGGAAAAATGGTCAGCACTTCCCTCGAGATTTGTGACATGGTTTAACAGCCTCTTGTGTGTTCTATAAGTCTAGTGGTTGTATCAGGCATTAACAGGTCAATTTTTTGGTGCAATGACAACCACTACCTGTAACACAAAGTAAGGTAATTTTTGTAGGATGTGATGGAGCTCAAAATTTTCATAAAGCTTTGGGATATACATAATGAGAAGACCCTAAAAATGACTATCCACACAATAGAAGTAATGTTATACCAATGAAACAGAGTGATATGAGTCAACCTGATAGAAACACTAAGAGAAATAGGTGACCACCCCAAAAAATAATACATTATTTTAGGGAACACATCTTCGACCAACATGTGTTTATCCCATCATGTCCCTATGTCAAACACAATTACATTTCAAATAAGTTGAAAGAGGGGTTACCGAAATGAACCATTGCCCGATGTGAAGAATATCAAATAAAATATTGGTGAGAAGCAATATCAAAGAAAGTAGTTTATCAAGTAAGCAAAACCAGATGGTAGCTAAGAAAAACTTATTTGATGAGTTGAGAGGATTTTCTTTTGGGGCCTAGAATACAATATCAAACAAAATGTAGTTTTGAACAAGATTTAAATGCGATGTATCGATTGATGGAACCATTCAAAAGGGAAAAAAATGCAGTGGGATCTTCCTTGATACTTTAACTGAAGATTTCAAGAACATATTTTCCATAATATTCAAAGCTGGTGTTGATTAAAGAAGGCTATTGAATAAGATAAAAATACCATGCCGAGAAGGGAATCAACCCTTGGGACCCATTTTCTCTAAGCATCAAACAATATGGAACTTCAAATAAGTAAATATGGTTGAGTAACAATGGCTGAGGTTCTTTGAAATGTGGTGGGGCCGCTTCACTTGATGCATCGAATAAGATACTGTGTCAAGTAACCTATCCAAAAGAAAAGTGATACATAAGTTATTTGAAGGAAGAGAAATTAGGATATGTATCAAGATCCTTTGATTCCTGATGAATACATTGGTATGCATTTTGGTGATAAGGGTTTAAGTCCCTAATTACCAGAGTGCTAGTGATTGGAATTGAAAGAAATGTAGCATGAATCCCAAAATTTTAAAGGGAAGATTGGGCCTCGGTGCTAATGATAAAAAATAGAAGCAAAGTAGTTAGAATCCCTAAATTCCAAAGGGAAGAATAGGACCCACATATTCCTAAGTTATCATCAGAAATAAGATAGACTGGTGACAATTATAAACTTCAAAGGATACACCATGTGTAGATAATTGAGGTCGAGGTGCTAATAATTGGGATTGGAAGTAGGGTAAGGGAAATCCTAAAATTTTGAAGGGAAGATTTTGAAGTACGACATCATCCATCAAAGAAGGCTCATCCTGACATGAGAGCACAATGACCCTGCCCGAGAAGCCTAGCAACCTAAAATTGGTGGATCATATAGATTTGGTCCAACTATGAAACTAACTACTTCACACATATGTCTAAGTACAACTATTCACAAATGGTAGAGAGAATGAAACAATAACCAACATATTTACAAAAAACATATGCAAAAATATAGCTTAAGCCAAAGCAATTAAGATACTAGACTTCTAGTGGCAAGTAAAAGAAAACATATTTACCCTTATCTGGTTATTCCACATTCAACACCCTTTCCATAAGGTATCTTTCTCACATAAGAAGTAAAAATAGGTTGAATTTTTAAGATCATCAAATTTGAAATAAGGAAAACAAAACATCACTCTCCTTTTGAATATGAAATAAATTTAAGACCAATATGTCAAACCAAATATGACTATTAGAATACACCTATTCCATCTATATTTAATGATAAATAATCTTTCACATAATAATTATATAAAGAATCCTACACAAACTACACATAAACTGTTGGACTACAATTGATTTGGAATCTGATTGAAGGATCTGTGATTGCAAGATCACTGAGAAGTTGTTGATTAGATATGTAATATGATTAAATCAGTATTATGTTGTCATTGATGTCAACTAGTTTGACAACACTTATCCTGTAAGTTACTATATCGAGACATCTGAAGAAAGGTGAAAGAGATGAAGAACAGAGAAATCTACATGAGGAAAGATGTACATGATAGATGAGGATAAGGAACACATTGAGTAACTTGTTGTTGAGTCTATGACTTGATGATATTGACTTTATTATGTTGCATTCATCTATAATGAAGTATAGAGCTGAAAGACACAAAGCAGTGTTGTCGGTAAATGAAGCATTTCTAGTATACACCGACGGAGTGTAGTGTATACCAACTATAGTATTAACTGAGCACTGACGCATTCTTTGTTAACTGAGTAGAATAGAAAGAATTAAATGATTAGTTTAGCCAATAAGATTGATGAGCTGGCAAGAGTATAACATCGAGGTAACAGATAATGTTTGTTACAAAGATCGACGACTGACAAAATTCAAGGAAGATCTAACGGAGAAGATTGAAACGTGTTATTGACACAAGTACCGAGAAAGTTTTAAGTGGCAAAATCTATGAAAGTGATTAAGAGGAAAAATCTCTATATAAGAGATCAAAATTTAGTTATGAAAAGAGACGGAAAAGAAGAAGTTGCAAGAATTTCACGTGAACAAGCTTTCATGCATTCTGATCACACTGGTTAGTGAGAACCGAGCTACAGAACAATTACCAAGCTACAAAGAGCTATTACCGATGGATGGTAAGTTGATACAATATTGAATCTAAAGTGAATTATTGATCAGAAGGATTTATATGGACTGAATATTGATCTGTAATCTACAAATTGAAGTTGTATTAAGCCAGGTCATTTTACTGTTACATATTTAACCATTGTATACAGTCTAAATCTCTTAACCGAGTGGACTCTAAAAGTCTTATGATGTATCATTCATAGAATGAACATTGTTATCCTGTCAACCCCATAGTGAATGCTAGTTGGATGATAACTTCTAGTCTAAAATCCTCTAACAAGGTCACACCTGACAGTGTGTTTATAACCTTTAACAGGCTTGGGTCTTAACCGACCTCACTTCAGAAGAGTGAACAATTTTGGGTTGCCGGTCCCAGGTGGTTTTTCCCTTTACAGGGTTTCCACATTAAATCTCTTGTGTTATATGTTTATTGTGATATTTGTTTGTTATCATACTTTGCATGTTACATCTTAGATTTGATCGATAAACTATTATAAGTATTAGACTGGTAATCGGTAAAAGCATAGACAGTGAGAGTTATTATTGCTTACCAATGAGCAAAAATTGTTTTGAATTATACATTTTGTTTTGGAACACTAGATAACTGATTCACCCCCCCTCTCAGTTATTCTAACATAAAGAAAGGTAATTAACATCTACATCTAATACATCTCATGCTACATTTTCTAAAGTTCACTATTTAAGGAAAATGTGTTTTTTATATGTATAATAAATCTTCTTTTTTACTCGTTGCAGCAAAAAAACTATATGTATTACCAAAAATAGAGAGATTCATTGTTTACACAGTCCATACGTCGCAAGCAAAAAAATCAACAACTAAATTCTTGCAAAACTTTCTTAATGATAAAACAAAAACCTACAGAGAACGAAATCTAGATTTTTATTGTCAAACTCCTTCTCATCTGATATACATTTAAAACCATAAATTTCCAATTTTTTTCTGCATTCAACATCGAATACACCATTTTCATAATCACAATTTTAGTGGCTACAACTCTTCAAAGCTAATTCAATGATGATTTTAATGGAAATTGAAAAATTGAAAAGGAGTAATAAACATTGTTAACAACTAGCACTGTCACAACCTATTTCTCAGTTTCCATTAGAAAATCAAAGAGTCAACAAGTTGTATTACTACTCACTTAACTCATACATAACCATGATATTTACATTTATGTAAAGGAATAGTGTGTTGAGGAAAATAAAATTAATTTGATATATTATAATCTATGATCTGTGCCTTCCATATAGTACCGAAGGAGAACATGAAATATAAGTGGTGAAGGAAGATGTAATAGAATAGAGCATCAGGTTTTGATAAACATTTACAGTCAAATTTGAAGAAGTTGTCATGTACACTCACACAAAGTGATCGTCTATAGAAAGGATAAGGCATTTCACAATCTAAGCATTCACAAGTGAATTCCTTATTAGGAAAGGCTCACAATATTGTATTTAAGCACATAGGGTACATTATTTTAATTACCCAAAACTTCTAAAATTTGAGATCTTGTTTTAAGATAGGAAAATGATTATCAAGTTCCTATTGATAATTTTTTACAATGGTCTTATCTTTTAGCATGGTCACACACATATATATACAATGTTTCCAGAAAACAATCAACCAATGTATAAATTTAAAAAACCTAGAGTGCGATGACAAATTCAGAAAGTGGCATGATTCATTCAAGACCTTTGAAATGATTCTCCTACCCAAATTTTATGTGATTTCTTCTTTTCTCTCTATTCTCAGTCTCATGCATCCCTTCTGAATACTACCCTTCATACTTTTATCTTTGTTTTTATCCTATCTCATCTGCTATAGACAAGTCCTTCGTACCAAAATTTTAGCATGCAAGGAGGAGTTATTAAAAAGTTTTGTCCCCTCCAATCAATGCCCACTCATTGTTCAACTTCGTATCCTTATCTCATTCAAAGATATTTTATCTCCTTCTCTCTTAAATGTAATAAACAAATATTTCTTTATATCCCTGGCTAGTGGAAAAGTATACATTTATTCAAAATAAAATAAATATAAAAGTACATCATCAAAATTTATAAATTCATCATTTTTAATTTAAAACTTATTATTTTCTTTAACCTATAAAAAATCAAAACAAATTAAATTACTTATAAAGAAAAAAAAAACTCTTTTTATGCACTTAGTTTATCATCTTTTTCATCTCATATATAAAATAAAGATTTATTTAAAAGTGAAACTATTTGAACCATGCACTTGATTTCGAGATAAAAGTTAGAGATAAAATTCATTAAAATATATTAAGAAAACAACAATGTGGTGTGTGCAAAACCCAGATCTTTTTTATCTCACCCCTTCTAAGGAGCTAGCCTCCTCTACCTCAACCACACTCTTGGCTTCGTCCTATAAACCAACTCAACCACTAGATTATCCATTAGTAGGTTCTTCACTTAAATTCATAATCAATTGATATCTCATTATATATTATCTTAATTTTCACTAAATTCACCTCATGTGAATATAAAAGATAAAATGAATCAAAATAATTCCACATCTTATCATCTTAGAATACAACATCATCACAAAAATCACCGATAAGTCAAAAACATCTCAAAAATTTCAACTAATCATGTCTAACATAAAAATTAAAGCAAATTGATAAAAATTTTGGTATATTCGACCAAGTCAATATGTCTCGAGGTACTCTTGAATAATAGTAGTCTCAAATTGAGTTGTGACATCCCTCCCCACTAGGAAGAGACATCAACCTGATGTCTTATGAAAGCACATCAAAATGTTCACACAACACACACACACACACAAACATAAACATTTCTAAAACAATAGATAATTTTTTAATCCAGTAACTAAGGAAAAAATCTATGCATGTCTTCCACATCCTCCCAAGTAGCACTATCAAAAAATGATTGGTCCCATTGGACCCTATTTTTTTAAAATATCCCTATCACATACTCTGATGGTACATTGATCAATGATGCATGTAGGCTCCACTAGCACCACCCCATATCTTGAACTTGTAATGCATGCCAATCTAAGATATGAGATGCATTTGGATGATAGGGTTTCAACAAAGAAACATGAAACACATTATGGATTCAGGCTAGAGCGATTAGTAGAATAAGTTTGAAAGCAACAAGGTTTATAACATCCAACCCATCAAAAGGACCCACATATCTAGGCACAAGTTTGGAAGACTTGTCAAATGAAATTGAGCTCTTGTGAGGTCTTACATGCAAAAACACCTTGTCCCCTTCATGGAATTGTTTGAAAGTGTAGTTCTTATATGCATAACTCTCCTATTGATTAGTTTCTTCATTCATCTAACCACAAATTAGATTCATCCATTCCTCCATCTCTCTCAACATATCATGACCAATCATGATCATGTCCTAAACTCTATCACAACTGATAGGAGTGCAAAACTTATACCAATAAAGTGCCTCAAAAGGTGTCATACCCAAAGAAGAATGGTAAGATTTGTTATATGAAAAATCTACCAAGGGAATATACTATTCCCACTTGTACTGTTGATCCATGCAATACATACAGAGAAAATACTCTAGCACCCAATTTACTATCTTTGTTTACCCATCCATTTGAGGATGATATGCAATGCTGAAGTTCAATCGGGTACCCAATGAAGAATTCAAGGTTGTCCAAAACCTTGATCTTATCCATGTATCCCTATCAGATATAATAGTATTTGACACACCATTTAATCTAAAAATATCCTAAACAAACTTCTTGGCTAAAGCCAATGATCCATCTCGCAAACTTCTTGGAATGAAGTAAGCTACTTTGGTTAGTTTGTCAACTACAACCATAATGACATCATGTCTACATTGAGTCATGGGTAAACCCTGGATGAAATCCATACTAATAACTTTCCATTTTTATTCTAGCATATCATGTGGGTATAATAGTCTATATGGGTGAACATGCTCAACCTTGACTCACTAGCATTCTAAATACTTGGCTATGTAAGTTGTCACATCATGCTTAAGCCCTAGATGAAAGTACAGTGTCCTCAAATTATCAATAATCTTATTTACCCTTGGATGACCTGAAAATGGAATACAATTCATCTCCTCAAGTACCACCTTCTTTAACCCTGCTTGGTCAGGAATATAAATCCTCCCCTGGTATTTCATAATACCATCATCATCAAAAGTATATCCGTCAAAATGATAATCAGATGGATCAATGTGAAAATTTGATTTGACCATCTCATAATGGTCATCACCTGAAATATTATGTAACACATGTTCGCTATGGTGTGTCCTAGAAGTAGAGATAGCAACAATGTGTCTCCTTCTGCTAAGAGCATATGCCACTCTATTCTATTTCCCCTTAATACACTCAATGCCAAAATCATACTCGCTCATAAACTCTAATAATAGTCTTTGTCTAGCATTGACATTAGGCTATGTGAAGATATACCTTAATCCCATGTGATCTATTTTCAACTCAAAAGGCTTACCTAATAGGTAATGCCCCCACATCAGTAAAGCATGAACTATCGTAGCCAACTTGAAATCATTTGGTGCATATTTAATCTCACATTTTTTAAACAATTTTGACTCTTAAGCCACTACTTTTCCATCCTGCATAAGTACACCTCCAAGACCTTCACCCAAAGCATATGTAATCATCGTGAACTATCTATTTAGATCTAGTATGATCAAGATAGGAGAAGATGTGAGTTTATATTTCAACAAATAGAAATCTCTCTCACATACATCTATCCACTTATATATTTTCCCCTTCCTCTGAAGGGATGTAATAGGACCTACAATTTTGGAGAATCCCTCCACAAATTTCTATTAATATCTAGAAAGTCCCATGAAACTTCTAACTTTTCTCACATTCTATGGAGTTGGCCACTCAAGAATGGCTTTAATCTTCATCGAGTCTACTACAAATCCATCTCTAGAGATGATGTGACCCAAGTAATGTATTTCTTTCTAATAGAAAGAACACTTCGATAGCTTACCATAAATTTTCTTGTCTCTTAGACATTGTAAGACTATGTGCAAGTGCTCTTCATACTCCTCCTGTCTTAGAATAAATCAATATATCATCAATAAAGATCTCCACAAATTTATTTAGACAATCCCTAAACACATTGTTAATCAAGTTCATAAATGCTCTAGGAGCATTTGTCAAACCAAAAGTTAGGACAAAAAATTCATGTAATCCCTATAACATGTCTTGAATGCAGTTTTTTATATATCTTCTTCCTTGATTCAGAGCTGGATATCTCAAATCAATCTTAGAGAACATAGTTTCTCACTTCATTTGATTGAATAGTTCATTTATTAGTGGAAGAGGGTATTTGTTCTTAATGGTTGTTACCTTATTAAGCATTCTACAATCAATTCACAATCGTAAGGTGTATCATCTTAAAATGGAAGCACTTCCATGTTAAGAGCATTTAGCCCTCTGATTAAGTGGTTTGGGGTCATATCAAATGCCTTGAATTGATCTTTGCTTTGGTTTGGCTTTCTCCCCACTTTCCACTTTGTTTCTACTTCATTCTAGGTGAAATTAGGGTTAGGATCTTAAGGATTCTCCTAAATTTCCCTCTTCCATGGCTCTATTTTCTAGGTACAATTTAGAAATAGATCCTCCTAGCCTTCATCATAGTAATAATAGGATTTTATGTCTATCTCTGGCATTCTGTCCTATTCTGGCATCATTTCTAGGTTTCTGGGCATCCCTGGGACCTCCTGACTTGGTTCTGAGTAAATCTAGGACCAGGGTCAAATTCGAGGTCAAACCTGACTAGGTTAGGATCAAGCTCAAACCTGAATAGGTTAGGTCCAACCTCAATTTTTCCCCCTTCCTTCAAATTTTCAATTTCCATGATTTTCGAGCATCGGGGGCTTTCGAGATATTTGTTTTCCCACCTCTGGGTTGACCATTTCAAGTTTCAGAATGGTAAATCCTTTAATTGCATTTAATCTAGGTATATTTTCTAAATTTTAGGACCTAATTAGGATTTAATTCTCCAAGGTGGCCCCTCTAGAGGAGTGTTCCCTAGTTCACTATAAAAGGAGGCCTTCCTCTCTCATTTTCTCAATCAAGTTTTGTGAGAACATCTCTCAAGCTCTCAAGGTGATCAAGTAAGCATCCATTTAAGCATCCAAGTCCTCTTCTCCATCAAGTTCTCCATTGAAGATCAAGAATTTCAAGCATTCAAGCCATTGAAGGAATTTGGTTCAAGCATTCAAGATTCATCATTCAAACGTTAGATCTAGCCATCATGATGGTGTGATCTTCCTTTAAGATCCTTTGGTTCATCTTCAAGATCCATTTCATTCTTCCTTCAAGGTGGATTACAAGCATACAATCATGGAGGTTTGATTTACATTTATTGTTTTGTTCAAGCTTTCATATCAATATACTTGTTTACATTCAAAATATAATTGCATATCTATTGAATTGTATAGCTTCATTGTTAGATCCTTTTCTATTACTTGCTAGCATTCCTATTTCAATTTTAATATTAAGGTTGATTCCAAATCAAGGTTTGACCAAGGAAAACCCCTCAAATAAACAAAAAAAATCCTCTTTTTCTTGTAGGTACAGGTGCGAAATTTTAGATCTGAGAGCAAATTTGGATACGCTTTTCAGAAAACTTCTGAGATCTGTGAACAGAATCAGAATTAGACTTCAAATAAAGAATGTAGTATTTGACCTTTTATGAGGGTCAAACCCGACCTAAGCTCATCTTGGAGAAAGATTTCTAGGTTTTCTCTGTCTTGACATTTTCAGTCCAAAGTAGGTTGCAGAATTACTCGAAAGTACACACAGACATCAGAATTTGACATTTTCCAAATCTTCCCTAATTTGAGGTTAGTATTTGTATTTCAATTATCCCCTATTTTTAAACATAACACATAATATCCTTTATAGGGAAATATTGGATTTTCTCTCTCTCTTCCATATTCTTTATAAATTGATTCAATTGTGTATTAACCTCTTGGTTGATCAAATTGGATCTCTTCTTTGGGAATTTGGTTTGAGAATAGATCTAATATTTCCCCCTTTACATTTGAATATTGGTTATTCCATTTTTCACCTATTCATTTTGGTGAACCCAAAAAACTTACTCTCCTTTTCTTTTGTGGAATTAGATGTCCGATTGTGTTAGATTTTAGATCCTTTCTTGCATTTAACTTATGCTCAAAAATACAAAAAAATCTATATATTCGATAAAATACAAAAATATTTCTTGCATTTCCTTTTCTATGGAGATTGTTAAGATGTTTTGGTGCATGGTTATGTTCTTTATCACTCTTCTTTTAGCATCTTTTTATAATACCTATGATGTTTATGAGAGTATCATTCACTTCCTTATGTTGATGACCCTTCACTTTGCTCTTGCCTATGCTTTTGTAAAGTTGACCGACACTAGTCTACCTACATTTAAAACTTTTCTTAGGGATTTATGTGGTAGCCTTATTCATCTTTTAGATTATGTGAAGAATTTGGAAGATGACACACCATCTCCTATCCTTCCTAATCATAATCCTAATAATCCTAATCCTAATCCTATTGATCTTAATCCTAATCCTAATCTTCCTATTCCGATGCCTAATTCTCCATTTGTTAATCCTCGCTCTTCCCATACTTATGATGAGATTCAAGCTATAGTTCAGGATGTAGATGTGCAAGATTTCTTTGATTTACCTTCTCCTCCTATTCATGATGACATTAAAGGAAAGGGTAAAGAAACTTCTTCAAAACCTATTATCCCACCTTATACAACCTTTACTCATGAACATGATAAACAATCACCTCCTGTAGAAGCTTTATATAATATGTACACTACTGGATATAATATGGTGACTAAACAAGGTTATAAAGGTTTAGGGCTTGGCATTAATAAACATGGTATTAGGTTTCTCATTCATATACTTCCTAAACCAGATATGTATGGTGTTGGTTGTTTGACATCTCACGTTAAGGTAGGTGATGATAAACATCATCCTCCTCTTCATATTCTTCTCCCCACACCTATATTAGATAACTCTACTACGCGTCAAGAAATTCCTAAAAAGGTATATGTTGAGCTAATGAATTCCAAGAAATAAATCTTTAGACCTATGCCGATAGATGCTCTCTACAAATATAAATGTCATTTTCATTATAGTAACAAACAATTACTTGCTGATTGTAAACATTTCAAGTTATATGTTAGAGAAAGAGCTGCTTTAGAAATTATATCTCACTCTTGTGCAGTTTTATAATTCCTTCATAATTTTGATATACAGGATTCCCCTCCTTTAGATATAATGTAAATGTTCTTTCCCCTCTTGTCTCATAACTGGGGGGCAAGAGGTGTATCTTCATCCAGTCTCCTAGAATCCATTAGGTCTTTTATTTGGGTTTAATTGGTATTCTTTCTCTACTCTTTTTCTATGGCTTTGCATTATGTTTTTAATCATCCATAGAATCTATATTTTTTCTTTTCAAGATATCTTTTCTAAGACATTTGTTTTGCAAAGGTATCCCTTGTCTCTATCTCTAAGGGGCAAGGTACCTCTTTCTTTTATCTTTGTCTAGGGAGCTGCTTTCCTTAGCTTAGTGGTATTTGTTTATATTGCAATATTATTTTAACATATTGATAGATGTTTTGACTATGGATAATCTTCTTATATGAGAAGTCGTTGTCCTAAGTCATCACTTCTCTATTTTTTAAATTATGTTCTTTATAAACTCTCATCCTTGCTTTGGTGTTAGAGTTGTTTCCCTTATTTCAAAGATTCCTCTTCCTCTTCCTTGTAGGGGGCTTGATGATTGAATCTTTGTTCTCACCTTTTGGAACATGATATTTTATCTAAAGCACTCCTCTTTGGTGAGGGTCTTGTGTATAAGATCTCTTTCATTTGAGGATCCTTTTCCATGAGTGACATATCCTTTTCATGATTATTTATATTCTTGGATGTAGGGGTCAATATCCCTCGCTAAGGATATAGTATACATTGTTGTAAATAGGATATCTCCTTGCTTTGTGAAGTAGGTATCCTCTTCCATCTTTGTCCTCCACTTGGGGGGCAAGGATGCTATTCTTTTCTATCTTTCCAGGATTCACCTCTTTCCTTAGGTAAGTAGTATCTATCTATTATGTGATATTCAATCATACATGAAAAATTTGGTTTGCATTAAGGATCTATGTCCTTGATAATAACCTCTTTTGTTGTTTGACATTGGGTTTCCATGGTTGATATATCTCTCACCTTGGAAACTGAATAGTGTGCTATCCCTCAAAAGGGTTACTTTCTTTTCACTTCTTGCATGATATCTCTTTATGTTCATCCCTTCCATGGCCTCATTAGAGTTGTGACCCTCTTGGATTGGACTGGGTGTTGTTTGCGGATATTGTCTTGATGCTGAAGAAGGCTTTATCCTTGTTCTTTTCTTTCCTTAACATGTCAAAATAGTATGTTTTTGCCATATTAAGGAGGGGGGCATATATAGGGTCTCCCTTGTACTATATTTTTTATTTTTACATGCTAAATCTTGGAAGGTAATGCACATAAGTTGCTAAATCCTGAAAAGACACACATTTATATGCTAAATCTTCTGATGATAACGCACATAAGTTGCTAAATCCTGAGGAGACATGCATTTTTTAAAATTTTCAAATATGCTAAATCTTTTGAAGGTAACACACATAAGTTGCTAAATCCTAAAAGGACACGCATTTCCAATTTCAAATCTGCTAAATCTTGGAAGGTAATGTACATAAGCTGCTAAATCCTGAAAAGACATGCACCTATATGCTAAATCTTCCGAGGGTAACGCACATAAGTTGCTAAATCTTGAGGAGACACACATTTCATATTCATAGTGATACAAGAAGGTGGATCTATGGGTATTCCAGAAGCCATCAGAAGATGCATTACAATTGCAAGTACAGTTTATGTGTGAACCTATTGGGCTCTCTCTCCAAGGTGATTCACGGTAAGGTGGACATCTTACTAGGAGAGGTAATCACTTTCTCCTTTCTCTCTTTGCTACTTTCAAGCTAGTAGGATAGGATCATGAAGCTATGTTATTTATAGTGTTGCTCTTGTCTTTCTTATGTAAATATTTATGCTTTTATGATAGCTTTCCAAATATGATATTAGTATGAGAAATATTTCTTAGTAAGGTTTCTTATGCTAATTGATTTGGGTTATTTAGTGCTAACCTTTGTTCTTTTGGTTTTCCTATTTCGCACCCTCGTGCATGTAAGTTGAGTTAGAATCCTTAGTCTGGGGGATTGTGTCCTTAGCTAAGTGTTATTTTATTTTGTTGTGAATCCACTTGGATCTCCTCTTTCTTCTCCTTTACCAAGAGTTTGCATCGAGTCCATACTCTTGCTAAAGTGGGGGCTTAATGTATCATTTTAAAATGGAAGCACTTCCATGTTAAGAGCATTTAGCCTTCTGAGTAAGTGGTTTTGGGTCATATCGAATGCCTTGAATTGATCTTTTCTTTGATCTGGCTTTCTCCCTGCTTTCCACTTCTTTTCTGCTTCATTCTAGGTAAATTAGGGTTAGGATCTTAAGGATATTCCTAAATTTCCCTCTTCCATAGCTCTATTTTCTAGGTATGATTTAGAAATAGATCCTCCTAGCCTTCATCATAGTAATCATAGGATTTTATGTCCATCTCTGGCATTTTGTCCTATTCTGGCATCATTTCTAGGTTTCTAGGCATCCCTGGGACCTCTTGACTTAGTTCTGAGTAAATCTGGGACCAGGGTCAAATTCAAGGTCAAACCTGACTAGGTCAGGATTGAGCTCGAACTTGACTAGGTCAGGTCCAACTTCGATTTTTCCCCCTTCCTTCAAATTTTCAATTTCCATGATTTTCGGGCATCGGGCTTTTGGGATATTTATTTTCCCGCCTCCGGGTTGACCATTTCAGATTTCAGAATGGTAAATCCTTTAATTGCATTTAATCTAGGTATATTTTCTAAAGGTTAGGACCTAATTGGGATTTAATTCTCTAAGGTGGCCCCTCTAGAGGAGTGTGCCCTAGTTCACTATAAAAGGAGGTCTTCCTCTCTCATTTTCTCAATCAAGTTTTGTGAGAACATCTCTCAAGCTCTCAAGGTGATCAAGTAAGCATCTATTTAAGAATCCAAGTCCTCTTCTCCATCCAAGTTCTTTATTGAAGATCAAGGATTTCAAGCATTCAAGCCATTGAAGGAATTTGGTTCAAGCATTCAAGAGTCATCATTCAAACGTTAGATCTAGCCATCATGATGGTGTGATCTTCCTTCAAGATCCAATGGTTCATCTTCAAGATCCATTTCATTCTTCCTTCAAGGTGGATTAAAAGCATACAATCATGGAGGTTTGATTTACATTTATTGTTTTGTTCAAGCTTTTATAACAATATACTTGTTTACATTCAAAATACAATTGCATATCTATTGAATTGTATAGCTTCATTGTTAGATCCTTTTCTATTACTTGCTAGCATTCCTATTTCAATTTCAATATTAAGGTTGATTCCAAACCGGGGTTTGACCAAGGCAAACCCTTCAAAAAAACAACAAAAATTTTCTTTTTCTTGCAAGTACAGGTGTGGAATTTCAGATTTGAGAGTAAATTTGGATACCCTTTTTGAAAAACTTCTGAGATCTGTGAATAGAATCAGAATCAGACTTCAAATAAAGAATGTAGTATTTGACCTTTTATGAGGGTCAAACCCGACCTGAGCTCATCTTGGAGAAAGATTTATGGGTTTTCTTTGTCTCGGCATTTCCAATCTGGAGCAGGTTGTAGAATTGCTCGAAAGTACACACAGACATCAGAATTTGACATTTTCCAGATCTACCCTAATTTGAGGTTAGTATTTGTATTTCAATTATCCCCTATTTTTAAACATAACACATAATATCCTTTATAGAGAAATATTGGATTTTCTCTCTCTCTCTCTCTCTCTCTCTCTCTCTCTCTCTCTCTCTCTCTCTCTCTTCCATATTCTTTATAAATTGATTCAATTGTGTATTAACCTCTTGGTTGATCAAATTGGATCTCTTCTTTGAGAATTTGGGTTTGAAAATAGATCTAATATTTCCCCCTTTACATTTGAATATTGGTGATTCATTTTTCACCTATTCATAAGGTACAAACCTTCTTCTTGATGAAGATCACTAGGGCTCCCCACGATGATACACTAGGGCATATGAACCCTTTATCCAAAAGTTCTTATAACTACACCTTTAGTTCATACCTCTCAGTGGTAGTCATTCTATATAGAGCCTTGGATTGTGGCTCAGTTCTAGGTAGTAGATCAATGGAGAAATCAAACTCCCTCTTAGGGGGTAATTCATGTTATTCCTATGGAAAGACATCTTGGAACTCTTGTAATAAAGGATAATCTTCTAAAATAGGAGTACCAAGATCCTTAACATATGCCATTTACATCATGCACCTCTTTCTCTTTGCCTTTTTCAGCTACATAACATAAATCTGTCTAAGCTCAATGGGTCTTTTTATATCCCTAACCACTAGAGACAAAATGATATGATCCTCAAATGACTGGATTCAATCCTGATCATAATCAAATGATAATAGATACAAAGTAGATGTTATTGAATATATAGGCAATGTATGATAACTAGGAGAGATGCAAATGATAACCTATCAATCACACTAGGTGGAATCACATGTCCACCAAAGCTGGATCATCCTCCATTTTAAAACAAAGTATGTGCAACATGTGCAATAATGAGAGGATGATAATGTGATTAGAGCACTAAAGGTGGATCTCACACATAAAGTGAAAATTATCCTAAACTGTGGCCTAAAATTAAATGCAAACTCCTAGGTGTCTCAATGACAACTAATATGCAAATGCATTATCCTAAGTAAACTTAATTAAAGTATAATTAGTGAATACTTAATTACACCAACAACCCCCCTTAAGTGCAACTTAGGAGAATGCACTTAATCTCACAATGTTAGATGAAAGTGCATGATAGGTCCCTGTAATACCCCAAAAATGGGATATAGGTTCATTAACCTCTTACATCAATAATTTGATCGAAATCAACATAAAATTAATAAGGCACATCTACACATCAGTTTATAAAAAACCTAATTGATTATCTTAATTTTGCATCAGGGAATATTCCTAATTTATCATAATTATATTTAATTAAATATTATTTGACGATAAATATCATTATTTATCCTAAAGTTGATTAATTGAATATTCTAAATATTTAATTAATTAATTTAATTCTGCCACTTAATTATTTAATTAGATTTAATTTCATTATTTTTATTTTGACAATAGATTAAAATTCCTATAAACAATCAATTGAATATTTATTTAATTGATTTAAAATCAAAGTTGTCAAATTTAATGATTTAATTGGAATAAAGCTAGATTTAATAATCGATTAACCCACAAATCAATTATTTTAATTCAAAATCAGTTAAGTTAAAAATAAATCACTTTATTTATTAAATTAAGTCATATTAAATTATGCACAATCAGAAAAAGCTATCAACTTTAAATCAATTATCAATTTCAATTTGTTAACTTTCTAAACTTGACATCTGATTGTGAGTTGAAAAAGAGAACTAAACTCTATTTTGAGATAAAAACTACTTTTGCATGATTTTATGAGTTTATTTATTCTTGATTTCTTGTTAACTCAAAAATCAACTTGAGTTTATCAAGAGTGATTTATGACTTTTCTCAATGCATCCTCGAACCCTGGATTTCTATAAAAAAAAAGCTCAGCTCCTCAAAATATCCCTCAAATTTGTATCTAAATCCCTCAAACTTTCAATCAATTGAAATCTTTCGAATTTGCACAATTACTCTGGCGAAACTAAATACGAAGAATCAAGCTTTTGTGATAGGCAATTTTGTGAGATCATTCATAGTTTTTCATAATATTTCATAGCATATCATTGTTCCATTAATTTTCATATCATTTCATTCAATTCTAGATTAGTTTCATATCAAGTTTTTCATCTTATTGCATACAAAATCCAAAAAAATAGATTAATCTACATTCATACAGTTATTCATCTTTTAGCATTCAAATCCTTCATTTAGGTGTTGCATTGTCACTGATCTCGGTCTAATCTGAGAATACCATACTCACACCTATTAGAAAGCAATAAATCGTCTGGTTAGCTTAGTTTCAATTACTTGTAGATTTTGATTTTGCTAACTTTAATGTCTTACTGAAGTGTTGTGGCCGCAGCTAGGTACAATTTTCACACACACATTTTTGGCACCCACCATGGGGCCCTAAAATGGGTTTCCATTCTATTCTATCAAATTTCTATCATTTTTCTTGAACCCACGACCACAAGGTTAATTTTTATGAGTTTTGTGATAAATTTCTGAGCTGGTTTTCAAAAAATTCAATTGGTATTTTTATTAGTACATGCACATATGATATGATATAGATTTGAAATTTATATTTATGGAAAGGTATTTGAGTTAGCTTTCATTTTCCATTAGTTTTAATTAATTTCATCTTCATTTGCAAAAGTTATGATCATTTTAGTATAGACTGTTTAGAACTTGATTTTATGAAATCTGACTGATATTTTTATTGGTACATGCACATATGACATGATATAGATCCAAAATTTATACTTATGGAAAGGTATTTGAGTTAGCTTTCATTTACTATTGGTTTGAAATAATTTTGTCTTAATTTACAAAAGTTATGATCATTTTAGTGAAGACTGGTCAAAACCTGATTTTATGAAATCCGACTGATGTTTTTATTGGTACATGCACATATGATATGATACAAATCTGAAATTTATATTTTTGGAAAATTATTTGAGTTAGCTTTCATTTTCTATTGGTTTGAATTAATTTTATCTTGATTTTAAAAATTTATAATTGATTTAGTGCAAATTGGTCAGAATATGATTTTTTATGACATCAAATTTTTCAATTATCAAATGACATATTATCTTTGACTAACCTGATTTTCTACCATGTGGGGTTGACAACTGTAAGATTAGAATTGGATTAGCATGCATATACATAAAATAACCACTAAAATCATGTAAGAAACAAATATGCAAAGTAAATCTAATCTACTTCATGAAAAACAACTTAGAAATAAAAGAAGTAAAACTAAGTCTAAACTCCCTCTAAGATTTAGCTCTCATGTTATCCTTTCTTCTCATTTGAATCGATTGATGTAGCTATCCAATAGCATATGAAGTACACCATGAATTTGAAAGCAAATTGACAATACTAGGAGTGTGGTTGAGCATAATAACAATGCAAGAAAATTGGTCCTTTTGTAAAGGAAAATGAAGTTTTATTTATAAGATTTTTAGGAGAATCAATGGTTAGGATTTTATGAAGATGAAGGGTTAAGATTCTCTCATTTGAATTATTTAATTCAAAGTGGGTGAATGGGTGGATCCACTTTGAAAAATGAAACCTACTACCCAAATTCGTATGAAATACTTTGAGTGAGGTTTTGGAGGGTTTAGGAGGCCTCTAGAGGGTAGTTAGAGTCAAATTTAGCTTCCCCACTTGATATACTTAGGGTTAGGTGTTGAATTTTGGTCACTAGGTGGCCCAAGACTCATAAAAGAGCTTCCAAAAATGACCTCAAAGTCTAAATCCGAGTTTGTGGAGTTTGGATTATTTGAACAAAGTATATTTCTTCCCATGTGGTTGTTTTTGACTTGAAAGGAGAAGTGAAGACTTTAGAGGTTAAAGAAATCATTATTTTAATTTTAGTAGGTGAGGTGGGTAAGAAAGATGAGTTTGGTGAGAATTATGAGCAATGTGCTCCCATAGAATTAAACATAATATTTAATTCCAAGTGGGTCAAAGAAAAATATGAATTAATTTAAATAGATATATATATTTATTTAAATTAATAGAAACAAATAGAATTAAATGTAATATTTAATTTCAAGTGAGTTCAAAAGGGAAATGTTAATTAATTTAAATGTATTTATTTAAATTAATAGAAGAAAAAGATTTAATTAATTAAAGTACTAGGACTTTAAATTAATCAATCATAAGGTTTATTTAGCTATTATATTAAATGTAGCATGTGATTAATACAGATTTAAGGTTTTCTGCATTTGACACTAAGTTGAGTAGAGTCAATTAGAAGACATAATTGCTTAGTATAATAGGACTTTGATGATTTAGAAAGATTGATATACTGAGGCTAATTTTGGGGTATTACATTTTGCCCCTCTTTGTATTACTGCAAAAAGTGTAGTGGTTCAAAGAATAGTCTGATGTGATGATTGATGTCTAGATTAGGTCTTGATCGCCCAAAGATTTGAGATGCTGGTAATGGTACCAACAATGAACTGATGATTATGAACAAGTGATAAGATGACTGATTCTGAACCTATGATTACGAAGAAGTGAGTGAACTAATTCCAGACCTGATCGTTCAAAGGAATCGATATGGTATCAAATTTGAACCCTTCAGTTACGAAGAATCGAGGAAATAACACTGGTGAACTGATGGTTACAAAAATTTGATATAGTTGACAAGATTAAGAGAATACCAGATTGATATGGATTTTGATGAATCTGATATGCCTCGAGTGCTGTGTAGATTTCAAGATTATCTCTAGAACGTAGTTTTGATTCCTAGAATCTAGGTTAGGTTGCCCAAATACCAATCAGAATTGATTTTCAGGGGTTGAGATTAGATTGCCCCAAGCAATGTGCCTCTGTGGATTGATAGAAGAGAGATATGATGCCCCTTCGAAAAATTGGGCAAAAATTGATTTGAGGATAATTTTTTGAAAAGATTGAGGTTAGATAAGATTGATGGAAAGAATGTTAGATGGAGAAAAGATGATTGGTGATGATACTTGCTTTCATAAGTGCACTTCACGTCATTAGAGCTTTATTTTGATTTTACAAAAGTGGATATGTCATACCTGACATAGAAAGCTAGGACGATGATCCATTTACATAAACAAACACATAGCAGACAGAGAGTGATCTCATCCTTCCTAAGACATATGAACAAATGCCTCAGGATCTCAGAAGATCATCTAATAAGCAGACGATAAAACAAAGAAAGGAAAATGATTATGTACAAATTTATTGTAGATTTTATTTTAAATTTATTATTTTATTTTTGTTTTTTTGTAATTTTTTAGAAATATTTGATGTTTTTATGTGTTTTTCAAGACATGTTACAATTTTTACTATGTTTTCTAAGAACATTATATGATTTTTAAGATTTTCTCAGGATAATAAAAGAGATACATGGGCAAAGAAATGCCCCCAACATCTGATAATTATGTTCACAGTGACCCACATGTTCACTTCACAGGATGAACAATAGGATGACAAAAGTAGGCAGATGCAGTGAGAACCACTAGTGACTGTTGCGAGGGAAATTCTCAAGGAGAGAGATCTCAGTGATAGCTAGGCAAGAGTTTCCCCTAGGAGTTGCTGAAGTATAAGGCTGGATGGGACAAGCTTTTTTATCAAATGTTACTACAAAACTAACAAGGATATGTACAAAAAGACATGATGATTGTTGGCATTAAGCAGGATTGCCACTAGGGACAACACTTATTTGCATCCTGAGTGCAAATCGAGTAGAATAGTGCAAACTGAGCAAGACAGTGCAAACCGAGCAGAATAGTGCAAACTGAGTAGAATAGTGCAAACTGAGCAGAACAGTCCAAACCGAGCAGAACAGTGCAAACCAAGTAGGACAGTGCAAACCGAGCAGGACAGTGTAAACCGAGTGACATTATGTCTACCGAGTCACAAGTATTTACTGAGTTTGAAACTTACCGAGTGGTTAGTATGAACCGAGCCTTCACTTCTACCGAGTGCATGATGATGCTGAGTAATGCAGTGGATGTCGAGTATCAAAAAGTCACCAAGTTAGTTTGCAAGAACCGTGTAACCATACTTGGGCCGACTTAGTAGCACTTATGTTTATTTGTTAAGTCAACTTTGTAATTGTAATTAATTGTTTATACTTGTATATAAACAATGTTGTACAAATACCTAGTATGAATGTGGAATAAAAAAAGAAGAGATAAAAGGCAGAAACTAGTGAATTACAAAGGGCTACCATACATAAGGAGTAGCAGAGACAAATTCATCACAGAAGGTGATCAGTACATCAGCGAATCTCATTCAGTAATCCAGTTGCAAAGTAAGAGATATACTGTTTCATTTTAACCAGTGAATCAGTACTAAAATCCTCTAACCAGGTAGACTTAACAGTCTTTTGTAAAATCTCTTTACCGAGTACATACTTCTTTTGTAAGTTTGTAAAAATCCTTTAACAGGGTGGATTTAGCAATCCTTATTGGTCCTAGCAAGGCAGATCATCAGAAGTGATCAATGTAAGCCTTAACCGGCCAACTTTATACTGTAGTATTAAAGCTTTGTGGGTTTCATCCCCACCCTAGTTTTACTTTCTTTTGGAAAGTTTCTGGGTAACCAAATCTATGTGTCATTGTTGTGAATGCTTTTATGTTTCATGCTTTCTATATGCAAAAGGATAAAGTGAACTATATGTTAATACATCTGATATTGAAAAAAAATTTGAAGTTACTGATTCACCCCTCCCCTCTCAGTAACTTGGTTAATTCTTGAATATTTCCAACAATTGGTATCAGAGCTGTATTGGTTCTCAAGATAAAGCTTAACTAGCTTGAGCAAAGATCCAAGACAATGGAGGTATTCAAACTGAACAAGGTGATTGATAATGAAAAGCTAGATCTGAAAATGGCCATAGCTAAACTTAAAGAAGCAAAAGAACATCTTTCCCAATCCCTAAGAAGGAGGAAGGAACTTGCAAATCAGATGAATGATCATAATTACATTAAAAAAAGATTGAAGAACTTTTTCCCTCAAATAGCTCAGATGAAGCAAACAATGCTATCAAAGAACTCCTAGAAAAGAATGGGTCTCTGCAGGAAGAAGTGAGAAAATTAAAAAGAGAACAAGAACTACACTCAACAAGATTTTGTGAGATCTTAGAACAAAGAAACAAGTTGAAAGATGAATTAGATGGAAGGAACAATGAAGTCCAAAATAAAACCCTTCAGCTAGAAAACCTAATTGATCAGATCTCCCATACAAATGAGGAAATTCTGACTCTAAGATCAGAAATAGAAAGCACAAGAGAAGAACTAAGATTTGAAAAGCAAATCAATCTAAGATTGGTGGATGACCTAAACACCGAAAAACAAATCAATGAAAGAATGTTGAAGAACCAAGAAGACTTAAATCAGCTGCATGATCAAAATCTTCATAGGCAAAAAGGAAAAGCAGGACTTGGATACAAAGGAGAAGGTGAATCTTCTAAGCAAGGTACTCAAAGAAATCAGAAACCTACTTGTAATCATTGTGGCAAAATAGGACATACTTCAAATAAATGTTGGAGAAATGAAAAAGAAGAATTCAATGGAAAATGCTACAACTACAATCAGCATGGTCACAAAGCAAATGAATGCAAGGAAAAACCAAGATTCAAAGGTAATTGTCACAAATATAACAAAAAAGGTCACAAGGCATCCGAGTGCAGATCCAAAACATTCAATCTAGCAGAACAAATTATGAAAGCAATGTTTGGATGGGATTACAACACTTGGTGTAGATGTCATTACTATGGAGAATATGGACACATTGGCATGAACTGCATAAAACATCATCTAAAGAAAAGAGATACTACCATAAGATGTTTCAAATGCACTAAACTCGGTCATATAGCCAAAAATTGCATGAATGCTAGTGAAGTTGAAGATGGAAAGAAGAATGAAGCAACTAAGATCAGGAAATAGATGAGACAACAGTGGATTCCTAAATCTACCGAGAAAACCAGTCCAAGTAATGGAATGGGTGGCTCTACCGACTCAAACTAAATTCTCAAGAAAGCACTGGAACTGTATTCTCATAGACAAATTTCAAGCAGTTCCAAAACTGAATTAAAAGAAAAATCTAAATCAGCATACAAGATGCAATAAGATCACAGGAAGGTCGGTATCATTTTTCACCGAGCAAGGTTGGGAGCTATCTAATATGATTACCAAGCGAGGTCGGAGCAATATGAATTCTCAAGTTCACCGAGTTGCGAAGTCTTTACCGAGCAATTAATTCATAGTGGGTGACAGTCTGTTGGAATTCATACCCTAATTTCTACTAAGGCATTAAGTACCATAATAGATAAGCCTAAGGCTCAACCGAGTATAAGATTTTTGGGCAAGAATATAGTAGAGGATATAGACCTAGATGAGGAAATAGAGATTCCAACATTGGATTTTGTAAATCTATCAGCGAATCAAATGCAAAATATAGGTGAACTCCTCCAAAGGAAAGCGAAGCAAAAGAAGCTTAAAGAGGAGAGAGACAAGGAATATAAAATCATTAAGGATGCTAAGGACATTTTGTTAGAAGCATTAGGTATTAAAGTAGACTCCTCTCAACATGTTTTGTTACAATTAGTAGAAGCGGTAAATAAGTTCAATGAGGATTCATCTGGGATAGACAAGTTAGCTACAAAAGCTGAGAAGAAATTCAACAATAAAGTGCTTGAGCACATTGCTCAGCACATAGCTATTAATCAAGCAGAATTATCTTCAGTTTTGACAAACATTGAATCTTCCTATTTGAATGTTACCTCTCTTTTGGCCAAACTATGCAATGTTGCCGAGTTCACCAAGGATGTCAAGGATAAAATGAATAAAATTGATGAGGATTTGAAGATTAGCATATAGAAGCTGCAACTTGAACCAAGTTCAAACTCTGCTCATCATATGAAAATCTCATTCCTATCAAATATGCAGTTAGAACTACTGAAAGAAGACACAAGGATCCGATCCACACTGCTAGACATTCAGAACATGATCCTTCCCATCATGAATACAATGTATAAGCACATTGAACATTCCAAAACATTAATTCATAACAATCAGTTCTCAATAGCAGATCACATGATTGCACTCTCTGTAGAAGTCCAAATTGCAATCCAAACATGCAAGATTCTACAAGAAAATTAGGACAGAACTCTGGCACTGATAATGAAGGTACATTCTATTTTTCTATCAAATTTTAGATTCTCCCTATAAAACACTTGTATATACAACTTTGGCATTATCGTCAAAAAGGGGGAGATATGTATAGAAGAAAAAGTTAGTGCATTGAAAGGGGGAGATAATTTATAAAGCCCTATGACAAAGACAAATTTTGAAAAATCAAAATAAATCTCAGCATGATTCATGTATATAAGTTTTGGGCAATAAGTGTTTTTGTCACTAATGCCAAAGGGGGAGATTGTTGACATTAAGAAAGATTGCCACTACTGACAACACTTATTTGCATCCTGAGTGCAAACTGAGCAGAACAGTGCAAACCGAGCAGGACAGTGCAAACCGAGCAGAACAGTGCAAACCGAGCAGGACAGTGCAAACCAAGTAGGACAGTGTAAACCGAGTGACATTATGTCTACCGAGTCACAAGTATTTACCGAGTTCAAAACTTACCAAGTGGTTAGTATGAACCGAGCCTTCACTTCTACCGAGTGCATGATGATGCCGAGTAATGCAGTGGACGCCGAGTATCAAAAAGTCACCGAGTTAGTTTGCAGGAACCGTGTAACCATACTTGGGCCGACTTAGTAGCACTTATGTTTATTTGTTAAGCTGACTTTTTAATTGTAATTAATTGTTTATACTTGTATATAAACAATGTTGTACAAATACCAAGTAGTATGAATGTGGAATAAAAAAAGAAGAGATAAAAGGCAGAAACTAGTGAATTACAAAGGGCTACTATACATAAGGAGCAGCAGAGATAAATTCATCACAGAAGTTGATCAGTACATCAGCGAATCTCATTCAGTAATCTAGTTGCAAAGTAAGAGATATACCATTTCATTTTAACCAGTGAATCAGTACTAAAATCCTCTAACCAGGTAGACTTAACAGTCTTTTGTAAAATCTCTTTACCGAGTACATACTTCTTTTGTAAGTTTGTAAAAATCCTTTAACAGGGTGGATTTAGCAATCCTTATTGGTCCTAGCAAGGCAGATCATCAGAAGTGATCAATGTAAGCCTTAACCGGCCAACTTTATATTGCAGTATTAAAGCTTTGTGGGTTTCATCCCCACCCCAGTTTTACTTTCTTTTGGAAGGTTTCTGGGTAACCAAATCTATGTGCCGTTGTTGTGAATGCTTTTATCTTTCATGCTTTCTATATGCAAAAAAATAAGGTGAACTATATGTTAATACATCTGATATTGAAAAAAAATTTGAAGTTACTGATTCACCCCTCCCCTCTCAGTAACTTGGTTAATTCTTGAATATTTCCAACAGATGATATGTATATCGGATGAAGAAAATCTCAAGATTTTTTGACAAGATTTGTTTTTTAGGAAGAAGTGTCACCGCACTATATACAACGGTTATAAGGACAAGATGAGCTAATAGTGCTATGGTGCATAGGCATGAATGATTGGTATTTAGCAGGAGAAAAGGTCATGGAGAATTTACAAGAGAAAACACATCAAGTGTATCAGAGAGGAAGGCAAAGAAAGAAATATCATGAGTGGGGAGAAGAAAAGGTAGTAGGCATAATGAAAGAAAGTAGAAGGAATGAAGATGGTGGTGATGAGAGTGCAGATGGGAGACAGGTGAGGCTAAAGCTCATGATAAGACATCCCTAGAGAGATCCAGGCCTATTACTGTCTCATGCGAGGCTTAGAAGATAGACTGAGGATGCAGGTGAGGGAAGTCAGGATGAGACGTCCCTGGATCAAGGTCTTTCATGGAGACCAAGCTATCCAATATTTTCCATCTTTTTTAAACAAAGTCAACCAGCCAATCCATAACAGGAACTGAATCATGGTGTACAATGACCAGAAAATGTAATACCCCAAAATTGGCCTCAGTATATCAATCTTTATAAATCATCAAAGTCCTATTATACTAGGCAATTATGTCTTCTAATTGACTTTACTCAACTTAGTGTCAAATACAAAAAACCTTAAATCTGTATTAATCACATGCTACATTTAATATAATGGCTAAATAAACCCTATGAATAATTAATTTAAAGTCCTAGTACTTTAATTAATTAAATTCCCTTCTTCTATTAATTTAAATAAATACATTTAAATTAATTCACATTTCCCTTTTGAACCCACTTGGAATTAAATATTACATTTAATTCTATTTTCTTCTATTAATTTAAATAAATATATTTATTTATTTTAATTAATTCATATTTTTCTTTGACCCACTTGGAATTAAATATTATGCTTAATTCTATGGAAGCACATGGCTCCTAATTCTGACCAAACTCATCTTTCTTACCCACCTCACCCACTAAAATTAAAATAATGATTTCTTTAACCTCTAAAGTCTTCACTTCTCCTTCCAAATAAAAAACAATCGCATGGGAATAAATATACTTTGTCCAAATAATCCAAACTCCACAAACTCGGATTTGGACTTTGGAGTCATTTTTGGACACTCTTTTATGAGTCTTGGGCCACCTAATGACCAAAATTCAACACCTAACCCTAAGTATATCAAGTGGGGAAGCTAAATTTGACTCTAACTACCCTTTAGAGGCCTCCTAAACCTTCCAAAACCTCACTCAAAGCATTCCATAGGAATTTGGGTAGTAGGTTTCATTTTTTTAAGTGGATCCACCCATCCACCCACTTTGAATTAAATAATTCAAATGAGAGAATCTTAACCCTTCATCTTCGTAAAATCTTGACTGTTGATTCTCCTAAAAATCCTATAAATAGGACTTCATTTCCTTTTACAAAGTGACCAATTTTCTTGCATTGTTATTATGCTCAACCACACTCCTAGTATTCTCAATTTTCTTTCAAATTCGTGGTGTTCTTCATATGGTATTGGAGAGCTACATCAATCCATTCAAAGGAGAAGAAAGGAGAACATGAGAACTAAATCTTAGAGGGAGTTTAGACTTAATTTTACTTCTATTTCTAAGTTGTTTTTCATGAAGTAGATTAGATTTACTTTGCATATTTGTTTCTTGCATAATTTTAGTGATTATTTCATGTATATGCATGCTAATCCAATTCTAATCTTACATTTTCATGAACCCGACGTGAAACACTAACTTTTGATATTTCTTTTTGATGTTTTTGTGCTTGTAGGCTAACAGGCACCACATTAGGCACACACTGTGGGCCCAAGCCCCTAATTTATTCATCATCTTCTTCTTCTTCTTCTTCTTCTTCTTCTTGTAGGTTATGGAAGGCATTTTAAAAGCTTACAAGTCACGTGAGGTTTTTTAGGAGCTTGTATGTCAAACTCATAAAGAGGCACTTCCACTAAAATGGCCATAACTTTTGCAAATCAACTCGGATTTTGATCATTCAAGAAGCGTTTGAAAGCTGATTCAGAGGTCTACAAAAATATGCAAAAAAAATAAAAAATATTAGACTCAGTCCCAAAAATCAGAGAACAAAACAAGACTTTTACACTTAACAATCTAACTTGTGGTATTTGCAAGACTTCATTTTTTTTTCTTAGCATGCAAAAATCAGATTTGTTTTGAGAATTTAAAATAAACTACAATTCTCACATAGTCTAATTAGGTGGATCAAAGCACCTAACAATTTCTTTTACATAATTTTAACTAGGAAGGAAAAGAACCATAACTTATATTTTTATCACATTTCCTTTCTAATTAGAAAGTAAAATCTGCATTATTTGATTTCAAATCTTTATTTTTTGCAGATTTTTTTTGTTTGTTACTAATCATCACTTTTCAGCTTGTGGAATTCATGGGATGAAGATCTAATCTCAAAACTACTAACACATTTGATGCAGGACACTTGTCAAAGAACTCTAATCTAAAGACATTGTGCTTGCTTTCATGCTTTTTTACACATAGTCTAACTAGGGCCTTGTTAAAATTTCTTAAGGGTCTTGATAGCAAAGTAGGGTAATAGGATCTTCATTACATGGAAGTGATGCCCATGGATGAATCTAAGACCTAGATGTTGCTAGCATGATAGATACTTGGCGAAGCAAGGAAAGATAGTGAATCTTTAACACATTCACTTGTTAGGGGATTATCCTCTTCTCTCTTTGAGAGAATCAGAAATCCAAAAGCTTATGGATTTGGTAGAGTGAAGCTAACTCGGTGATGAATATGTTTTGCATGTTTGGGTAAGGTGAAGAGGTAGAGAAGTATGCTCTTCTCTCTTTGAGAGAATCAAAAAATTTGACCCTTGGATCCAAATCAAGTTTTGAGTCACCTTTAGAGGGCCTGCCGGAAGTTGAACCTTCGGGAATGACCCAAGTGAGTACACACCTTTCACCGGTGATTCCACCTCACTATAATAAAGAAATTTTTTTTGAGTCTAAAGACTCAAAAACCATGTTAACTTATTTCTCATGATTTGGACTATCATCTTGAGAAAGCTCTATCTATTGTATTGAGCGGCGCCGCTCCTAGCCCTGCTTGCGGGGGTGTATGACTTTCAAGTGTTGGTGTGGCTATAGGCCCAAGCCTTGTATCAAGGGCACCGAAGGTCAATGTGAATGGAAGCCTACTAAACACCCTCTTAGTTAGTTTCCTACCTGATTCATCTCTGAAATGGGACATAATCTTTGCGCAAGGAGGGGGAAGAATCTCTCCCATAGATTCTCACCATAGCCATGCACCTAGACGTTTGAAGGTGGTATATGAAACTTGCCCCTACTTCAAGGGTAACCTTTGAACATATATTATTGAGTCCTTGGAAACACCAAAAACACGGGTGCCCTCTAGGGGGTGACATGACTGTGTGAGGTGAACGCATGTGCATAAGTTGTAAGGCACAAATTTTGTCTTCTCTACCATTTTCTTTGTAGGGATATCTATGTGTTTGTTTCGAGTCTTAAACTATCCAATCATGACTAAACAAAGACTCCCATGATTCTACCAAGTTGCTTTGTCCTTGGTAGAAATATTTGTGACTACTTCCTGTGTCACTACTGCTTGATCAAAACTTTGTGGTTGTAAATGATTTCTTGATACACTCAAACCAAGATTGTTGATCTTCAAACTATCTGGAAACTAGAAATTCTATCGGAGAATAGTCTCTGTTGTGTCTTGAAACCTGACATTTTATCTCAAAGTTTGTGTCGAAACTATCAAACTTTAACTCTTTTTTTCGCACAAGATTTCAATTTCTAGAGCATTTCCTTGCGTGAGATTCCATTCTCTCGTAGCTTGGCATTATATTATGTGAACTAGCATTCTTTCACATGAAACTGTACCCTAGTGTCCAAAAACAATGAGTAAATTCTCGTTGACTGGTGATTTTTTTGCCTGATCTTATTTTTGTCTAAGGTCTGATTGCTTGTTTTCTTGCCATCCCTTGTCTGAAACTGATTGTTTCGAGTTGTGAACTGAATGATTCTTGCTTAAAATCATCTTGTCTCCTTTTTATTTATCCTATCTTATTGTGCTTTTGTACCTTGTGACATGATAGTCATATCTCAATTGTTCTAGCCGTACTCTTGCAGATTCGTGCCAGGTGCATCTCACACTTTGGCTATTCTAGCCTTTATCTCTCTTTTCCCTAATCTTAGGGATAAAGTTTCAAGTATTATCCCAAGTTCCTTCTCATCACTTAATCTTTGTCTATGCCTATTACAACTAGAAGTGGCAACACATTACCCATTCATGGAATTAGATGAGATAGAGATAGACCTCGCAATCAAGGAAGAGGTCATTCTGAGTTTTCCATACCATCTGAGTGTCATAGAGGATCTTCATGTTCTTCCTCTAAAACATCTAGAGAGGAGTCCTTTCAATCTCTTTCTCCTATCATTCGACCTCGTGTCCAGTGTACTTTTACTGTGAACTTTAGTCAAATTAGGAATCCCTTATTTCAAGAACACCAAGAATCTAAAAAATCATCATCAAAGATTGATCCTTTCGAGGCACCCCATGTTTCACTAGACGTTAATCCTTTTGCAATACCCAAGGTTTCCCTTCCAGAGATTAATCCATTTTCAAAATCCAACATTCACACTACACACTTGCACACTAGTGAGATGGCAGACCAACACCAAGAAAGTGAAAACAACAGAGCTCATGATCATGATCAGGGTCAAGCTCGAAACAATAAGGACAGTTTGCATGCCCAAAGTATCTCTAAAATCCTTGGTAATGATGATGAAGAAATAACCCAGCATGATGTTGAAAATGCCCGGTCCTACAAGAGACTTCACAAAATGATGGAAATTTTGATGAAAGAAGATAAAGAGAAATACTTTCTTGAATTGGCAAAACAAGGGGCCAAGTTACCCATAGATTATAAACTTGATACTCTTGTAGTCAAAGAAGAAGAAACAAAGACCACTAAATTGCACAAACTAGTTCAAGACATGCAAGACCAACTCGGTCAACTCATAAAGAACAAAGACAAACTGATAAACTAGTTTACACTAGAGAGCATATGTCCATTCCCATTTGACAAGAGTCCTAACATGCCACCTTTTCCCAAGGGTGTAGAACTCCCTTAGTACAATAAATATCTAGGTACCTCAGATCCTCAAGATCACTTGAGAGAGTTTAGTGCTCTATCCACGGAATTCATACTTGATCAAATTTATCTCATGTGTCTCTTCCCATGTAGTCTCGGTGGATCTGTTATGGAATGGTTCTCCTGACTTCCTATTGGCATCAAGTCTTTTGATGAGCTTGCAAACTTGTTTCTTAGCATTATTCGCACAATATCCAACATCCAGTTAATATCAGTGATCTTTGCAACTTGAAACAATGACATGGGGAACCTTTCTTGATATTTCTCCAGCGATGGAGACAACTCTATACCAAATATTCTCGCAAAATACCAGAATCTGAAAAGCTTGATATCTTTCTAGACAATCTTGTCCCAAATTTTGGATATCAAGTACAATTGCAAGGTCCTCTAACTTTTGATAACATGATCAAATAAGTAGTGAGGATAGAGGCCTTCATGGTTAAAAAAGGTGATTTGACTTTACATAAGGATAACAAACAAGGTTCCTCCTCCAAAAAAGATAAAGGGAAGTTTGTCAACAAGAATAGAGATGTTGTTAATGATGGGGTGGTTGATAATGTGACCCCGAAGCCTTCAAAATCTATCTTCAATATCACTTCTAGTATACAAGTGGTCAAAGCCACTAAAAAGGTTGCAACAAACACTCAGCCACCTTCAAGATTCACTAGCAAAAAACCTTGGGCCTCTTGACCCAAGCATGAACTTACTTCCTTGGGAGAACCGCTTGATGTAGTTTACAAGACTCTGGTGCAAACCAAGTTCTCACTCCTTTGGAAAAGTGTCTCTATGATCCACAACCAAGACCCCATTGGTGGAATGACAATGCATACTATGATTATCATCAGAGTAAGGGTCATTCAACTTCTACCTGTCTCTAGCTGCACCATAAGGTCCAAGATCTGATTGATAATGGTGACATTGTTGTGGATAGCCATAACAAGAATTTAGATCACCAGGCATTCAAAGATCCCTTTCCTCCTCACGAGAAGAGTGAATCTTCCAAGACTAAGAATACCAATGCCAAGGTTAATTACACATATACTACTAATGACAATGTCATCAACATGATTGAACTTGTTAAGGTTGAGTATTGTGATGTGATTACTATCAAGGGGAGTGGGGATCCTCCTAAAACTAAGACTCCTTTTGTCTTGCGAGGCCCAAGGTCTCACTCTTCCAAACCTGAATCATCTCAAGATTGTACAAAAATTACTACTCACTCTCCTGCAAAAATCACCATTAAGGGTCCTGACCCTCCTACGTTTGCTCCTAAGAAAACTATGGATAAGCCTATTGTTGGCCCTGCCAACAATAATACAAAATTGGTTTCTACACCTAGCACAACTAGTTGTAGCATTCTCAACCAGCTACAATGTACCAACGCTCATATTACTATCTTTGAGTTGTTGAAGATCTCGCCTGCTCATAGGGAGATTCTGGATAAAGCCCTCACTAAGGAAAACATGCCAAAAGACTTAGATCTACATCAGTTTCAATCCATGGTGGGTCACTTGACCTCACCTCACTTCTTGTCCTTCTCTGAAGAAGATGACCACTCGCTCAGCCATCCACATAACACTCCTTTGCATATAGAAGTCATGATAGGTCCAAAGCATGTTCGCTGCGTCCTTATTGACAATGGTGCCGATCTCAACATTTACTCTGCTAAGCTACTTACCCAGCTAGGCTATGATGAAGATTGCATAGATGCCTGTAATAAAATCACTATCAAGGTATATGATGAGGAAGAAAGAAAGTCTAAGGGTTTGATTGTGCTGCCAATTTGAGTTGGACCCATTGAGAGGGATGTTGTTTGTCAAGTTCTTAACATTCCTCTTGCTTACAATATATTGTTGGGTAGACCTTGGATTCATTAGATGCAGGCAGTCCCATCTACATATGACCAATGCATCAAGTTCCCATTCCACGAAGTTGAAGTGACGATGCCTGCAAATACAAACTATTCCTGCAATACACTCACGCAATCTGCAGATAGCTTTGTCCCTACTAATAGTGAATCTACTGAATTCTCTGATGCCAAACTTTAAGAGATGGAACAAAATCTAAAGCTTAAGGATATAGGCATGAAAGGATATCAAATTGAAGTTGTTTTATCACTAGCAACTTTTCCTCCATCTTTGCATTCCTACAGGAGACTGTCTGAGAATAAAAAACCTTCTACTTGTTCTCCCCAAATTATCCATGATGGTGCATTTGTCAAGGCCACAACACCACTTGAGGATGAAGAAGAAGACAGAGTTGTTATAGCTTGGGTTTATAAATGAAAAGACACAGCTAAAATAATCACTCCTACTCATGATTTAGAACAAGAGCCATACAACAAAGCTTTCAAAATCATGAAGCACTTTGGCTATAAAGGGAGTGGCCCTATAGGAGTGAATGACAATGGTTTACTTAAGCCCATTGAAGCTACAAGTCATAGGACCAAGGACACTTCTGGTTTAGGCTTCAGGAAGATCCTATTCCATCTAGGGATTAACAAATTTGTACCAGAACCTGAACAAGAATATCACTCCGAACCTAAAGACACTACTCCAGCTGATAAATCCGAGACCAACTCTGATGAGGACACTTTTCCATATCCTATTCCTCCAGAGTTTGTTGCACTCTTTGCAGAACCAGATGAGCTTACTATACATGTCCATCTGGTAGAGACAGATAGTGATTCTGATGAGACCACTTCAGTACATTAATTCACATATGACCGATGGAAAGTGACACTAATTGATGATCCTAGTTTTCAGGGTGAACAATACATAGCGCCAAACTTTCAAAAGAGGTTTGAGCAAGATCAATGTCAACAAGCCATTAGTGCTGCTAAAGTTGTAAATGAGTTAGATGGTAATGCTAGTGTTGATGAAATTCCCGTATCAAGCACTACTGACTCACATGAGTATGAGTTTGACCCTCTATTTGATGCTACCTTTGATATAGATATAGATGTTGTTCATGTGTATAAAAACCTTCTCAAAATAGGTGAAGGGTCTAGTGTTAGGACGATCGAATTTGAATCTACTAACACTGACATACCCTCTACTTTCGACATGAGGTCTCAAGAGGATTTGAACATACCTTTGGACATGATTGCTTTAGGTCTCAACTTGCTCTTCCACGCTTTGGATGACTATACTGTGAATGCACTTGAACCTGTCCCTCCTCTTTCACTTCATCATCTCGATCTCAATGATTGGAACTCTCCCTCTCCATCCAGTGAAGTCCTTCCATTCAAGAATGATTACACCCTTTCCTATTACCTTAACACTATTGAACTAGTAACGTTCTCCACCGGTGAAGATAGAACTGAGGCTGATATCAAGTATCTCAGTCACAAAATTAAAAGAAAAGAGAATAGATGCTCTGATGGTGAAAACCACATTGTGGTAGTATCAGAGCCCAAAAAAGTAAAAATAAAAGACCTATCCAAAGGTGAAAACCTCTCTGAGGTGCTCGAGGATGAGATACTTGATACACTTCTGGGTCACTTTCAAGAGAGATCATCAGTGTTGATCGAGCTAACATAACCAATGAATTTGGGTATAGAAGCTACACCTTGGGTTATTCATATGGCACAATCATTATCTGCACAAGAAAAGGAAGAGTTCATCAATTTCTTTCAAAGCAAGAAAATTAATTTTGCATATACTTACTCCGATATGCCTGGATTGGATCCCAATCTAATTATGCACCATCTATCTATTGCACCAGGTGTTAAACCTATCAAACAAAAGCTTCATAAGATGCATCCACATGTGGCACTATTAGTAAAATTAGAATTAGAAAAACTCCTCAAGGCTGGTTTCATCTGAGCTATTGACTATGCAAAGTGGATCTCTAATATTGTCCCAGTCATAGAACATGATAAGTCTATCTGAGTGTGCACAGACTTCAGGGACCTGAATAAAGCATGTCCTAAGGATGATTTTCCATTACCTAATATTGACATAATAGTGGACATGACAGCTGGCTACCAAATGTACTCTCTAATGGATGACTTTTCTGGTTATAATAAGATAAAGATCGCACCAGAAGACCAAGAAAACATAGCCTTTACATGTGCTTGGGGAACAGTCTATTGGAATGTCATGCCCTTTGGACTAAAAAATGTTGGGGCTACCTATCAAAGGGTTGTTACAACCATCTTTCATGACATGATGTAGAAAATAATGGAAGATTATGTAGATGACACCTTGGCTAAAAGCATGCAACAAGAAACACATCTCTCAGATCTAGGTTCTATACTAGATCAGATGGAACAATTCAGTCAGAGGCTTAATTCAAAAAAGTGTGCATTCAGTGTTACTTCTAAACAATTATTGGGCTATATCATATCTTCAAAAGGTATAGCGGTAGACCCTGAAAAGGTTCAAGCTATCATGGAAATGCCTCCACCAAATAACATCAGTCAAATGAGAGGACTTCAAGGAAGACTACAATTTATTTGGTGCTTCATTGCACAATTGGCTGATAAGTCACAACCATTCACCAAAACTTTACATAAAGGTGTGACCTATGAATAGAATGAAGAATGTAAGAAATGATTCTAGAAAATCAAACAATATCTGAAAATTCCACCAATCTTGATGCCTCCTATTCATGGGAAGCCACTCATCTTATACATTTTAGCTACAAACACATCCTTGGGTGCATTACTGGTTCAAGAGGATCATAATAACAAAGAACAAGCCATATACTACATCAGTAGAACTCTAGTCTCGTATGAGATGAATTATTCTACTATTGAAAAGGCTTGTTAGCAGTGGTGTTTGCTTCATAGAAACTAAGGCACTATATGCTGGCTCACACTACAAGGCTTATTGCTAAAATTGATCCATTGAAATACTTGCTTAGCAAAGCTGCCCTTATGGGTAGATTAGCAAAATGGGTCATGATACTCAATGAATTTGACATTGAGTATGTGGAGAGGAAATCTATTAAAGGGCAAGCAATTGTAGATCAACTAGCGGAAGCACCTATAACATATTATCAACCATTGAGCATTGAATTTCCAGACGAGTCCATTATGCTTCTCACGTATCAGACATGGACTATGTTCTTTGATGGCTTGTTCACCCAACAGGGGTCAGGTCCTAGAATCTTATTCATTACACCACATAAATACTCTCTACCAAAGGCATATAAAATGTTGTTCCCTTGCACAAACAACATCGCAGAATATGAAGCTTTGATCAATGGTATGAAAATAGCTATTGAATGGCGTGTGGATGAGCTTAAGATCTTTGGAGACTCCCAACTAGTCATCAATCAAGTTAATGATATCTATCAAACCAAGGATGAAAAACTACTGCCTTATAAAATGATGGTGGATGATCTAAGGAAATACTTTACACACATCACTTTCCAAAAAATTCTGAGAGCAAATAATAAAGCATCTGATGCGATGGCTACTCTGGCCTCTATGTTACAAAATCCAGAAAATGATTTTAGACATGAGTTCCTGGTGGAAATGTTATGCTACCCGGCCTATGATAATCTAGAATCTAGGATGATCTATTCAGTAATTGGACATGATTCATCCCGCTACCGCCATATCTATTCCTACCTCTAAGATCAAATTATTCCAGACACCTATACCCAAAATGAAAAATGTCAGCTAATCCCCAGTGCTTCATGGTATGTTATTATAGCTAACAACTTGTATAGAAGAGGTCTAGATGATACCCTTCTTAGGTGTTTAGAACCTGACGAATCCAAACATGCGTTAGTTGAGGTGCATGAAGGTATATGTGGTTCTCATTCGAATGGCTTGACACTGGCCCACAAACTTATGAGAGTTGGTTACTATTGGCCTGATATGGAGAAAGAAGCTATACAATATGCTAAGGCTTGTAAATAGTGTCAACTTCATGGGAATCTGATCCATGCTTCTAACAAGGAGTTAATCCCATTTATCACTTTCTGGCCATTTCAGCAATGGGCCTTTGACTTGGTGGGTCAGATTCACCTATCTTCTTCAAATGGACACAAGTTCATTATCACCACTACAGATTATTTCACCAAGTGGGTTGAGGTGATACCTCTAACTATAGAAAATGGTAAATTTGTAGCTATGTTTATCCTGAATTACATCATCTGTAGATATGGTGTACCTTCCTCAATAATCACTGATAATGGGGGGTAGTTCAAGAATAAGGATTTAAAAGAGCTATGTTCCAAGTTCAAGATTACTCAGCATGGGTCTTCCATCTATTATCCTCGAGGTAATGGATAGGTGGAAGCATCAAACAAGGTGATCCTTAAAATTATACACCACATAGTTCACAAATCTGGTAGAGACTGGCACTTCCAGATTAATCCAACTTTATGGGCCTACAGAACAAGCATTCGAACTCCAATAGGGGCCACATCATTTTCTTTAGTTTACAGTGTAGATGTTGTGTTTCCTATTGAGGTTGAGATTCCTACATTATGAGTCTCTCTGAAGAACCTCATTACTGATGAAGAAAATAGAATATCCTAGCTACAAGAGCTTGAGTTACTGGATGAGCGTCGGAAGGTGGCGTTCGATCATCTTCAAGCATACCAAAAGAGAATGTCAAAAGCCTACAATAAGAAAGTTAGACAAAGGGAATTCCAAGGGGGTGATCTCGTCCTAAGAGAAAACCCCAAGAATCAGTAGCAACGAATCTAGAAAGGGAAATTTGAACCAAACTGGCTTGGTCCATACATTATTATTGCAACATTTGGGTCTGGTGCTTACCAACTCTCCACCACTGAAGGAGAGCAACTCAAAGATCTGATCAACGCTCTTCATCTAAATAAGTTCTACAGCCAAGACATTCTCTCTATGCTCATGTACATGCTTATTGATCCTAAAAAAAATTTTAAAATGGTATATTGTCAAAAATCCTAAAAATTGTAAAATGTCTTGAAAAAATGATCATCTTAGTGAAAACTTGGTAAATAGGCACTTTGATGTATCTATTATCCTGATGAAAACCTGGTAAACAGGCGCCTTGATAATACTAAAAAAAATAGAAAATTTTAAAAAAATACAAAAAAAAAAAAGTGAGATTTCAAAAATACAAAAAAATAAAAAAAAGAGAAAAGTACAAAAACATTGAAAAAAGAAGAAAAATGTGTCATTGATGAAAACCTGGCAAATAGGCGTCATGGTAAAAAAAAATAGAATCTCTGCTAAGATGGTGAAAACCTAGTAAACAGGTGCCTCTTATTTTCTAATGCTATATCTCATCTCGATGTCGCTTGGCTCTTAGTTTCCTACTTTAGTTTCCTTGCATTCCTGCTTTAGTTTGTTTCCTTTGTTTCCTACTTTATTTTGTTTCCCGCTTTGGTTTGCTAGCTCATACACTTGCCTTCAGTTATCTTCAAGATTTTCCTCAACTCTTCATGGATTGGAACTGGTTACACTTTGGGGCACCTTCCTGGTCTAGGGGGCATTGTCCTATCACTTTCAAAAATTTTGATCACGCATCAATCACCAGTGATTCTCACTATGTCTGCCTACTGATGCCTAGCTACTTTTGAGATTTCTCTCCTTGAGGATCTCTTGTGTATCAGTCACCAGTGGTTCCCACTATGCCTGCCTATTGATACCTAGCTCTCGTTCAACCTCTCTCTCTTTTGGGATCTCTTCCTTACATAAGTCACCAGTGATTCTCACTGCATCTGCCTTATAATGTTTCATTCATGCCTAATTCTCTCTTTCAAGATTCTTCCTTGTATTGGTCACCAGTGGTTCTCACTATGTCTGTCTACTAATACTTGGTTGGTGATCTAATATCTTCTTGAGACTTCATCTCTCGTGATGGTCACCAATGGTTCTCACTGTGTCTGCCTACTGTCGCTATCCCATCGAGACTTTGAATGTTGTTTATTTCTGATTTGACTTCAAACCGCTTGAACACAAACGTACACTGAAACTAAAACTTAATTTGTGTTCCTTTGCAGTGTGCTAAGCTTTTCTTTTGAGTGCTTGTTTTGTTACTCTATCATTTTCCCTCGAGTGAATCTAAGACGTCTTTCTTGACTGAGAAATGTGAAGACTGGGGGCATGATCTTTTTCTTTGCTTTTTGTTTGTTGGTTTAGTTCCAATGATCCAAAGAATCTATCTAAGAGGGGTGTTTGTCTATAAGAGCCTCCATCTTGTATTGGATGGCCATGTGTACCTCGACTCCTTTTATATAGAAACTTTGGTGAGGTTGGTTCTTCTCCTTGTTTGTATGAGTGACTTCTTTCTGCTACATGTGAAATTGCAAATGCTCGTCCTGCTAAGTGAAGGCAAGGGTCACTATGAGCATTGTTCAAAATTCTTATCAATCACTTAGCAAAAGGAGGAACTCTAGCATGTCTAGTGTGTTTGTATGCAAGAAATATTTAGATCATTCTAGCAACTGTGCTTTGATGCTTATATGAACTTGCTAAATCAAAAGGAATAGGTGTTCAGGTCATTCTAGCTTCTTGTGCCTTAATGCTTATACTTCATTCCGACAAATCTAAGATGATACCAAATGCTCTGTAATGATTATCCAATAAGTCATTTGTCAAAAGATTAATTTGGTCTTCTTGTCAAATCTGATGAATGTGATACATTTGGAAGAAGTTTAGACATTTAATGCTAGTGATATATATATTCTAGTCATTTTGAAGCTCTCAACAACAACATGTGATCGTCTCTATGTACAATAATATGACATTTCTTTCACATGTTTCACATCTATTGGATTTAACTGGAAGACTAAAAAGATCAACCACAAAGACATAGGAACATAAGTCCAAACAAACATCCTTCTTTTATCATAATCCATATATATTCATTTATAAAAAAATTAAAAAAACAAACAAACAAAACACAACAACAACTGTGTCACTGCTCAGCTTGTGAGGATTCTAGTGTCAAAGCTCCTCTCCCCCACTTCTATTTCTTGGTGGTCGAACACTCACACCACCAATTGGCCTATTCACCCACTACACCCTTCCTCTGTCTGTGAATGTTGCTTGCCTCTGATCTACTAGGACTGCTTGATGGTACAATCCCATATAGTATGCAGCTTCCTGACCAACCCTAGGTAACTCTCTCCTGACTAACAGAGTTTCCATCTATAACTGGGATACTCCTAGGACTGTCACTGCCCATCATGCAGTATCTTGCTCATCTTTATAGGCTTCTGCCTCAAACCTTCATCGATCTCTATTCACCATCACATCCTCTAGCTCTTGTCTAAGATTGTTCACCTGTTGAGTCACTGCATTCAGTCGCTCTTGTGTCTCCTCCAACATGGCATCAATCTCTATCACTGTCTTCTAGGATGCTTCCACTATGCTTTGTAATGCATCGTAGGCTGCCATGACACTATTTTCTTGAGCGCGTTCCGCCTCTATCACCCCCCGCATGCAGGATGCTTCAATATAAGCACTATCTTCCTATACCCTATCCATCATACCCTGCAACCACGTCACCTCTCTCTGCCTAATTTGCCCTTTCTTTTTACATCATCAAAATACCCTGCAAGTTGTCTCTCTCTCTGACCACCACATTGTAGTCTTCCTCTAACACAAATCTTCACCACACTGCCTATTCTAGTACCACTTCTTGAGTTGTGACACTTGGTCGTGGTTCTGGCCATTGTACACCATGATTTAGTTCCTATTGTGGATTTGCTGGTTGACTTTGTTCAAAAAAGATGGAAAATATTGGATAGCTTGGTCTCCATGACGAACCTTGATTCGGGGATGTCTCATCCTGACTTCCCTCACTCGCATCCTTAATCTGTCTCCTAAGCGCCGCATGAGACAATAATGGACCTAGATCTCTCTAGGGATGTCTTATCATGAGCTTTGGCCTCACCTGTCTCCCATCTACACTCTCATCACCACCATCTTCATTCCTTCTACTTTCTTTCATTATGTGTACTGCCTTTTCATCTCCCTACTGATGATATTTCTTTCTTCGCCTTCCTCTCTGATACACTTGATGTGTTTTATCTTGTAAATTCTCCATGGCCTTTTCTCCTGATAAATACCAATCATTCATGCCTATGCACCCTACCACTATTAGCTCATCTTGTCCTTATAACCCTTGTATATAGCGCGGCAGCACTTCTTCCTAAAAAACAAATCTTGTCAGAAATTCTTGAGATTTTCTTCATCCGATATACATATCGTCATGTCTTGTTGTACATATCCTCATTAGTTTTGTAGTAACATTTGATCAGAAATCTTGTCCCATCCAACCTTATACTTCAACAACTCCTAGGGGAAACTCTTGCCTAGCTATCACTGAGATCTCTCTCCTCGAGAATTTCCCTCGCAACAGTCACCAGTGGTTCTCACTGCGTCTACCTATTATTGTCATCCTATTGTTTGTCCTGTGAAGTGAACGTGTGGGTCACTGCGAACATAATTATCAGATGTTGGGGGCATTTCGTTGTGCATGAATCTCTTTTATTGCCCTGAGAAAATCTTTAAAATCATATAATATTTTTAGAAAACACAGTAAAAATTGTAACATGTCTTGAAAAACACAAAAACATCAAATATTTCCAAAAAATTACAAAAAAACAAAAATAAAATAATAATCTTAAAATAAAATCTGCAATAAATTTGTACATAATCATTTTCCTTGCTTTGTTTTGTCATCTGCTTATTGGACGATCTTCTGAGATCCTGAGGTATTTGTTCATATGTCTCAGGAAGGATGAGAATCACTCTCTGTTTGCTATGTGTTTGTTTACACAAATGGATCATCATCCTAGCTTTCTATGTCAGGTATGACATATCCGCTTTTGTAAAATCAAAATAAAAGTCTAATGACATGAAGTGCACTTATGAAAGCAAGTATCATCACCAATCATTTTTTCTCTATCTAACATTCCTTCCATCAATCTTATCGAACCTCAATCTTTTCAAAAAATTATCCTTGAATCAATTTGTACCCAATTTTTTGAGGGGGCACCATATCTCTCTTCTGTTAATCCACTGAGGCACATCGCTTGGGGCAATCTAATCTCAACCCCTGAAAATCAATTTTGATTGGTATTTAGGCAACCTAACCTAGATTCCAAGAACCAAAATTTCATTCTGGAGATAATCTTGAAATCTACACAACACTCAGGGCATATCAGATTCATCAAAATCCATATTAATATGGTATTCTCTTAATCTTGTTAACTATATCAACTTTTCGTAACCATCGGTTCACCAGTGCTATTTCTTCAATTCTTCGCAACTAAAGGGTTCAGATTTGATACCATATCGATTCCTTTGAACGATCAGGTTTGGAATCAGGTCACTCACTTCCTCATAATCATAGGTTCAGAATCAGTCATCTTATCACTTGTTCATAATCATCAGTTCATTGTTGGTAGTGTTAACAGCATCTCAAATCTTTGGTTGATCAAAACCTAATCTAGACATCAATCATCGCATTAGACTATTCTTTGAACCACTACGTTTCGCACAGTAATTCAAAGAGGGGCAAAATGTAATACCCCAAAATTGATCTCAGTATATCAATATTTCTAAATCATCAAATTCCTATTATACTAGGCAATTATGTCTTTTAATTGACTCTACTTGACTTAGTGTCAAATGCAAAAAATATCAAATATGTATTAATCACATGCTACATTTAATATAATGGCTAAATAAACCCTATGATTGATTAATTTAAAATCCTAGTACTTGAATTAATTAAATCCTCTTCTTCTATTAATTTAAATAAATACATTTAAATTAATTCACATTTCCTTTTTGAACCCACTTGAAATTAAATATTACATTTAATTCTATTTTTTTCTATTAATTTAAATAAATATATTTATCTATTTAAATTAATTTATATTTTTCTTTGACCCACTTGAAATTAAATATTATGTTTAATTCTATGAGAGCACATGACTCCTAATTCTTATCAAACTCATTTTTCTTACCCACTTCACCCACTAAAATTAAAATAATGATTTATTTAACCTCTAAAGTCTTCACTTTTCATTTTAAGTAAAAAATAACATGGGAAGAAATATATTTTGTCCAAATAATCCAAACTCCACAAACTCGAATTTGGATTTTGGGGTCATTTTTGGAGGCTCTTTTATGAGTCTTAGGCCACCTAGTGGCTAAAATTTAACACCTAACCTTTAGTATATGAAGTGGGGAAGCTAAATTTGACTCTAACTACTATCTAGACGCCTCCTAAACCTTCTAAAATTTCACTCAAAGTACTTCGTATGAATTTGGGTAGTAGGTTTCATTTTTCAAAGTAGATCCACACATCCACTCATTTTGAATTAAATAATTCAAATGAGAGAATTTTAACCCTTCATCTTCGTAAAATCCTAACTGTTGATTCTCCTAAAATTCTTATAAATAAAACTTTATTTCCCTTTACAAAGTGACCAATTTTTTTGCATTGTAATTATACTCAACCACACCCTTAGTATTCGCAATTTGCTTTCAAATTCGTGTACTTCATATGCTATTGGAAAGCTACATCAATCTATTCAAAGGAGAACATGAGAACTAAATCTTAGAGGGAGTTTAAACTTAATTTTACTTCTTCTATTTCTAAGTTATTTTTCATGAAGTAGATTAGATTTACTTTGCATATTTGTTTATTGTATGATTTTACTGGTTATTTCATATATATGCATGCTAATCTAATTTTAATCTTAAATGTAATGCCTCAAAATTAGCTTTAATATATCAATCTTTTTAAATCATCAAAGTTCTATTATACTAGATAATTATGTCTTCTAATTGACTATACTCAACTTAGTGTCAAATGCAGAAAACTTTAAATCTATATTAATCACATGCTACATTTAATATAATGGTTAAATAAACCTTATGATTGATTAATTTAAAGTCCTAGTACTTTCATTAATTAAATCTCATTCTTCTATTAATTTAAATAAATACATTTAAATTAATTCACATTTCTTTTTTGAACCCACTTGGAATTAAATATTACATTTAATTCTATTTTCTTTTATTAATTTAAATAAATATATTTATCTATTTAAATTAATTCATATTTTCTTTTGACCCACTTGGAATTAAATATTATGTTTAATTTTATGAGAGCACATGACTCTTAATTATCACCAAATTTATTTTTCTTACCCACCTCACCCACTAAAATTAAATTAATAATTTTTTTAACCTATAAAGTCTTCACTTCTCATTACAAGTAAAAAACAACCACATAAAAAGAAATATACTTTGTCCAAATAATCTAAAATTTACAAACTCAGATTTAGACTTTGGGGTCATTTTTTGAAGCTCTTTTATGAGTCTTGGGCCACTTAATGACCAAAATTTAACACCTAACCTTAAGTATATTAAGTAGAGAAGCTAAATTTGACTCTAACTACTCTCTAGAAGTTTCTTAAACCCTCCAAAACTTCACTCAAAGTATTTCATACGAATTTGGTTAGTAGATTTTATTTTTCAAAGTGGATCCACCCATTTTGAATTAAATAATTCAAATGAGAAAATTTTAACTTTTTTATCTTCGTAAAATTTTGATCGTTGATTCTCGTAAAAATCTTATAAATAGAACTTCATTTCTCTTTACAAAAGGACCAATTTTTTTGTATTGTTATTATGTTCAACCACACTCCTAATATTCTCAATTTACTTTCAAATTCGTGGTGTATTTCATATGTTATTAAAAAGCTACATCAATTCATTCAAAAAAGAAGAAAGGAGAACATGAGAACTAAATCTTATAGGCAGTTTAGACTTAATTTTACTTCTTCTATTTTTAAGTTATTTTTCATAAAGTGGATTAGATTTACTTTGCATATTTATTTATTGCATGATTTTAGTGGTTATTTCATATATATGCACGCTAATCTAATTCTAATATTAAATATAATACCCAAAAATTAACCTCAGTATATCAATCTTTATAAATCATCAAAGTCTTATTATATTAGATAATTATGTCTTTTAATTGACTCTACTCGACTTAGTGTCAAATGCAAAAAATTTTAAATTTATATTAATCACACGGTATATTTAATATAATGGCTAAATAAATCTCATGATTGATTAATTTAAAGTATTAGTACTTTAATTAATTAAATCTTCTTTTTCTATTAATTTAAATAAATATATTTAAATTAATTCACATTTATCTTTTGAAATCACTTAAAATTAAATATTACATTTAATTTTATTTTTTTATTAATTTAAATAAATATATTTATCTATTTAAATTAATTCATATTTTTATTTGATTCACTTGAAATTAAATATTATGTTTAATTCTATGGAAGCACATGATTTCTAATTCTCACCAAACTCATCTTTCTTACCCACCTCACCCATTAAAATTAAAATAATGATTTATTTAACCTCTAAATTCTTCACTTCTTCCAAATAAAAAATAACCACATGAAAAAAAAAAATACTTTGTCCAAATAATCCAAACTCCACAAACTTGGATTTAGATTTTAAAGTCATTTTTAGAAGCTCTTTTATGAATCTTGGGCCGCCTAGTGACCAAAATTCAACACTTAACTCTAAGTATATCAAGTGGAAAAACTAAATTTGACTCTAACTACCCTCTAGATACTTCTTAAACTTTCTAAAACCTCACTCAAAATATTACATATGAATTTGGGTAGTAAGTTTTATTTTTAAAGTGGATCCACCCATCCACCCACTTTGAATTAAATAATTCAAATGAGAGAATTTTAACCGTTCATCTTCGTAAAATCCTGACCGTTGATTTTTTAAAAAAATTAATAAATAAGACTTCATTTTCCTTTACAAAAGGACTAATTTTTTTACATTTTTATTATGCTCAACTACACTTTTAGTATTCTCAATTTGCTTTCAAATTTGTGGTGTACTTCATATGCTATTGGACAACTACATCAATCCATTCAAAATAAAACATAAGAACTAAATTTTAAAAAGAGTTTAGATTTAATTTTACTTCTTTTATTTCTAAGTTATTTTTCATTAAGTAGATTAAATTTACTTTGCATATTTGTTTCTTGCATAATTTTAGTAGTTATTTCATGTATATGTACGCTAATTCAATTCTAATCTTAAATGTAATACGTCAAAATTGGCTTCAGTATATCAATCTTTCTAAATCATCAAAGTCTTACTATACTAGACAATTATGTCTTCTAATTGACTCTACTCGACTTAGTGTCAAATGTAGAAAATATTAAATCTGTATTAATCACATACTACATTTAATATAATGGCTAAATAAAGTCTATGATTGATTAATTTAAAGTCTTAGTACTTTAATTAATTAAATCATTTTATATTAATTTAAATAAATATATTTAAATTAATTTATTTATTTTTTAATCTACTTAGAATTAAATATTATATTTAACGAACTATTTTTTTCTATTAATTTAAATAAATATATTTATCTATTCAAATTAATTCATATTTTTTTTTTACCCATTTAAAATTAAATATTATGTTTAATATTATGGGAGCACATGACTCATAATTCTCACCAAACTCATCTTTCTTACCCACCTCACCCATTAAAATTAAAATAATAATTTATTTAACTTTTAAAATTTTTACTTTTCATTACAAGTCAAAAATAACCACATAAGAAGAAATATACTTTGTCCAAATAATTTAAATTGTACAAACTCAAATTTAAACTTTAGAATCATTTTTGGAAGCTCTTTTATAAGTCTTGAGCTACTTAATAAATAAAATTCAACACCTAACCCTAAGTATGTTAAGTGGAGAAGCTAAATTTGACTTTAATTACTTTCTAAAACCGTCCTAAACTGTCTAAAACCTCATTAGGTGGCCCAAGATTCATAAAAAAAATTTTAAAAATATATTTATTTTTAAATTATTTAGACAAAGTCTATTTATTTCTATGTGGTTTTTTTTTTATTTGAAAGGGAAATGAAAACTTTAAAAATTACAGAAATCATTATTTTAATTTTAGTGGGTGAGGTGGGTAAGAAAGATGAATTTAGTAAAAATTAAGAGTCATATGCTCTAATAGAATTAAACATAATATTTAATTTCAAGTGGGTCAAAAGAAAATATGAATTAATTTAAATAGATAAATATATTTATTTAAATTAATAAAAAAAAAATAGAATTAAATATAATATTTAATTTCAAGTGGGTTCAAAAGAGAAATTAAATTAATTTAAATGTATTTATTTAAATTAATAAAAGAAGAAGATTTAACTAATTAAAGTACTAAAATTTTAAATTAATCAATCATAAGATTTATTTAGCCATTATATTAAATGCAGCATGTGATTAATACATATTTAAAATTTTTTACATTTGACACTAAGTTGAGCAAAGTCAATTAAAAAATATAATTGCCTAATATAATAAGATTTTGATGATTTAGAAAGATTGATATGCTGAAGCTAATTTTAAGGTATTACATTTAAAATTAAAATTAAATTAACGTGCATATACATGAAATAACTGCTAAAATCATGCAATAAACAAATATGCAAAATAAATCTAATCTATTTCATGAAAAATAACTTACAAATAGAAGAAGTAAAATTAAGTCTAAACTCCCTATAAAATTTAGTTCTCATATTTTTTTTTAATTTTTTGAATGGATTGATCTAACTCTCTAATAGTATATGAAATACACCACAAATTTGAAAGCAAATTGAAAATACTAGAAGTGTGGTTGAGCATAATAACAATGCAAAAAAATTAAACTTTTTGTAAAGGGAAATGAAGTTTTATTTATAAAATTTTTTAAAAAATCAATGGTCAGAATTTTACGAAGATGAAAGGTTAAGATTCTCTCATTTGAATTATTTAATTCAAAGTGGGTAGATGGGTGAATCCACTTTGAAAAATGAAACATACTACTCAAATTCGTATGAAATGCTTTAAATGAGATTTTGAATAGTTTAGGAGGCTTCTAAATGGTAATTAGAGTCAAATTTAGCTTTCTCACTTGATATACTTAGGGTTAAGTGTTAAATTTTGGTCATTACGTGCTCCAAGACTCATAAAAAATTTTTAAAAAATAACTTCAAAATTTAAATTTGAATTTGTAGAGTTTGGATTATTTGGACAAAGTATATTTCTTCCCATGTAGTTATTTTTGACTTGGAAGGAGAAGTGAAAACTTTAGAGGTTAAAGAAATCATTATTTTAATTTTAGTGGATGAGATGGGTAAGAAAAATAAATTTGGTAACAATTAGAAGTCATATACTCCCATAAAATTAAATATAATATTTAATTTCAAGTGGGTCAAAGGAAAATATGAATTAATTTAAATAGATAAATATATTTATTTAAATTAATAAAATAAAATATAATATTTAATTTCAAGTGCGTTCAAAAAAAAAATGTGAATTAATTTAAATATATTTATTTAAATTAATAAAAGAGGGAGATTTAATTAATTAAAGTACTAAGACTTTAAATTAATCAATCATAGATTTTATTTAGCCATTATACTAAATGTAGCATGTGACTAATACAAATTTAAATTTTTTTGCATTTGACACTAAGTCGAGTAAAGTTAAATAGAAGACATAATTGCCTAGTATAATAAAATTTTGATGATTTATAAAAATTGATATACTGGGGCCAATTTTAGAGTATTACATTTAATATTAAAATTGGATTACTGTGCATATACATGAAATAACCACTAAAATCATGCAAGAAACAAATATGTAAAGTAAATTTAATCTATTTCATGAAAAATAACTTAAAAATAAAAAATGTAAAACTAAGTCTAAACTTTCTCTAAAATTTAGTTCTCATGTTTTCTTTTTTCTTTTTTGAATAGATTGATGTAGCTCTCCAATAGCATATGAAGTACACCATGAATTTGAAAATAAATTGAGAATATTAGAAGTGTGGTTGAGCATAATAACAATGCAAAAAAAATTGGTCCTTTTGTAAAGGGAAATAAAGTCTTATTTATAAAATTTTTAAGAGAATCAACAGTCAAAATTTTACGAAGATGAAAAGTTAAAATTCTCTCATTTGAATTATTTAATTTAAAATAGGTAAATGGATGGATTCACTTTTTAAAATGAAAATTACTCTTCAAATTTGTATGCAGTGCTTTGGGTGATTTTTTAAAAAGTTTACGAGGCCTCTATAAGGTAGTTAAAGTCAAATTTAACTTTTTCAATTAATATACTTAGGGTTAGGTGTTAAATTTTGGTCACTAGATGGCTCAAGACTCATAAAAGAGCTTCCAAAAATGACTCAAAGTCTAAATCTAAGTTTGTAGAGTTTGGATTATTTGGACAAAATATATTTTTTCTCATGTGATAGAAGTGAAGACTTTAAAACTTAAAGAAATCATTATTTTAATTTTAGTGGATGAGGTGGGTAAAAAAGATAAATTTAGTGAGAATTAGCAGTCATGTGCTCTCATTGAATTAAACATAATATTTAATTCTAAGTGGGTCAAAGGAAAATATGAATTAATTTAAATAAATAAATATATTTATTTAAATTAATAAAAAAATAAAATTAAATGTAATATTTAATTTTAAGTGGGTTAAAAAAAAAAATTAATTTAAATGTATTTATTTAAATTAATAAAAAAAGATGATTTAATTAATTATAGTACTAAAAATTTAAATTAATTAAACATAAAATTTATTTAGCCATTATATTAAATGCAGTATGTAATTAATACAGATTTAAGATTTTTTGCATTTGACACTAAGTCGAGTAGAGTCAATTAAAAAACATAATTGCCTAGTATAATAAGACTTTGATGATTTAGAAATATTGATATATTGAGACCAATTTTAGAGTATTACATTTAAGATTAAAATTAGATTAGCGTGCATATACATGAAATAACTACTAAAATCATGTAAAAAATAAATATGCAAAGTAAATCTAATCTACTTCATGAAAAATAACTTAAAAATAGAAAAAGTAAAACTAAATATAAACTCCCTGTAAGATTTAGTTCTCATGTTCTCCTTTCTTTTCCTTTAAATAGATTGATGTAGCTCTCTAATAGCATATGAAATATACCACGAATTTGAAAGTAAATTGAGAATACTAAGAGTGTGGTTGAGCACAAATAACAATGCAAGAAAATTGGTCCCTTTGTAAAAGGAAATAAAGTCTTATTTATAAAAATTTTAAAAAAATCAACAGTCAAGATTTTACGAAAATGAAGGGTTAAAATTTTCTTATTTAAATTATTTAATTCAAAGTGGGTGGATGGGTGGATCCACTTTGAAAAATGAAACCTAATACGCAAATTCGTATGGAATGTTTTGAGTAAAGTTTTGAAAAGTTTAGGAGACCTCTAGAGAGTAGTTAGAGTCAAACTTAACTTCCCCAGTTGATATACTTAAGGTTAGGTTTTAAATTTTGGTCACTAAGTGGCCCAAGACTTATAAAAGAGCATTAAAAATGACTTCAAAATTCAAATTTAAGTTTGTGAAGTTTAAATTATTTGAACAAAGTATATTTTTTTTCATGTAGTTTTTTACTTGAAAGGAGAAGTGAAGACTTTAAAGGTTAAAGAAATTATTATTTTAATTTTAGTAGGTGAGGTGGATAAAAAAGATATATTTGGTAAGAATTAGAAGTCATGTGCTCACATAGAATTAAACATAATATTTAATTTCAAGTGGGTCAAAGAAAAATATGAATTAATATAAATAGATAAATATATTTATTTAAATTAATAGAAAAAAATAAAATTAAATGTAATATTTAATTCCAAGTGGGTTCAAAAGGGAAATATGAATTAATTTAAATGTATTTATTTAAATTAATAATAAAAAGATATTTAATTAATTAAAGTACTAGGACTTTAAATTAATCAATCATAAGATTTATTTAGCCATTATATTAAATGCAGCATGTGATTAATACAGATTTAAAATTTTTTGCATTTGACAATAAATCGAGTAGAGTCAACTAAAAGACATAATTGCTTAGTATAATAAGACTTTAATGATTTAGAAAAATTAATATACTAAAACCAATTTTTGGGTATTACATTTAAGATTAGAATTGGATTAGCATGCATATAAATGAAATAACCATTAAAATCATGCAAGAAATAAATATGCAAAGTAAATATAATCTACTTAATAAAAAATAGCTTAGAAATAGAAGAAATAAAACTAAGTCTAAACTCCCTCTAAGCTTTAGTTCTCATGTTCTTCTTTCTTCTCCTTTGAATGGATTGATGTAGCTCTCCAATAGCATATGAAGTACACCACGAATTTGAAAGCAAATTGAGAATACTAGGAGTGTGGTTGAGCACAAATAATAATTCAAGAAAATTGGTCCATTTGTAAAGGAAAATGAAGTCTTATTTATAAAATTTTTATAAGAATTAACGGTCAAAATTTTACGAAGATGAAAAGTTAATATTCTCTCATTTGAATTATTTAATTCAAAGTGGGTGAATGGATGGATCCACTTTGAAAAATGAAATCTACTACCCAAATTCATATGGAATGTTTTGAGTGAGGTTTTGGAGGGTTTAAAAGGCCTCTAAAGGGTAGTTAGAGTTAAATTTAGCTTTCCCACTTGATATACTTAGGGTTAAGTGTTGAATTTTGGTCACTATGTGGCCCAAGACTCATAAAAGAGCCTCAAAAAATGACCCCAAAGTCCAAATCTGAGTTTGTGGAGTTTAGATTATTTGGACAAAATATATTTCTTCCCATGTGGTTGTTTTTTACTTGGAAGGAGAAGTGAAGATTTTAGAAGTTAAAGAAATCATTATTTTAATTTTAGTGGGTGAGGTGGGTAAGAAAAATAAGTTTGGTGAGAATTAGGAGTCATGTGCTCTCATAGAATTAAACATAATATTTAATTTCAAGTGGGTCAAAGAAAAATATGAATTAATTTAAATAGATAAATATATTTATTTAAATTAATAAAAGAAAATAGAATTAAATGTAATATTTAATTCCAAGTGGGTTCAAAAGGAAAATGTGAATTAATTTAAATGTATTTATTTAAATTAATAAAAGGGATTTAATTAATTAAAGTATTAGGACTTTAAATTAATCAATCATAAGATTTATTTGCCCATTATATTAAATGTAGCATGTGATTAATACAGATTTAAAATTTTTTGCATTTGACACTAAATCGAGTAGAGTCAATTAGAAGACATAATTGCCTAATATAATAAGACTTTGATGATTTAGAAAGATTAATATACTGATGTCAATTTTGGAGTATTACATTTTGCCCCTCTTTGAATTATTGCGCGAAGCGTAGTGGTTCAAAGAATAGTCTGATGTGATGATTGATGTCTAGATTAGGTCTTGATCGATCAAAGATTTGAGATGCTGTTAATGCTACCAATAATGAACTGATGATTACGAATAAGTGATAAGACAGTTGATTCTGAATTTATGATTATGAGGAAGTGAGTGACCTGATTTTAGACCTGATCAGTTAAAGGAATCGATATGGTATCAAATATGAACCTTTTAGTTACGAAGAATCGAAGAAATAGTACTAGTGAACCAATGGTTATGAAAAGTTGATATAGTTAACAAGATTAAGAGAATACCATATTGATATGGATTTTGATGAATCTGATATGCCCCAAGTGTTGTGTAGATTTCAAGATTATCTCCAGAATAGAGTTTTGATTCTTGGAATCTAGGTTAGGTTGCCCAAATACCAATCAGAATTGATTTTCAAGGGTTGAGATTAGATTTCCCCAAGCGATGTGCCTCAGTGGATTAACAGAAGAGAGATATGATGCCCCCTCAAAAAATTGGGCAGAAATTGATTCGAGGATAATTTTTCAAAAATATTGAGGTTAGATAAGATTGATGGAAGGAATGTTAGATGGAGCAAAGATGATTGGTGATGATACTTACTTTCATAAGTGCACTTCACGTCATTAGACCTTTATTTTGATTTTGCAAAAATGGATATGTCATACCTGGCATAAAGAGCTAGGATGATGATCCATTTGCATAAACAAACACATAGCAGACAAAGAGTGATCTCATCCTTCCTAAGACATATGAACAAATGCCTCAGGATCTCAGAAGATTGTCCAATAAGCAAATGACAAAACAAAGCAAGGAAAATGATTATGTACAAATTTAATGCAGATTTTATTTTAAATTTATTATTTTATTTTTATTTTTTTATAATTTTTTAAAAATATTTGATGTTTTTATGTGTTTTTCAAGACATGTTACATTTTTTACTGTGTTTTCTAAGAACATTATATGATTTTTAAGATTTTCTCAGGATAATAAAAGAGATACATGGGCAAAGAAATGCCCCCATAATCTGATAATTATGTTTGCAATGACCCACACGTTCACTTCACAAGATGAACAATAAGATGGCAACAGTAGGCAGATGTAGTGAGAACCACTAGTGACTGTTGCTAGAGAAATTCTCGAGGAGAGAGATCTTAGTGATAGCTAGGCAAGAGTTTCCCCTAAGAGTTGCTGAAGTATAAGGCTAGACGGGACAAGATTTTTTATCAAATGTTACTGTAAAACTGACGAGGATATGTACAACAAGACATGATGATATGTATATCGAATGAAGAAAATCTCAAGATTTTCTGACAAGATTTTTTTTTTAGAAAGAAGTGCCATCACGCTATATACAATGATTATAAGGACAAGATGAGCTAATAGTGGTAGGGTGCATAGGTGTGAATGATTGGTATTTAGCAGGAGAAAAGGCCATGGAGAATTTACAAGAGAAAACACATCAAGTGTATCAGAGAGGAAGGCGAAGAAAGAAATATCATCAGTGGGGAGAAGAAAAGGTAGTGGGCATAATGAAAGAAAGTAGAAGGAATGAAGATGGTGGTGATGAGAGTGCATATGGGAGACAGGTGAGGCCAAAGCTCATGATAAGACATCCCTAGAGAGATCCAGGTCTGTTGCTGTCTCATGCGGCGCTTAGGAGACTGACTGAGGATGTGGGTGAGGGAAGTTAGGATGAGACGTCCCCAGATCAAAGTCTGTCATGGAGACCAAGATATCCAATATTTTCTAGCTTTTTTGGACAAAGTCGACCAGCCAGTCCACAATAGGAACTGAATCCATGTGTATAATGGTGAGAACCACGGCCAAGTGTTGCAACTCAAGAAGTGGTACCAGAACAGGCGATGTGGCAAAGATTTGTGTTAGAGGAAGACTACAATGTGGTGGTCAGAGAGAAAGACAACTTGCAGGGTATTTTGATGATAGAAAAAGAAAGGGCAGATCAGGCAGAGAGAGAGGTGACATGGTTGCAGGGTATGATGGATAGGGTACAGGAAGATAGTGCTCAGACTAAAGCATCCCACATGCAAGGGGTGATAGAGGTGGAACGGGCTCTGGCAAATAGTGTCATGGTAGCCTACGATGCATTACAGAGAAGAGTGGAAGCATCCCAGAAGATCGTGACAGAGATTGACGCCATGTTGGAGGAGACACAAGAGCGATTGAATGTAGTGACTCAACAGGTGAACAATCTTAGACAACAGCTAGAGGATGTGATGGTGAATAGAGATCGATGGAGGTTTGTGGCAGAAGCCTACAAAGATGAGTGAGATACTGCACAATGGGCAGTGACACTCCCAAAAGTATCCTAGTTATTGATGGAGACTATGTCAGTCAGGAAAGAGTCAGCTAGGGTTGGTCGAGAAGCTGCATACTATATGGGATTGTACCATCAGGCAGCCCTAGTAGATCAGAGGCAAGCATCATTCACAGACAGAGGAACGGTGCAGTGGGTGAATAGGCCAATTGGTGGTGTGGGTGTTCAACCACCAAGACATAGAAGTGGGGGGAGAGGAGCTTTGACACCAAAATCCTCACAGGCTGAGCAGTAACACAATTGTTGTTGTGTTTTGTTTGTTTGTTTGTTTGTTTTTGTTTTTTTTTATAAATGAATATATATGGATTATGATAAAAGAAGGATGTTTGTTTGGACTCCTATTCCTATGCCTTTGTGGTTGATCTTTTTAGTCTTTCAGTTAAATCCAATAAATGTGAAACATGTGAAAGAAATGTCATATTGTTGTACATAGAGATGATCACATGTTGTTGAGAGCTTCAAAATGACTAGAATATATATATATCACCAGCATTAAATATTTGAACTTCTTCCAAATGTATCACATTCATCAGATTTGACAAGAAGACCAAATTAATCTTTTGACAAATGACTTATTGGATAATCATTACAAAACATTTGGTATCATCTTAGATTTGTCAGAATGAAGTATAAGCATTAAGGCATAAGAAGCCAAAATGACCTAAACACCTATTCCTTTTGATTTAGCAAGTTAACATAAGCATCAAAGCACAGTTGTTAGAATGATCTGAATGTTTCTTGTATATAAACACACCAGACATGCTAGAGTTTCTCCTTTTGCTAAGTGATTGATAAAAATTTTGAACAATGCTCATAATGACCCTTGCGTTCACTTAGCAGGACGAGCATTTGCAATTTCACATGTAGCAAAAAGAAGTCACTCAAACAAACAAGGAGAAGGACCAACCTCACCAAAGTTTCCATATAAAAGGAGTCAAGGTACACATGGCCATCCAATACGAGATGGAGGATCTTACAGACGGACACCCCTCTTAGATAGATTCTTTGGATCATTGGAACTAAACTAGTAAACAAAAAGAAAAGAAAAAGATCATGCCCCCAGTCTTCACGTTTCTCAGTCAAGAAAGACGTTTTAGATTCGCTTGAGGGGAAATGATAGAGCAACAAAACAAGCACTCAAAAGAAAAGCTCAGCACACTGCAAAGGAACACAAATTAAGTTTTAGTTTCATTGTATGTTTGTGTTCAAGCAGTTCGAAGTCAAATCAGAAATAAACAACATTCAAGGTCTTGATGGGATAGCGACAGTAGGAGACATAGTGAGAACCACTGGTGACCATCGCAAGAGATGAAGTCTCAAGAAGATATCAAATCATGAACCAAGTATCAGCAAATGGATGCAGTGAGAACCACTAGTGACTGATACAAGGAAGAATCTCAAAAAAGAGAATTAGCCACGAATGAAACATCAGCAAGTAGACAGAGTGAGAATCACTGGTGACTGATGTAAGGAAGAGATCCCAAAAGAGAGAGAGAGGTTGAATGAGAGCTAGGTATCAGTAGTGTTGGGTATATTTTAGGTTTTCTGAGGTCTTTGCTTTTGGTCTTGTTTCAATGTCCTAGCCTATGAAAATGTCTGGTTTAGGGTTTAGATTTCCCCAAATTGGTTGTAATAATGTCGAGAAGAAACCCTTGCCTTTGACATTTTTGCTTTGAAGTGGTAATTTCCTTGCTTGTTTTTAAGTGTTCCCTAATCTTTATGTTTTTTCATTACCTTTTTGGCCACTTAAGTCTTGTGAGTGCATGTGTTTATTTCCCTCTAGGTGTTCGTTGAATCTCTTGACTTTGTTTCATGTTTCTTTTTCATTCAGCGAACTAGCGAATGTTGTCTACCCTTGTCATTTTTCTTGTTTGTTGCTAAGTCTCCAAGTCTCACCTGCAATTAGTTTCTCATCCAGCGATCCAACAACTATGTGGTCTCCTTTTCACTTAATATCTAGTAGTTTCTTGTTAACCTTCAGTGACTTGGCGTAGCAGTCATCTCTCATTCTCTAAATCGGGCGGTTATATTCAAGATTCTTCAGTGAACTAGCGAACGTCATTGATTGTCTCTTCATCCAGCGATTATGTTTTAATCTCGCAAAGACTAGGTCCTACTCAAAATAATTTGGCGATCTAGCGATTGAGTCATGTTTTGATACTCTCTAAGTTTGGCGGCTTTGACAATGAAATTTGGCAAAGTTCTAAGTCTTCATTTGTCACTTAATCTCAAGAAAAGGTGGCAGTGCCCTAAGTTATTTAGCGATTAAGCGAATGGTGTGTTCGCGGGAACTTAGAGTTTGTTAGTGAAGCCCCAAATAATTCAGCAACTTGGTGAACAAAGGAAATGTTAAGTGTATTTTCAGCGGTCACTGATTCTTGTAATAAAAAGGTGATGGTCAAAGTCTTTGGGCGATTTAGCGATAGCTGCCGATTGTGTTGGAGATTAAAAGTTAGTGCGTGATCTTAGAATGTAACCTATGGTTTAAAAAGTGTTCAGGGAACTGGAGGTAGATGATATTCACCCATTCTTGAAGCTTGACTATGGTTAAGCATTTCTTCCTGAGAATGAAAGATAGCCTTGTTCGCTGATTCTCTAGATGGGTGTTGAGTAAGAGAAATAGTTCTAAGAACTGGCGAAGTCTTTGGTCACTGAATCTCTGAGTTGGGTGGGGCTTAGTGTGGGTTTTAAAAGGTTTCCCTTGGATCGTTGATCAAATTTTGGATCAACGGTGGTCACGAGATCTCAAAGTAAAGCCATGAGTTATAAATTCCTTCTGAGATTAAGTGAATAGTCTTGTCGCGTGATCTCCTGACTTAACCTCAGGTTAGCATTTCTTTCAGAGATCATGAGATCCTTTGTTTGCATGATCTTTGAATTTTATTTGGTTGAGTTTTCATGCCATCAATGTTATGAGTTGTTGCGACGTGGAACAAGTACCGTGCAAAGCTGGAAAAAAGTAGAAAGTCATCCAATCAAGTTTTAACGAGGGTTTACTTTAGTAAATAAGGGTTTAAATGCAAAAAGCCATGATTATTTGTCTCGTGCCATGTTTTTTATTTTTAAAATCATCTTGTCAGCATCCATGCCATGGCTAGCTCTAATTTGAAGGTTGGCAATATGCAGAATTGAATGCAGAAGTGACTTAGGCTAGATTTGCTATGATTTGGCAATCGTATGCACGCAAATTTTAAAGTATATAGACAGGACTGCATTGCTTTTTGTGCTCAAAGTTATTCTGGAGATAGTTGATATTGTTGGTGTTGTAGCAGAGAGTGAATAGTGCAGAAGTTGCAGAGCTAAGAAATTCCTATTCTATCAAAGATGAGTCATCCTACGGCGAGTGGAGCATCATCCAGTGGGGCTGTAAAAGAATACAGTGGAGAGGATAAAGGAAAGCCGAATTACTCAGATGAGTTCATCAAGCTACTTCCTGGTTTGAATCAAAACAAGAAGGCCATCGATACAGCATTTGAGGATCTCATGGACAAATGTAGGGACCCTATTACTCCTGCAAGTTCTGGTTTTACCTTGTTCTCATATTTTTACAATAATAGGAGTAAAGCTAAACCTATTTGCAATGCCTGGGTGTTGGGAATGGAAAAGTTAATTGTGCCTGATGTGTTTCTAGATGTTGATTTAATCATTGAGCTGGCTAGATTGTATGACCCCATTTCTAGATGCATTAGGTGTGAAGACCAGTCTGTGTTTATCTCTTTAGATAGGGGGTCTTTCATGAGAACTTTCAATTTATATTCCTCCTCCTCTACTAAAATTGACTTAAAGAAGGAAAGGGAAAAATTTGCTAGTAATATAGGGTCAGTAAAGAGCCAAATAGTTAGGCATATGCCCAAGCATGATAAATACATAGCCCCTCTCCTGCCAGGTATGAATGCCCCTTACTCATTTGCATCCTTCAATCATTATATGAAGCTCTTGTGTCATGGGTTATGTAGGGTTCTGGGTATAGATGGGAATGTTGAGAAATTATCTACTGATCTCTTAATGATAATCTTGGACATTCAGAATTCCCACACCAACACTGATTATGATTATATCCAGTATATAATCGACAGGATGCATGAAGGGTTTATGTCTGTCAAGGAGAAGAAAAAACCTATTAAGTTCATGCATTACTACCTTCTTATGCATTTGATGTTGTACCACCATGTTAATGATTTTGATGCAAGAGTGTTGAAGATTAAGACCCATTTTAGGGACACTCCTAGCCCAATGCAGTATTGGTTGAAGGTTTGGAATATCACATCCAATGAGTGTTACTTCTGTATTTTTCAGAATTACTTTGTCCATCCAATACTTGAAATGTTAGGCACAAATGTTGTGAGGTTGCCAACTAGGGTATTGAGGGTTTTAAGACCATTGCAATATGAGGACAAATAGCTAGGAAACCATAATTGGGGAGATTTCTACTTGGGGGACAATTCCACAGTTATTAGAGTATATGGGTTCCCTTTGCCTCCACACCTACTTCCAAGATATGTACCTCCTAGGGTAGCCATGATGGAGTTTATTTGGAAATTAATATGGACTGATAAAGAGCACCTAGGGCCTCATAGGAAGGGTAGTTTCACACCCAGGTAATTCAGGATTGATAGCTTTTTGATTGGGAAAAGGGCACTAGATCAAGTTAGTGGCTAGCTCAATCATTTCAAGATGACTATAGGTACTTGCCGGTATGTTGATTCTGAGGGTTTCATCAGAATGGCTAGGATGACTTTGATTCCTAGCATTGGAACAATTAGAGAGCATGAGGCCCTTAATGAGGAGGATGTAATAAGAAACATGATGGACTTTGATGAAGAAAAAAGAAGGCTGGAATTCCTTTTGGTGGCTTTTTCCCTGAACTCTCATACTTGGAAAGAATGGAAATAATGATAGAAATGCATGGCACCCTATCTAGCTAGTTGGAAGGGATGCTTGAGGAGAAGTTAGAAGTGCTAAGGGACTATTCCACCTCTGAACTTGAAGAATTCACTGATGAATCATAGGAGTCTAGCAGTCCACCTCCAATAAGGCAAGAACCAATTATTGACCTAACCCAAGATCCAATTGAGGTGGAGGCTATTTCAGAGCCACCATTGAAAAAATAGAAAACTGAGGTTGGTGAACCTTCTAAGAAGAAGAAACAAAAGAAGGTATTGGACAGTGCTTCAGTCCTTGTGCCTAGTAAGAGGGCCTATCACCATCAATTGAGAAAGGCTATCAGGGAAGGAAAGAAAATGGTGACACAAGAAATAGGGGACTTGACCTTATTGTTGGGACAGGATGAAAGAGAATTATACCAAGAAGAATTTCTCAGTGATGACCAGTTTATCCAAAGAAAAGAATTCAGAGATTTCCTTAGTTGGAGGAAACATGAGGAGGTGAAGAAGTCCTTGCCTGAAGGTATGGAATGAAGTGAAGAGACTCTTAGGGCTCTTACATCATATGATCCTAGTCTTGAGAGGATCACTATGGAGGAAGCAAGAGAAATGGTTAAAACAAGTGGCATGCTTCTGACTCCCGGGTGGGATTTGACTTTTGCCTTTATCATTGACCAAATTAGAAAGCAACCAGAGGGAAGCTTGTCCTATGAAGTGCATATTAATGACATGATAAGAGGGAGTGGTTATGACCCTAAGTCACAAGCTATTGCACTTTGGTCTTTGGCCCCAAGAACTTAGAAACCATCTCTAGTAAGCATTGAAGACAAAATGGAAGGTAACAAGATTGTCTGGACCATCCAAAATACCCCTGATCTAGAGGTTTCAAAGGTAGTAACCCATTTGGCTCACCTCAATGAAGCTAAAACTATCCAATTGTCTGAGAGGTATGATAAGTTGTTTGAGAACTCAATGAGGGTTGCAAAGGATAGGGATTCAAAACTTATGTTGATCAAGAAAATGGAAGGTGAATTGGAGGAGTTAAGGGAAAAACTTGAAGAAGCAGTTAAAATAGTGCCTCCCCTACCTTTGTAGATTGAAGCCCCTCCTCAACCTGAGGCTGAGGTCCCTAACCATCCAATGGAAGATCTAGAGAAAATCAGACTAGAAGCAGCCCTGAAAACTATGACAGGTGTTGTGCAACATAGGCAGAACAAGATAAAAGAAAAGATGGAATCAATCCATCAATTAGTCATCATGTTACATAAGACAAATGATAAAGTAAATGATTCACTGGCTACTTTGGAGCCACTTCACAGCATTTGGTCCGGGAGGAGTTTGTTATTTGATAAACTTGATGGTTTGCAAGAGCATAGGTCTGATATCCCTGAGGTGGTAACTGAAGTTTATGAAAAGATTGGGTTGGTTATTTCTATTTTAAAGTTTTTCAAGGGAAAGTCTAATCAAGTAAGGTCCAAATTGGCTATTTTTTATAAGGATTACAGTAATTTTTTAACTTCTATTTTTTCAAGTGATGGAAGTGTGGTCGGTTTGGATGAATGGAAGACATCAATGGATCAGGTGGTGATTAGGCAGGAGGCTTTCCTCAATGGTGATAATGTTCTAGACTTGGATGGGTGCAATGGTATAATTGATAGTTTGTTCAAAGTTGAAGGTGATTGCACAAGATTTGTTGCCAAGGTTAAAGCTATAACTAATTCAAAGTGGGACCTACATGTCAAATCATTACAGGAGCTGCAGAGTTATAATTGGCCATCTGATGATGATGTGGTAGCGTGCGAGAAAATGGAAAAGAAAAAGAAGAAGAAGCCAACTATCTAGGAGCTAGAGGTAGAGGAAGAAGAATAGAACACACATGGCACCTGATCCAAAATTCAAGGGAGAGCATGTTTTAAACATAGAATGATGTAAGTTAGCCTATAATGGTGGTCATCATTCATGCTTCAAATCAAAGTAACTACTCTGAAATATCTCTAGATGAAGGTGCCACTTGTAAAGATGCTAGTAGTTGCTAACTACTTTATGTTGATGTAATCACTATCTTTTGGTTTGTACTTTTTTTCTTTAGTGCAAGTCATTTTCCTAGCCATCTAAAGCTTGTTGCATCCTTTCGAGGATTCCAAGATGGCTAGAGGTATATATAGCAAGTTTTGCTCTTTTGATAGGGTGGTCGAAGTTTTTTTAAAGAAGACTAAATATAGATTCTGACTTCTTTTATGTTTTTGCTGAAATTGTAATGGATATAGCTGAAAATTAATACAAATATACTGAAGTTTCATTGCCATTTCTAGTTGTCTTTATGTATGGATGCTTTGAATCTCTTATGCATTAATTAGTAAGGCTAGTTTGATGCATTGTTCACAAGGTGAATATAGGGGTTGAACTCGAGTTTCTCTCAAGGAGAGAGTAAAACCTTCAGGGAGGTCTCTGGGATTTGAAATTCTATGCATGAATTTGATGGCAGGGTCGGGAATTGGGAGAATGAATTGTTAGGCAATTTATTTCAATTTCAGTATCTTTATGTTAATAGGATTCTGTAGATATTCAATTTTGACTCTAACCCAATGGATAGGGCACTGGTTTAGTTTGATTTGCATCTGTTCACCATCATTTGATCAAGAAACTTTATCCATTTACTTTTACTTGTATGTTTATGAACTGTATTGGCTATGTCAAGTACATAGATCAATTTTGTAATGCTTTAAAGAAGCACTTGAAGTAGGTAAACCTACCTGAGTTTTAAACTCTAAGTGAAGAAGGCTCAAAGCCTTAATACCTTAGCATTTAAATTTTGCTGGATGCAGCTGTTGGGAATGCATGAGTCATGAGTTCAATAAATTTTTGAATATTTCAACCATTTGCAGGTTTAAGTGCAAACAAGTAGGTAGGCATAGTGGGAACCACTAGTGACTGATACACGAGAGATCCTCAAGGAGAGAAATCTCAAAAGTAGCTAGGCATCAACAGGCAGATACAGTGAGAATCACTGGTGACTGATGCACGATCAAAATTTCTAAAAGCGATAGGACAACGCCCCCTAGACCAGGAAGGTGCCCCAAAGTGTAACCAGTTCCAATCCATGAAGAGTCGAGGAAAATCTTGAAGATAACTGAAGGCAAGTGTATGAGCTAGCAAAGCAAAGTAGGAAACAAAGGAAACAAACTACAGCAGGAATGCAAGGAAACTAAAGCAGGAAACTAAGAGCCAAGCGATGTCGAGATGAGATATAGCATCAAAAAATAAGAGGCGTTTGTTTACTAGGTTTTCACCATCTTAGCAGAGATTCTATTTTTGCTACCATGATGCCTATTTGCCAGGTTTTCATCAATGACACATTTTTCTTCTTTTTTCAATGTTTTTGTACTTTTCTCTTTTTCTTTTTCTTTTTGTATTTTTTAATATCTCACTTTTTTTTTGTATTTTTTATCTTTTCATCATTTTTTTTTGTATTTTTTTTTAATTTTCTATTTTTTTTAGTATTATCAAGGTGCATGTTTACCAGGTTTTCACCAAGATAATAGATACATCAAAGTGCCTGTTTACCAAGTTTTCACTAAGATGATCATTTTTTCAGGACATTTTGCAACTTTTAGGATTTTTGACAATATACCATTTTAAAGATTTCTTTAGGATCAATAAGCATGTACATGAGCATAGAGAGAATGTCTCATCTGTAGAACCTCTTTAGATGAAGAGCGTTGATCAGATCTTTGAATTGCTCTCCTTCAGTGGTGGAGAGTTGGTAAGCACCAGACCCAAATGTTGCAGTAATAATGTATGGACCAATCTAGTTTGGTTCAAATTTCCCTTTCTGGATTCGCTGCTGCTGATTCTTGGGGTTTTCTCTCAGGACAAGATCACCCACTTGGAATTCCCTTTGTCTAACTTTCTTATTGTAGGATTTTGACATTCTCTTTTGGTATGCTCAAAGATGATCGAACACCACCTTCCGATGCTCATCCAGTAACTCAAGCTCTTGTAGCTAAGATATTCTATTTTCTTCATCAGTAATGAGGTTCTTCAGAGAGACTCATAATGTAGGAATCTCAACCTCAATAGGCAACATAGCATCCACACCATAAAATAAAGCAAAGGGCATGGCCCCTGTTGGAGTTCGAATGCTTGTTCTATAGGCCCATAAAGCTGGATTAATCTGGAGGTGCCAGTCTCTACCAGATTTGTGAACTGTGCGGTGTAGAATTTTAAGGATCACCTTGTTTGATGCTTCCACCTGTCCATTACCCTGAGGATAATAGATGGAAGACCAATGATGAGTAATCTTGAACTTGGAACATAGCTCTTTTAAATCCTTATTCTTGAACTACCCCCCATTATCAGTGATTATTGAGGAAGGTACACCATATCTACAGATGATGTAATTCAGGATAAAAATAGCTATAGATTTACCATTTTCTATAGTTAGAGGTACCACCTCAACCCACTTGGTGAAATAATTTGTAGCGGTGATAATGAACTTGCATCCATTTGAAGAAGATGGGTGAATCTGACCCACCAAGTCAAAGGCCCATTGTTGAAATGGCTAGAAAGTGATAAATGGGATTAACTCCTTGGTAGGAGCATGGATTAGATTCCCATGAAGTTGACACTATTTACAAGCCTTAGCATATTGTATAGCTTCTTTCTCCATATTAGGCCAATAGTAACTAGCTCTCATAAGTTTGCGGGCTAGTGTCAAGCCATTCTAATGAGAACCACAGATACCTTCATGCACCTCAACTAACGCATATTTGGACTCGTCAGGTTCTAAACACCTAAGAAGGGTACCATCTAGACCTCATCTATACAAGTCATTAGCTATAATAACATATCATGAAGCACTGTAGATTAGGTGGCATTTTTCATTCTAGGTATAGTTGTCTGGAATAATTTGATCCTGGAGGTAGGAATAGATATGGTGGTAGCAGGATGAATCATGTCCAACTACTGAACAAATCATCCTGGATTCTAAATTATCATAGGCTGGGTAGCATAACATTTCCACTAGGAACTCATGTCTAAAATTATTTTCTAGATTTTGTAACATAGAGGCCAGAGTAGCCATCGCATCAGCTGCTTTATTATCTGCTCTCAGAATTTGCCGGAAAGTGATGTGTGTAAAGTATTTCCTTAGATCATCCACCATCATTTTATAAGGCACTAGTTTTTCATCCTTGGTTTGATAAATATCATTGACTTGATTGATGATTAGTTGGGAGTCTCCAAAGACCTTAAGCTCATCCACACACCATTCAATAGCTATTTTCATACCATTGATCAAAGCTTCATATTCTGCGATCTTGTTTGTGCAAGGGAACAATATTTTATATGCCTTTGGTAGAGAGTATTTATGTGGTGTAATGAATAAGATTCCAGCACCTAACCCCTACTGGGTGAATGAGCCATCAAAGAACGTAGTCCATGTCTGATGCGTGAGAAGCATAATGGACGCATCTGGAAATTCAATGCTCAATGGTTGATAATCTATTATAGGTGCTTCTGCCAGTTGATCTTCAATTGCTTTCCCTTTAATAGCTTTCCTCTCCACATACTCAATGTCAAATTCACTGAGTATCATGGCCCATTTTGCTAATCTACCCGTAAGGGCAGCTTTGCTAAGCAAGTATTTCAATGGATCAATTTTAGCAATAAGCCTTGTAGTGTGAGCCAGCATATAGTGCCTTAGTTTTTGTGAAGCAAACACCACTGCTAAACAAGCCTTTTCAATAGCAGAATAATTCATCTCATACGAGACTAGAGTTCTACTGATGTAGTATATGGCTCCTTCTTTATTATTATGATCCTCTTGAGCCAGTAATGCACCCAAGGATGTGTCTGTACCAAAATGTATAAGATGAGTGACTTCCCATGAATAGGAGTCATCAAGATTGGTGGATTTTCCAAATATTATTTGATTTGCTGGAATACTTTCTTACATTCTTCAATCCAGTCATAGGTCACACCTTTATGTAAAGTTTTGGTGAATCGTTGTGACTTATCGGCCAATTATGCAATGAAGCACCGAATAGATTATAGTCTTCCTTGAAGTCCTCTTATTTGACTAATGTTCTTTGGTGGAGGCATTTCCATGATAGCTTGAACCTTTCCAGGATCTACCTCTATGCCTTTAGAAGATATGATATAGCCCAATAATTTTCCAGAAGTAACACCGAATGCACACTTTTTTGGATTAAGCCTCAGACTGAATTGTTCCATCCAATCTAGTATAGGACCTAGATCTGAGAGATATGTTTCTCATTTCATGCTTTTAGCCAACGTGTCATCTACATAATCTTCCATTATTTTGTGCATCATGTCATGAAAGATGGTTGTAACAGCCCTTTGATAGGTAGCCCCAACATTTTTTAGTCCAAAGGGCATGACATTCCAACAGAATGTTCCCCAACCACATGTAAAGGTTGTCTTTTCTTGGTCTTCTGGCATGATCTTTGTCTTATTATAACCAAAAAATCCATCCATTAGAGAGTACATTTGGTAGCCAGCTATCATGTCCACTATATTGAAGGAAAGTGTGAGCAAATTTTGAAGGATGGTTAGATATCCTTGAGGAGCAGCAGAGATATATTTGATTAGGAAGGATCTAGTGAAGCAGAATAGAGATCTGTAATCAGAAATTCAGTTGCATCATTATTCAAGTCATTTCATTGTTACTTTCTTACCATTGTAGTAGTGATTTCTAAATCTCTTAACTAAGTTGGTTTAATAGCCATTTTGTAAATCCTCTAACAAGGTGACAGTTCTATTGAATTATTTCAAAGACCTCTTACAAGGCCACTCCTAACAGGGTGATTAGATCCTCTAACAAGGTCACACCTAACAGTGTGTTTTGTAACCTTTTACCGGGTTGGCTCCTAACAGGGCATCACTTCAGAAGAGTGAAAAACAATAACTAGTTACATTGGTGGTTTTTCCCATATTGGATTTCCACATTAAATCTGGTGTCTCTTGTGTTCATGTTATTTTCTTTATGCATGCATGTTAATCACTAATGAATACTTAAGAACAGTTATAATTAATACTCACTGCAATAATCAAGTTTCAACATTCCTCTGTATGTTTATCGAGTGACAGTAGTAAATGATTTAATAAGACATCTAAGGGATCTGTGGTAATATTTTTGTGGTTAACTGATTCACCCCCCCTCTCAGTTACTCCATCTATATTTTCAACAATTTTGTGACTGGGACAATATTAGAGATCCACTCTACATAGTCAATAGCTCAAATGAAACCAACCTTGAGGAGTTTTTCTAATTCTGCTTTTACTAATAGTGCCACATGTGGATGCATCTTACGAAGCTTTTGTTTGACAGGTTTAACACCTGGTGCAATAGATAGATGGTGCATAATTAGATTAGGATCTAATCCAGGCATATCAGAGTAAGTCCATGCAAAATTAATTTTCTTACTTCAAAAGAAATTGATGAACTCTTCCTTTTCTTGTGCAGATAATGACTGTGCCAAATGAATAACCTGAGGTGTAGCTTCTATACCCAAATTCACTGGTTGTGTCAGCTCGATTAGCACTGATGATCTCTCTTGAAAGTGACTCGAAAGTGTATCGAGTAACTCATCCTCAGGCACCTCAGAGAGGTTTTCACCTTTGGATATGTCTTTTATTTTTATTTTTTTGGGCTCTGATATTGCCACAATGTGTTTTTCACCATCAGAGCATCTATCCTTTTTGCTTTTAATTTTGTGACTGAGATACTTGATATCGGCCTCAGCTCTATCTTCACTGGTGGAGAACATTACTGGTTCAACAATGTTAAGGTAACAGGCAAGGGTGTAATCATTCTGGAATGGAAGGACTTCACTGGAAGGAGAGGGAGAGTTCTAGTCAATGAGATCAGGATGGAGAATTGAAAGAGGAGGGACAGGTTGAAGTGCATTCATAGTATAATCATCGAAAGCATGGAAGAGAAAGTTGAGACCTAAATCAATCATTTCCAAAGGTATGTTAGAATCCTCTTGAGACCTCACATCAGAAGTAGAGGGTATGTCAGTGTTAGTAGATTCAAATTCGATCATCCTAACACTAGACCCTTCACCTATTTCAAGAAGGTTTTTATACACATGAACAACATCTATATCTATATCAAAGGTAGCATTAGATAGAGAGTTAAACTCATACTCATGTGAGTCAGTGGTACTTGATACAGGAATTTCATCAACACTAGCAGTACCATCTGACTCATTTATAGCTTTAGTAGCACTAATGGCTTGTTGACATTGATCTTGCTCAAACCACTTTTGAAAGTGTGGCGGTATGTATTGTTCACCTTGAAAACTAGGATCGTCAATCAGTGTCACTTTCCATTGGTCATATGTGAATTGATGTACTGAAGTGGTCTCATCAAAATCACTATCTGTCTCTAAAAGATGGATAGGTATAATAAGCTCACCTGGTTCTACAAAGCGTGCAACAAACTCTGGAGGACTAGGATATGGAAAAGTCTCCTCATTAGAGCTGGTCTCTGATTTATCAGTTGGAGTACTGTCTTCAGGTTCTGAGTGATATTCTGGTTCAGGTTCTAGTACAAATTTGTTAATCCCTAAATGGAATGGGATCTTCGTGAAGCCTAAACCAATTTTGGTACAACTCTATCTTCTTCTTCATCCTCATGTGGTGTTGTGGCCTTGACAAAGGCACCATCATAGATAATTTGGGGAGAACAAGCAGAAGATTTTTTTATTCTCAGAAGGTCTCCCATAGGAACGCGATGTAACGCCCCGCCAGGGAACCCAGGAGAGATTAACCTATAACATGCTACTAAGTTTGGTGAACATTTTTTTTTATTGTTAACATACAAGATAATACAACAATGTCGAAGCAATTACCATTTACTCACTTTGAACCAACATCCAACACAGATTATAAAACTTGAGGGTTCCTTGACGTAGAATTACTTAAGAACAAATAAAACAACTAAAGCAAGATAAAAAAAAGATTCCATATCATAAATGATACAATAAAAACTTACAACAATTAATACAATCCTCATGGACATCCATGAAAACTAATACACTGACATCCATTGCACATTTTGTAGGGTATGTAATAATAAATCTAACATAAAAGAAGTACAATGTCCATATTAGGTATCACATGTGATACAGTAATATAGGATTACATAAATGAAGTTAAGATAAGAAACCAACAATGAAGAATCAATGAAGAACCATAAGGGCATCCAACTGCAAAAGTACCAATAGCACCGGCACCAGGACGTCGCATCTCAAATGGTAAAGAATCACTACCACTTGTCCCTGTAGAACCACAAAGGTCTACCCCACCGTGCTGAGGAGATAACCACAAATCCCAATCAGATGACCAAAACCAAACAAGGATAAAACCATTGAGCAAGGAATCCTGAAAGCTCTCTACTCAAGGTTTACAAATCAAAGTGAAAGGTGGAACACACTAATCCAGAGGCATAAATAGAAACTCAGGAGATGATCTAGGCTACATGCTATGGGAGTGTCATCACATGTCTATCTACTTGAGTTACCCTGGACTGGTCACTCTGGACCTTAGACCCTCAAGCATTGAGTTACCCTGGACTAACCACTCTGGGCCCCGGACCCTCAATACGATCCATGTGGGATTAGAATACTCTCTCTCAGATATGAGGAATTCTAATCATAACCATACTCTATATTATCTTTTTAATGATCTCTACACATTTTAATTACTATGTTATCACTTAATTACATAACCTACAATAGGTTACCCAGGTGCTGACCACTTTGGGTCCTGGCCCCTATTGTAAGCCACTCCCCTAATATGCACTTAATCAATCTCCCCTAGGCTCATAATCATATAAACATCCAGCAAGTATACAACCAGGTAATCCTAGATGCAGTTTCACACATAGAAACCCAAATGATTACACAAATACCAAAAACATATAATAACCAACATGAGCATATAAGATCGAAGCATAAACAAAATAGGCACACACAATGAACATGATACAAATATACAATCCACTGAAAACATATCCCTGCCTGTATTTCCCCTAAGCCATCTAATACCCAATATCACAAGATGCACATGTGTATAGTTCAGAAATGATAAACCAACACTCACAATTAAGAAAACTAATCAAGAACTTCAAGCAACAAAACATCACAATGATCATGATCCTAACATAATATGGTTCACATAATATTGATGAAAGAATCACGACATAATCAGCATACTAAAGACATTAATAAAAGAAATATTCCCTAATGACGTTCTAGGAATACAATAGAAAATTTGCCCAATTTTGGTATAAATATAAACATTTAACAACTAATTGCATTTATATCCAAAGAACATCTCACTAATTTTATTAGCACAATAGAATAACCTAATTCATATTTATCCTAAATCATTAAATCTCATTAATTATAATAAGATAATTATAATATAAATCAATCATAAAGTAAATTAATAAAACAAGAATCAAATTAATCTATACTAAACTTTAATATAAAATAAATTTTCACATATTAAAATTTAATATAAAGTCAATTATCATAAAATAATATTTAACATCAACTAAATTCAAAATTGTTTATTAAATAAAAGTATAAATTAAATTAACTGAAATTAACATATTACAATTTACGTAAATTAAAATTATTAATAATAAGAAAAAAAAAAAAAAAAAAAGTGTTGGGGGGGGGGGGGGGGGACTCGGCAGGTCCCACGCCCCTGCCTCCACGTTACCCCGCGCTGGTGCTGCCGTAGGGGAGTACTACCTCCCTTTGCCTCAGCAGAGTTAGTACTACCATCGGCAGTACTCTCTACCGTCGTGCAGGGGGATGGCGGTTGGGGGGTGTGGTTGCCCCTGCCCCCATAAAGCTAATCAATTTTTTATTTAAAACCAATTTCCATTTCCATTTTTTTTATACTGATTTTTTTTTTAATATGAATAAAGCTTTTCAAATAAACATTACCAAATAACTTCTAATTTATTTATTGAGTATATATGTTTTTTAATAACAGGTTTAATATATATTTATATTTTGAATTAAACTCAGGTTCTAATTTTTTGGAAGAAAATACAAAATTCAAGATTTTGTTTCAAAGGAATCTATTTTTTTTAAAAGAGTAAATATACATATAATAATCATACACATATTAGATTAATCTTGCACTCAAATTGACCATTTTATAATGATTGTACTTTTTCCAGCCAACACACATTTTAACTAGAATTGGATATTTTATACCAAGATTTGGTTTTTTAGCAATTTGATCTATTTTCTCAAGGGAATTAAATTTTTCTACAAGCTCTATAGTTTAACTATACAACAAGATTAATTTATCGATTTGTAGGCAAACCATAGAGAATTAATTAACAAAAAATTTCCAGAGTAACACTACAATGCCAAGTAATAATAAAATACAAAAATTAGCTATACTAGGGTTTCTGAATACCCAGATCTATCAAAAATATAGAAAGACAAATGAAAGTAGAAACAAAGATAACAAACAAAATTCAATGCCTACCTTAGATCCATTGCCAAAGATCTGAAAATGAAAACCCTTGCAGATCTGAAAATGAAACTCTCTCCAAAATCAAGCCCAACCTGCAGATCTGAAAACTATGTTGCAAATAGGTGCCCAATTCAGATGCACAAAGAAACTCAAATCAACATGCAGCCACAACAATCCACAAATCTTCAAAAATCCAAACACACAAGCTTTCCCCAAAAATCTTCTCCAAAACTTCTCCCTCAAAAATGAATGCAATAATCTCCTAATAGGAATTCAATTCCCAAATTTAAGCAATCCCAAAAGATAACTCAAAAGCTAACTCACAATTCAACTCCAAATCAGAAAATGACTCATAAGACAACTCCTAATCCAACTCCAATTCCAAAATTGAGAGTAAATACAATTAATTAATTAAAATATCTTTTTAATGCACAACTCAACTTGACTTTTGAAAACTATTTATCTTTTTGAAAACAAACACCTTTTCAATTTTGCACGTGTTATAATTTAAATTCATTTATTAAATAAATTAAATACTTAATGCATCTCAAATTCATGCAATTAATTATTTAACCATTTAATAAAATATGCAAGCATAAATCAAATCATTTTCCAACTAAGCACATGTTAATAATTAAAACTCAAATTAAATAAATTAAATATTTAATACATCCTAAAGCATGTAATTAAATATTCAATTATTTAATAATACACTCAAGCATAATTAATCCTAATTTCAATTAAATAATTAATTAATTCTAATTAATCAAATAATTGACTTTAGATAATTTTCCAAATTAAACATAGGAACATAATTAAATTATTAAATTCAACTATAATCCTAACATTGATAATCATATAAAATCACCTGAATAATCATAAATCCACTAAATCAAGCACAATAAGATCAAGCACAATCAAATACAAGCAAACTAAAAACATGCATAGACTCAAGAACAGGATCCATGAATCCATACCAACCAGGTGAATTCGGGTAGGGTAGTCAAATAGACACTTGTCCAATCCTAGGACAATTGGGTTTAGGTTAGGGTTTTGGGTCTATGTATTATCTCCCCTCTTTACCATTGAGATGAATGTTTGTGGGCACGCTCACTCCTGCCAATTCAGGGAAGATGATGCCCTGTACCTGCAAACCTGTCATCACAAGACAAATCATGTACATACAATAATATATAGTAGACAATGGCAGGGATCGACCGATCGTGTAGATCTCGCAAGCAAGTAACTATGACTCCGTCCCTCAACCACATCAGGCACATCAAATAGAAATATAAAATAAACACATCAACCATACACATGCAAGTATGGGGTTAGTAAAATCATAAGCATCGATGATCTCCTAACATATAATCTATCATCCTAAACTAATCATAACATTTATAAAATCAGACTAGGGGTGAGGTACTCCACGCGAAGACGGAGGCAAAGCTGCTAGTGATAAAACAAGTTCAATTTGATGTCCTCCCATGCCTATATGCTTAAGCTTTAGAGTTTATTCCATCTCTTTAAGTTTGGCATCAGAGAATTCAGTAGACTCTCTATTAGTAGGGACAAAGCTGTCTGCAGATTGCGTGAGTGTATTACAGGAGTAGTTTGTATTTGCAGGCACCATCACTTCAACTCCATGGAACGGGAACTTGATGCATTAGTGATATGTAGATGGGACTACCTACATCTCATGAATCCAAGGTCTACCCAACAATATATTGTAAGAAAGAGGAATGTCAAGAACTTGACAAACAACATCCCTCTCAACGCGTCCAACCCGAATTGGCAGCATAATCAAACCCTTAGACTTTCTTTCTTCCTCATCATATGCCTTGATAGTGATTTTCTTACAGGAATCTATGTAATCTTCATCATAGCCTAGTTGGGTAAGCAGCTTAGCAGAGCAAATGTTGAGACCTGCACCATTGTCAATAAGGATGCAGTGAACATGTTTTGGACCTATCATGACTTCTATATGCAAAGGATCATTATGTGGATGGCTCAGTGAGTGGTCATCTTCTTCAGAGAAGGACAAGTAGTGAGGCGAGGTCAAGTGACCCACCATGGATTGAAACCGATCTAGATCCAAGTCTTTTGGTATGTTTTCCTTGGTGAGGGCTTTATCCAGAATCTCCCTATGAGCAGTTGAGATCTTCAATAGCTCAAAGATAGTAATCTGAGCATTGGTACATTGTAGCTAGTCGAGAATGCTATAACTAGCTATGCCAGGTGTAGAAACTAATTTTGTATTCTTGTTGGCAAAGCCAACAATAGGCTTATCCATAGTTTGCTTAGGAGTGGACGTAGGAGGGTCAGGACCCTTAATGGTGATTTTCACACGAGAACAAGTGGTAATGTTTGTAAAATCCTAAGATGATTTAGGTTTGGAAGAGCAAGACCTAGGGCCTCGCAAGACAAAAGGAGTCTTAGTTTTAGGAGCATCCCCACTCCCCTTTATAGTAATCACATCACAATACTCAACCTTAACAGGTTCAATCATGTTGATGACATTGTCATTAGTAGTATATGTGTAATTAACCTTGGCATTGGTATTCTTAGTCTTGGAAGATTCACTCTTCTCCTGAGAAGGAAAGGGATCTTTGAATGCCTGGAGATCTGAATTCTTGTTATGGTTGTACACAACAATGTCACCATTGTCAATTAGATCTTGGACCTTATGGCACAGCTAGAGATAGGTAGAAGTCGTATGACCCTTACTCTGATGATAATCATAGTATGCATTGTCGTTCCACCAATGGGGTCTTAGTTATGGATCATAGAGACACTTTTCCAAAGGAGTGAGAACTTGGTTTTGCACCAAGGTCTTGTAAACTATATCAAGTAGTTCTCCCAAGGAAGTAAATTCATGCTTGGGTTGAGAGGCCCAAGGTTTGTTGCTAGCGAATCTTGAAGGTGGCTGAGTGTTTGTTGCATTCTTTTCAGTGGCTTTGACCGCTTGTATACTAGAAGTGAGATTGAAGATAGATTTTGAAGGCTTCAGGTTCACATTATCAACCACCCCATCATTAACAACATCTCTATTATTGTTGAAAAACTTCCCTTTATCTTTGTTGGAGGAGGAGGAACCTTGTTTGTTATCCTTATGTAAAGTCAAATCCCCTTTCTTAACCATGAAGGCCTCTATCCTCACTACTTGTTTGATCATGTTATCAAAAGTTAGAGGACATTGCAATTGTACTTGATATCCAAAATCTAGGACAAGATTGTCTAGAAAGATATCAAGCTTTTCAAATTCTGGTATTTTGCGAGAATATTTGGTATAGAGTTGTCTCCATTGCTGGAGAAATGTCAAGAAAGGTTCCCCATGTCATTGTTTCAAGTTGCAAAGATTGTGGATATTAACTGGATGTTGGATATTGTGCGAATAATGTTGGAGAAACAAGTTTGCAAGCTCATCAAAAGACTTGATGCCAGTAGGAAGTCAGGAGAACCATTCCATAGTAGATCCACCCAGACTATGTGGGAAGAGATGCATGAGATAAGTCTGATCATGTATGAATTCCATGGATATAGCACCAAACTCTCTCAAGTGATCTTGAGGATTTGTGTTACCCAGATATTTATCATACTGAGGGAGTTCTACACCCTTGGGAAAACTTGGCATGTTAAGACTCTTGTTAAATGGGAATGGACATATGCTCTCTAGTGTAAACTGGTTGATCAGTTTGTCTTTGTTCTTTATGAGTTGACCGAGTTGGTCTTGCATGTCTTGAACTAGTTTGTGCAATCTAGTGGTCTCTATTTCTTCTTCTTTGACTACAAGAGTATCAAGTTTATAATCTATGGGTAACTTGGCCCCTTGTTTTTCCAATTCAAGAAGTATTTCTCTTTATCTTCTTTCATCAAAATTTCCATCATTTTGCGAAGACTCTTGTTGGACCGGGCAGTTTCAACATCATGTTGGGTTATTTATTCATCATCATTACCAAGGATTTTAGAGATACTCTAGGCATGCAAATTTCCCTTATTGTTTTGAGCTTGACCCTGATCATGATCGTGAGCTCTGCTATTCTCACTTTCTTGGTTTTGGTCTTCCATCTTGCTAGTGTGCAAGTGCATAGTGTGAATTTTGGATTCTAAAAAAGGATTAATCTCTGGAAGGGAAACCGTGGTGTCACAAAAGGATTAACCTCTAGCAAAATGTGGGGTGCCTCAAAAGGATCGATCTCTGATGATGATTTTTTAGGTTCTTGGTGTTCTTGAAATAAGGGATTCCTAGTTTGACTAAAGTTCACAGAAAAAGTACGCTGGACACGAGGTTAAATGATAGGAGAAAGATATTGAAAGGACTCCTCTCCATATGTTTCAAAGGAAGAACTTGAAGATCCTCTATGACACTCAGATGGTATGGAAAACTTAGAATGACCTCTTCCTTGATTGCGAGGTCTATCACTATCTCATTTAATTCCATGAATGGGGAATGTGTTGCCACTTCTAGTCGTAACAGGCATAGACAAAGATTAAGTGACAAGAAGGAACTTGGGATAATACTCGAAACTCTATCCCGAAGAATAGTGAAAAGAGAGATAAAGGCTAGAATAGCCAAAGTGTGAGATGCACCTGGCACGAATCCACAAGAGTATGGCTAGAACAACCAAGATATGATTATCATGTCATAAGGTACAAAAGCACAATAAGATAGGATAAATAAAAAGGAGACAAGATGAGTTTAAGCAAGAATCATTTAGTTCACAACTTGAAACAATTAGTTTCAAACAAGGGATGACAAGAAAACAAGCAATCAGACCTCAGACAAAAATAAGATCAGGCAAAAAATCACCAGTCAACAGGAATTTACTTGTTGTTTTTGGACATCGGGGTACAGTTTCATGTGAAAGAATGTTGGTTCATTTGATAGAATGCCAAGCTGCGAGAGAATAGAATCTCGCACAAGGAAATGGTCTGGAAAGTGCAATCTTGTGCGAAAAAAAAAGTTAAAGTTCAATAGTTTTTACACAAACTTTGAGATAAAATGTCAGGTTTCAAGACATAGCAGAGACTATTCTCCGACAAAATTTATAATTTTTGAATAGTTTGAAGATCAGCAATCTTTGTTTGAGTGTATCAAGCAATCATTTACAACCATAAAGTTTTGATCAAGTAGTAGTGACACAGGAAGTAGTCGCAAACATTTCTACCAAGGACAAAGCAACTTGGCAGAATCATGGGAGTCTTTATTTAATCATGATTACACATTTTAAGACTCGAAACAAACACATAGTTATCCCTACAAAGAAAATGGTAGAGAAGACAAAATATGTGCCTCACAACTTATGCACATGTGTTCACCTCACACAGCTATGTCACCCCCTAGAGGGTGCCCATGTTTTTGGTGTTTCCAAGGACTCAATAATATATGTTCAAAGGTTACCCTTGAAGCAGGGGCCAGTGTCATAGACCACCTTCAAATGTCCAAGTGCATGCCTATGGTGAGAATCTACGGGAGAGATTCCTCCCCCTACCTGCGCAAAGATTATGTCCCCTTTCAGAGATGAACTAGGTAGGTAACTAACTAAGAGGGTGTTTAGTAGGCTTCCATTCACACTAACCTTCAGTGCCCCTAATACAAGGCTTGGGCCTATAGCCACACCGACACCTGAAAGTCATACACCCCACAAGCAGGGCTAGGAGCGGTGCCACTCAGTACAATAGATAGAGCTTTCTCAAGATGATAGTCAAAATCATGAGAAAGAAGTTAACATGGCTTTGGATTCTTTAGACTTAATAAAGCTTTCTTTATTATAGTGAGGTGGAATCACTGGCAAAAGGTGTGTACTCACTTGGGTCGTTCCCGGAGGTTCAACTTCCGGCAGGCCCTCTAAAGGTGACTAAAAACTTAGTTTGGATCCAAGGGTTGGATTTTTTGATTCTCTCAAAGAGAGAAGAGCATACTTCTCTACCTCTTCACCTTACCCAAACATGCAAAATATACTCATCACCGAGTTAGCTTCACTCTACCAAATCCACAAGCTTTTGGGTTTCTGATTCTCTCAAAGAGATAAGAGCATAATCCCCTAACAAGTGAATGTGCTAAAGATTCACTATCTTTCCTTGCTTCCTCAGGTATCTATCATGCTAGCAACATCTGGGTCTCAAATTAATCCATGGGCATCACTTCCATGTAATGAAGAGTCTATTACCCTACTTTTCTATCAAGACCCTTAAGAAATTTTAACAAGGCCCTAGTTAGACTATGTGTAAAAAAGCATGAAAGCAAGCACAATGTCTTTAGATTTGAGTTCTTTGACAAGTGTCCTGCATCAAATGTGTTAGTATTTTTGAGATTAGATCTTCATCCCATGAATGCCACAAGCTGAAAAGTGATGATTAGTAACAAACAAAAAAAATCTGCAAAAAATAAAGATTTGAAATCAAATAATGCAGATTTTACTTTCTAATTAGAAAGGAAATGTGATAAAAATATAAGTTATGGTTCTTTTCCTTCCTAATTAAAATTATGTAAAATAAATTGTTAGGTGCTTTGATCCACCTAATTATACTATGTGAGAATTTTAGTTCATTTTAAATTCTCAAAACAAATCTAATTTTTGCATGCCAAGAAAAAAAAATGAAGTCCTGCAAATACCACAAGTTAGATTGTTAAGTGTAAAAGTCTTTTTCTCTTCTCTAATTTTCGGGCACTAGTACATTTGACCTTAAATTTTGACTAAACAATTTGACCATCAAATAAAAATGTTTAGGTTGGTCGCATTATAGAAGGAAAACTTTTGGTTTTTTTTAATACATGCCCATGTTGGTCACAATTTCGACCAACAAGAGCATGTATTAAAAAAAAAAAAAGTTTGAAACTTCATTTCAGTGCTTCATTTCAGCGTGCATGAAGGAGGTAGAAGCTAGAACAGGGTAGAAGCGAAGGAGGTATGTGCTTTGATCTTTGTTCTTTGATGGATGGCCACATCCTATTTTATAGTTTAATTTATGTGCACTTAGTTCCAAAACCCTAATATTTGCATCGACTGGAAGTGTTTCTCTGAACAAATATTGTCTTGCCTCATCTATGAATTCACATTTCATTAAAGCATTTATCAATCGGTCCATAAGCCTTGTCTGTGTTCACAAAAGAAATTCTTTGTTGAAGTGTACTCAAATACACTCATGAGAATGGTATTCTGTTACCTAAACTATTCATGATTGCCATAGTCGACCATGAGGAAAACATGTCATGGTCTGTTAAAAAGGAATCCTATTAAGTCATCCCAGTTCACTTGCATTGGATTTAAATTTCCAAAACTATGAGATGCTCTGGCAGACCGAACTCAAAACCACCGTGTCGGCTCTGTTATGAAGTCATGGCCCTAATTTGTGCTTTCATCATGGAGATGCCATGTCACTAGATGAAAATTTATTTAACTTGTTCAGTGCTCAGAATTGGGAAAGATATTAATTGCGCTTCATGGTCGATGCCCTAGTTTGGGTGTAATCAATGTGTGGAACCACTAAAGTAAACAAATGTCTACAATAGTGAATGAAAAGGGATTAATACAACAATAACACCAGTCTTAGGTACCCTCTCATAATCCATTTCAGTCGACACCAACCTAATTTGATCAACTAGGTTGAAATGCCCAGACATTGGTTGCGGGTGCATTTCATTTGAGCATTTCATTTCAAACTTCATTTGAGCATTTCATTTCAACGCGCACAAAGGAACCGATAGAAGCTAAGAAGGTGAAGAGTTGAACCAGATGGTTAAGGTATGTCGAATTGATTTCCAATAAGAATCGAATGCTATATATAAACTATGGATTTAGGATTTATGAAAAGTTCGTTGAATTAGTTGTTTAGAATTTATATAAGTTGAAAATGGATAAAACCATAAGCAATAGAAATACTCTATTTTCTGCAAAATTCATTCATCTTGAAGTCTCAATTCAATTATTCTGATGCATTAAAGGAATTGCAAGATTTCTTTGTTCAATTCATGCCATTTTCAAATGAGTCTCATTTTATATTGAAACTGTTGTTACGCCAGTGGTCTATCTAATAGCATTTCTTATTTTAGTTTACTGTTATTGCAGTAGGAACTTAGAATAATGAGAACCATTCTAACCTAATAATGAGAACCATTCTAACTGTTGTTATGCTAGTGGTCTATATAATAATGAGAACCATTCTAACCATGGAATGTTAATTCTAACCTGTATTATTAGATCATTAATCATGCATATGCAGAGTTGTGTGGAGTAAAGGTGATCACAGTTAAAGAACAGTGAGAAAATAAAATGAAATTGGATGCAATGTGTAGCAGTGGATGATCTGTCCAAATAAGGAAGGGTTTTTATGTTTGAAAATGTTTTGTCATGTTGAATGAATGGTGATTCGATCACTAATTTGATGTAGGAGTGATTTGTAACAAGAGATTGGGGAAGCCCTAGCAAACTAGGGTTTGGAGTCAAGATTTGGGGGTTTTGGTGTTGCAGGGCCTGTGAGTCTAATTGCTTATGGATTTAACCATTTTGAGTCATTTTATAACTCTATTGAAGGTTTAGTGGGATAAGGGAATGTGAGGAGAGTAGTTTCTTTGAAAATTTGGTCATTTTCATGCATTGAAAATAGGGGTTCAGTCATTGGTAGGTGTATTGGTCCAAAGTAACCCTATAAAATCTTTTGGTGTGTTATAGAACTCTGAAAAGGGTGTCTAAAAATGTTTTCATCTTGTCAAGTTTTTTGAGGGAAGAAAAAGTTATTACCATCCTAAGTCTGTTGCAGGGTTATTGGCAGCCTATTAAGCCTTTGGAATAGTTTGAAAGAACTTTGTGTATTGGAAGCATGGGAATTAAAATAGAGTCTTAGAATTCCTTGAGTCTAAGTGGTTTGAAGCCTAGGAAACCTAATCCATCATTTTTTAGTATTGTGGAGGCCTTGACAAGTCAGATCTTTTAAACATTTGAGGTTGTTGATAGGCTAGAGTGCCTAGATCTCATTGTGTTTTGAATACCACCACCCTTATTCCTTTTGGTTTGGAGTAATTTTATTGCATTTTAAATAAGTTATGGAAGTTTTATTAAATTATTTGAATGATTAAATGAAGATTGGATCATCAAGATCAAGATTGGATTCAAAATTACTCCAAACCAAAAGGAGTAAGACTCCAAACCAATGAAATAAAACTGCCATAACTTATTTAAAATGAAATAAAATTACTCCAAACCAATGTAATAATTGTGCAATGATTATTGGAAGCCATTCAAAATGCAATTAATGACTAGATTTAAATTGCATTCTCTGTCGCACAGAAACAGTTTCCACAAGTTGATAAACTTCTTCAATAAACTCGATACTAAGACTTGAGTTACATTCAAATGCAACATAAAACATTTAAAATAAATATTTGTTCTCTATTATTGAATTCCATCACAGCATATTCATAATAAAGACGTGTTTGATCATGACAACAATATGAGTGTTAGACTGTCGAATCGAAAGAGAAAACCAAACAAAATGAGTTGTAAATAATAAAAATGAAACATTCGGGAAACACTAAACAATCATAGAGAAGAATCAAATGTAAAACTAGACTATTATTTTCATTCATCATATGTATTACATTGATCATCTCATTCCCATTGATCTCTCTCTTCACTGATTCTCCACTCTTGTACCCCCTATTCTCGGCTTCTATATTGCAGAAATAAAGATCTCCAAACTCACAACTCGGTAACTAAATCATATAACTTAGTGAAGAATACTCAAAATAGAGATCAATGGTGAAGACAAAAGGAATTCTTACATTTAGTTAAGGGTAGTACTTAAAGAATAATATAGATTAATAGTGAAGATTAAAAGTCACCCTTACATTTAATGAAGAGTCTATTATGTTTGAGTCTATCAGAAAGTCATGGAAAGTTCCTTATAGATATTTGAAGAGAGTCCTATTATTCATTACATTACTTGCAATATGTATGTTGATATTTCATTGTCTCTATATATGCTAAGTGTTTATATAAGAGTGGGGATATGCTATGTAACTTTACTTAGTCATGGTCTTAATTATATAAGGATATATACTTAATCGTAGTATAAACTTGAATAAAAAATAGATAATTTTAAAATAGAAATATGCGGGGACTCGGATGTTATAAAATAATGAGCATATCTTTGTGAATTATCCTAAGATTGTAGGGCTCAAATATTCATTGTGATTAATACAAGTTTGTAAACATTGATTGATGTATTTTGAGGTCATATAATATGGAAATAAGACAACACCTACATAAAACTTGATATCATCACAATATAACATATTTTGATTCTCTGCAAATTTGAACAAGTTTTCATTCACAATATAACATAAAATGTTTTGATTTGGTTTTATATGTTAATTATATATAGTTCCAGATTTATTCCTTATGAAATAGTGATGAGATTTATTCTTTTATCTCTGTTAATGTAATTATGGGTCTATTATTCACATAATGTCTGAGATATAATAATTCTAGAACCCCTAATTTTCTGATCTAGTTATGTCTTGTATAGCTTTGGAGTTCTACATTATGTCTGTACCAAAGATATTCTTCCAACTTTGATGTTACCGTTGATTGCTGAGTGTATGTTTAGTATGATCTTCTCACAATTCCCCTTAATTTTCTCACAATTCTGACAAAACTAACAACATGCCTCATGTTATATGGAAAATTGGTAAACAAGGAGCCACTGTAGTTCAATTCCCTTTTTCTAAGTCCTTCATGGAAGTTGAAGTATCACTCTTTAGGAAACTTATATCTCTGGTTCAAAGTTCCCATTAAAATCGTTCAAATATTCAAAAACAATTCCCAAATTTGCTACAGTGGTAAAGTATTAACAAAGCATAGCCTCATAGTTCCATCAGTTTGACAATCAATGGTAAGAAATTCCTAATAATATTATATTAGAAGTGAAATGTTGATGCTAAGACAATTACTTTGTGACCATAATAATCCTACATATGTTTTTTTGCACAATAGATAAAGTCTGCTATTCAATTCCAAGAGAAACTCACAATTTCAATTGTGACCACACTAGCCTCATCACAACAAACTTGTTAGAAACATGAAAAGAAAACATGCTAGCAATTCCATCATTTTTCTGTTGTTTGGGATAGTCACCATAGAATTATTTGGACTATCTCTCCTCTTGCCTTGCAAGGTTAAAATGACCTTTTTTTCATCCCTCCTTGAATAGACCCTTACCGTCTTGCACTTGTGCAATGATAGGACACCAATGTTGCTAATTAAGGTTGGTGGGATGATTACACCTATATGGACATTGCGTGGTATGAAGTCTCACTAAAGTTTGAGCGCAGCATGGTATGAAGTCTCGCTGAAGAAGAGTACTGCAGAGAGCAGGCCTACCATACCAAGGAAGTTTGACAAGAATAAGGAATATGGCTTAAATAGAATGGGAAGACATCTTTCTAGCCTGGGCTTGGATCCTTCGACAATTAGCTTGATAATAAATGGAGCAAATGAGAGCTGAGCAATTAGCTTCCCAAGAAAAATCTTATAAATGAACTATGTGTACCCCAATTCCTATGCCTTCTACGCATACCTAAATGATATATTTGAAACAACAAGGGTAAATTTAGCCTTACACTTGTTGTTTCAAATATATCATTTGGGTACACACAAAGGGCACATTAATTGGGGTACATATAGTTCATTTATGATATTTTTCTTGGGAAGCTAATTGCTCATATGTCATCTACATTATTATTAAGCTAATTGTCGAAGGATCTAGGCTCGGGCTAGAAAGATTTCTTCCCAAACACATAAAAAAACATACACATAAACATGACAACTGAGAAACATAAATGTAGATTTCACAATAGCTGAGAAACATAATTGTAGGCATCATGGTCACAATTTTTTGGAGACAACATAATTGAGTTGTATACCCAAACGATGGAGAGAAACTTCTGCTCCTCCAATTCCAAGTTGACACTATGGGATCCAAAGACCATAGATAAGGAATAAATTTAGAGAGTGGAGGAGGGCCATAACGACCAAAATAATATAGGATGAACCTCAAGTTAAATGCGGCAACTATAAACATTTTAATAAAATTATATTAAAATGTTTGCAGTTGCCTCATTTAACTTGAGGTTTGTCTTGTATTATTTTTGTCATTATGGCCCTCCTCCACTCTCTAAATTTATTCCTTATCTATGGTCTTGGGATCCTTCATTGTCAACTTGGAACCGAAGGAGCAGAATTTGAGCTTCATCATCTAGGTATACCACTCAATTACGTTGTCTCCAAAAAAATGTGATCATGATGCCTACAATTATGTTTCTCAGCTGTTGTGTCCTAGGACCCCTTATGACCCTTTATGACCATTTACGACCTCTAAGAATACATCTTAGAGGTCTTAAAATGTCATAAAGGGTCATAAGAGGCTCCTAGGAGGGGCCAGATGAGCTTCCACCTTCACGTGGTTGGCCCTGTTAAGTAGAGAATGTTAATTAAACTATTCTTGAAACATAATTGTAGGCATCATGGTCACATCGGGGATGAAACTATTCCAAGTTGACATTGTGGGATGGAGAACAACTTGGAACCAAAGGTGTAGAAGTTGCTCTCCATCATTTGAGTATACCACTCAATTACATTGTCTCCAAAAAAATGTGACCATGATGCCTATAATTATGTTTCTCAGAGAATGTTAAACTATTCTCAAAACAAAGAGAAGCTGGCAACAACCAAAAAAATGAGTGTGGACACTTGAAGATAAATATCAAATAGGGGAAAAGCACTTGCAACAACAGAGGCAATAGCTGTAGATACAGATGAGGATATCACAGAAATCCCTAAGTTAGTGTTTCAGAGAACAAATGATAGACTGTGAATTAGGGATTTCTGTGATATCATCATCTAAATCTACAGCTATTTTATTTACATTGGAATACAGCCTACCAATATTGATACTGCACTGGCCTAGCATGATGGAGGCATCGATTCTAATGTGAATTGTAGTACTCAAGGTATACATTTTCTATTTGAATTTTGATTAATGAATATTTAATACAAGAAAACATATTCAATTGTTTAAGGTGGATTAGTTGTGATGATGAGATGTGCCATTTAGATGTTAACTGTGACAGTCTCTTGGTTTTAGGCAATGCAAAAGGAGAAGCCTAGTTCAATATGCAATCTCATAGAATATGCATGGATATTAGGTGGAGTTGAAAAACACAACAAGGTTGCATTTTTGATAAAGGTCTTTAATTTCATATTTTAAGTTATAGACCATCGTGAAAATGTAAACGTGTTGTGTTTTTTCAACTCCACCGTCTATCCATGCATATTCTTCTTGTGTTGCATGCGCATTCTCGATTCAGAGTGGGAAAAATCTTATTTTTGATGCGAGGGAGAGAAGCCAAACACAAAGAACATGCAAATAAACATGACAGCTACAAAACATAAATGTAGGTATCACAACAGCTGAGAAACATAAATGTAGGTATCATGGTCCCAATTGTTTGGAGACACAACATAATTGAATGCTATACCCAAAAAATGCAACACAACCACTACTACAGTTCTAAGTTGACACTGTGGATCCAAAAACCATATATAGATTCCTTATCTTTGGTTTTTGGATCCCGCAGTGTCAACTTAGAACTACAGGAGTAGTGGTTGTGTTTCATCATCTAGGTATACCACTCAATTATGTTGTGTTTCCAAAACATTGTGACCATGATGCCTACATTTATGTTTCTTAGTTTTTGTGTCCTAAGACCCCTTATGACCCTTTACGACCATTTATGACCTCTAAGAATACATCTTAGAGGTCTTAAATTGTCATAAAGGGTCATAAGAGGCTCCTAGGAGGGGCCAGATGAGCTTCCACCTTCATGTGGTTGGCCCTATTAAGTAGAGAATGTTAATTAAACTATTCTTGAAACATAATTGTAGGCATCATGGTCACATTTTTTTGGAGACAACATAATTGAGTTGTATACCTACATGGAGAGCAATTTTTGCACCTCCAATTCTAAGTTGACACTGCAGGATGGATAACAACTTGAATCCGGAGGTGCAGAAGTTTCTCTCCATCATCTGGGTATACCACTCAATTACATTGTCTCCAAAAAAATGTGACCATGATGCCTACAATTATGTTTCTTAGAGAATGTTAAACTATTCTTGAAATAAAGAGAAGCTGGCAACAACCAACAGAACGAGTGTGGACACCTGAAGATAAATATCAAATAGGGGAAAAGCACCTACAACAACAGAGGCAATAGTTGTAGATACAGATGAGGATATCGGAGAAATCCCTAATTTAGTGTTTCAGAGAACAAACGATAGATTGTGAATTAGGGATTTCTACAATATCGTCATCTAAATCTACATCTATTTTATTTACATTGGAATGCAACCTACCGATATTGATACTGCACTGGCCGAGCACGATGGAGGCATCAATTCTAATGTGAATTGTAGTACTCAAGGTATACATTTTCTATTCAAATTTTGATTAATGAATATTTAATACAAGAAAACATATTCAATTGCTTAAGGTGGATTAGTTGTGATGATGAGACGTGCCATTTAGATGTTAACTGTGACAATCTCTTGGTTTCAAGCAATACAGAAAGAGAAGCCTAGTTCAATATGCAATCTCAATTCATATACATAGGATATCAGGTGGAGTTGAAAAACACAACAGGGTTGCATTTTTTATAGAGGTCTTTAATTGTGTATTTTAAGTTATAAACCATCTCAAAAATGTAAACGTGTTGTGTTTTTTCAACTCCACCTGCTATTCATGCATATTCTACTTGTGTTGCATGCGCATTCTCGATTCAAAGTGGGAAAAAGCTTGTTTTCGATGTGAGGGAGAGAAGCCAAACACAAAGAACATGCAAATAAACATGACAGCTACAAAACATAAATGTAGGTATCACAATAGCTAAGAAACATAAATGTAGGCATCATGGTCCCAATTGTTTGGAGACACAACATAATTGAATGCTATACCCAGAAAATGCAGTTCTAAGTTGACATTGTGGATCCAAAAACCATATATAGATTCCTTATGTTTGATTTTTGGATCCCGCAGTGTCAACTTAGAACTACATGAGTAGTGGTTGTGTTGCATCATCTAGGTATACCACTCAATTATGTTGTGTTTCTAAAACATTGTGACCATGATGCCTACATTTATGTTTCTCAACTGTTGTGTCCTAGGACCCCTTATGACCCTTTAGGACCCTTTACAATCCCTAAGAATACATCTTAGAGGTCTTAAAGTGTCATAAAGGGTCATAAAAGGATCCTAGGAGGGGCCAGATGAGCTTCCACCTTCACGTGGTTGGCCCTGTTAAGTAGAGAATGTTAAACTATTATCGAAACAAAGAGAAGCTCAATAATTTATATCTGAATACCAATTTTGTTCTTATCAAACTATCAAAACATTTAAATATCCTTTTAAACTGCTATTAAAAATAAAATATTTAATCAAAATTTACTTACAAATTTGTGTGCTTGTCTAAGTTTGATACGCAGATCTGCGTATCAAACTCAGACAAGCACACAAATATGTAGGTAAACAAAGCTTTCTTAGTCAGTTTGATTTTTCTTGAGGCTGTGAATATACAGTACAATGAAAATGCTTTGATCAATCACCGTCATTTTTTTTAACCAAAAATTAGTATCGGTCAATTTTTTGACCTTTAAATAACATTAATTTTGATGAGAATTCTATGCATTCGATGTCCATTTCATCGAATAGTGGTCAAAAATTTCATCTCAATTTTGATGTCAAGTTTGCCAAAGTTGGTCTCAATTCTGCCAACTTCATGCGATTAGTTTGACAAAGAGTCAATCGATAATTCAACTACTACTAAGGTCAAAATTTGGACTATGGGTTTGCTTGTAGAATAATTGATGAAAAAAGATCGACCACGATTTTAGTCATCTATTCAACCAATTGTTGTAGAAAATTCAACTAATTCTCATCAAAATTTAGGGCAAAATTTACTAGTGGGGACTGAGTATGATATATATATATATATATATATATATATATATATATATATATATATATATATATATATATATATATATATATATATATATATATATATATATATCATATTTGTGTAGACCTCTAAATCAGCTTTCCAACACTTCTTGAATGATCAAAATTCGAGTTGATTTGCAAAAGTTATGGTCATTTTAGTGGAAGTGCCTCTTTATGGGTTTGACATATAAGCTCCTAAAAAACCTCATGTCACTTGTAAGCTCTTAAAACACCTTCCAAAACTTGCAAGAAGAATTAGAAGAAGAATAAGAAGAAGAAGAAGAAGAAGAAGAAGAAGTGGGGCTTGGGCCCCACGGCATGTGCTAAATGTGGTGCCTGTTAGCCTACAAGCACAAAAACATCAAAAAGAAGTATCAAAAGTTAGTGTTTCATGTTGGGTTCACCAAAATGTAAGATTAGAATTGGATTAGCATGCATATACATGAAATAACCACTAAAATCATGCAAGAAACAAATATGCAAAGTAAATCTAATCTACTTCATGAAAAACAACTTAGAAATAGAAGTAAAACTAAGTCTAAACTCCCTCTAAGATTTAGTTCTCATGTTCTCCTTTCTTCTCCTTTGAATGGATTGATGTAGCTCTCCAATAGCATATGAAGTACACTATGAATTTGAAAGAAAATTGAGAATACTAGGAGTGTGGTTGAGCATAATAACAATGCAATAAAATTGGTCCCTTTGTAAAGGGAAATGAAGTCTTATTTATAAGATTTTTAGGAGAATCAACGGTCAGAATTTTATGAAGATGAAGGGTTAAGATTCTCTCATTTGAATTATTTAATTCAAAGTGGGTGGATGGGTGGATCCACTTTGAAAAATGAAACCTACTACCCAAATTCGTATGGAATGCTTTGAGTGAGGTTTTGGAGGGTTTAGGAGGCCTCTAGAGGGTAGTTAGAGTCAAATTTAGCTTCCCCACTTGATATACTTAGGGTTAGGTGTTGAATTTTGGTCACTAAGTGGCCCAAGACTCATAAAAGAGCCTCCAAAAATGACCCCAAAGTCCAAATCCGAGTTTGTGGAGTTTGGATTATTTAGACAAAGTATATTTCTTCCCATGTGGTTGTTTTTTACTTGGAAGGAGAAGTGAAGACTTTAGAGGTTAAAGAAATCATTATTTTAATTTTAGTGGGTGAGGTGGGTAAGAAAGATGAGTTTGGTGAGAATTTGGAACCATGTGCTCCCATAGAATTAAACATAATATTTAATTCCAAGTGGGTCAAAGGAAAATATGAATTAATTTAAATAGATAAATATATTTATTTAAATTAATAGAAGAAAATAGAATTAAATGTAATATTTAATTCCAAGTGGGTTCAAAAGGGAAATGTGAATTAATTTAAATGTATTTATTTAAATTAATAGAAGAAGGGGATTTAATTAATTAAAGTACTAGGACTTTAAATTAATCAATCATAGGATTTATTTAGCCATTATATCAAATGTAGCATGTGATTAATATAGATTTAAGGTTTTCTACATTTGACACTAAGTCGAGTAGAGTCAATTAGAAGACATAATTGCCTAGTATAATAGGACTTTGATGATTTAGAAAGATTGATATACTGAGGCCAATTTTGTGGTATTGCAACAAGTTGTGTTTTTTTTTATGGATTTTTATAACAGTGGGTTGCATGTACAATAATAAGTAAGTTTTTCATAACAGTGGTTTGTAGGTGCAGGTGCAGGTACATCTTGTGGGTACAAAAGATAGAAGACAAATGCTCAAAAATTGCTAAAATAGGTAAAATCTACTAAGCGCATTGCAAGGAACTCAAGTATTTTGTTACATCTAATAACACTTCATTTTGGGACATAAAATGAACTCTCTTGTGTCAAGCTTGAGTGCCTTTCCAACTTTCATAATTCGCACTTTAGTTTTGGGCTATAAAACGAACATAGATTTGCTTTTTGCATATCTGTTACACATAGTAAATAGGCCCTATGAACACTATTTGTAGATGATCTTGAGAGAGTGGGCTTCATTCGCTTGTTCATGCATGGAAAGCTCTTCTTGAAGACATATCCCCTTGTAGGTAGGGAGGATATTGTGATTGTCTCACATTCTACTAGGTTTGGTCCTCAGCTTTTGATCGATGTGTTCTCTCTCCAAAGAGATCGATAGACATAGTTGTTGACATCACAAATATTGGTGAGATAATTTTAGTCTTAGCATGTCAGATTAATCTGTTTGCTATGTTTGGGTAAAAGTGATAAGGCTAGAGGATTATGCTCTACTCCCTTTTTGGGTAGTATCAGAAACTCAAATCCTTGGATCTGGACCAATTCCCCATGTGGTATCTTTTGTGAGTCACCTTTAAAGAGGGTTAATCATAGTGGACATTCCCTTTATTGGGTCAACCACATGGATGGAACCTCAAGCGATAATAGCTATTTTTGTTGTGGTAGCAATAGTCGCTATATAAATATCTTTGTGGAAGAAATCTTCACAACTTTGGTCTCTTGTTGGGCTGTCAGATCTCTCTAGCAGCTCCTAATTGATTAAATTCTCAGACTGTGTCAAAACCCCAGTGTGCCTAGATTGGAGTTCATCCTCTTGAGATCACAAAAGTTGCAGAGTCAGACCATTACTACAAACCCTAGTGAGGCCAAATTTTTCATTTTCTAGGACTATGTGCATTATTGAAAAACTTTTGAGAACATACACAAGTAGCATTCCTAGGGATTAGCACAATAAGTCACTATTGCTTGTTCATGGGCAAGTTGCTTTTTCCCTTGTTCATTATTTTTAGATGATTGATTGCTTTCCTTTATTTGTTGTTCTGTGTGTTTTCTATCTATTTGGTCTTTGAGAATGAATGATCTTGAACTATTACATGAATCTGCAAACCTAAACACAAAAAACCTTGTAAACAAACTAATTCTAAAAATTAAGAAAGTGAAAATCTGAAGAAAAAACTCCTTTCTGGAGTCAAAAGTCATCCCACAAGATCATAAAGTTGTACTAGTTTTGACCCTTTGTCATATCAAAACCCCTAGATTGTCGTATGAGAGCTTGTATATTGTCGTACGAGTTTTTTCTGAAATCACAAGCAAAAATCAAAAACCTATTATCAACTGTCATATGAGCATTGTAATTTTCATATAATTCTTGTCAATTATTGTGCTAGAGCCTACCCAGACTCGTACAAGCCTGGAGAAAGTCGTATGAGAATTTTAAAAAAATTCTAGAAACTTGCCAAAATTGCCAGAAATCTAGTTTTTATAGCCTACTTGCAGATTTTGTCAAACAAAAAAATTATTGTGCCAAGAACAGAGCAGAAACTAGAAAGAATCCAATCTATTTTTCTGAAGTGGTCTCTTGAGTCTGATCTAGCCTTCTGATCTATCGATTTGAGTGTTTTTCATCTTGTGTCCAAACCTTGTCAAAATTATCTTCAATTCAATCTACAACAAAAATGACTAAGTGTTGCGAGCTCATATCCACCATCTTTTGGGTGTCTACCCATACTACTAGGGCACAATATCTTTCATTTATGTCCAATCTAATATTCAATCAATCCAATCTTGACAAGGTTGCATCATTCGATCTTCTTGAATCAAGTCATTCTTCAATTGTCTTCATCTTGCTCTTTTGCTTCACCTAAGGTTAATGGTGAAAACTAGAGCTTCATCACAATGAAAACAAGGAGAACAACCCAAATTCTCTTCAACAGCATCTTCTTTGATAGCAAAGACATTTCATCAACCCTATGACACTACTAAATTTGGAGAAGACACTCTTGGAAATCTATTCTTGATAGGTAGTTACGTCACTCCTCTAGCATCAACTCATGCAGGTAATCAAACAACCCCACCTCAATCAATCCCCAACACTCCTCACAACAATACTATGTCTCAAGGAGGAGGCGCAAGCCAAGGTTCCCAAGGACATCAATCCCAACATGGTGCAGATCAAGAACCCACACCTTCTAAAATTGCTCGATATCAAAATGATGATGACTTCAATAAAATGATGAGGCATTTCTTGAAAGAAGATAGAGAGGCATACTTCCTAGATCTAGCTCGACAAGGAGCTAAACTTCCTCCCAACTTTAATGTTGAAGATATCATTACACATGAGGAAGAGACTCCTATCATAGCCATGATGAAACAGATGCATTCCATGCAAGTCAAGCTCAATAAACTAGAAAAAGAAAAGGAACCTAAGGAGTTTTCCATGGATACTCTATGCCCTTTTCCATTTGATAAAGACTTGTACATGCCGCCATTCTCTAAAAGAGTGGAGATGCCTAAATATGATAAGTACGATGGAAACTCTGATCCTCAATATCATGTTAGATAATTATATACTCAATCTATGGAGTTCATGCACAAACCAACCTACCTAATGCGTCTTTTCCCTCGATCTCTGGGAGGGTCAACATTCATTGGTTCTCAAAAATGCCTCCAACCATCAAAACTTTTGAGGAGTTAATCAAACTATTCTATCAACAATAATCCTACAACATCCAGCATCCGGTCACCATGATCAACATTTGCAATCTGAAACAGAAATCAGGAGAACCATTCCTAACTTTTCTCAAACGATGGAGGAAAAAGTTTTATCTATATGCTAGACCCATTCCAGAAGCTAGAAATTTTCATCAACAATCTTGTTCTAGAAGTCAACTACCATTTGCAAATGCAAAATCTTACATCCTTTGATAAAATGGTAGAAAGTGCAATCAAAATTGAGAAAGTACTTGTACAAAAAGGAGACATATCACTTCAAAAGGACAAGTACAAATCTGGATCTAGTTCTAAAGACAAAGGCAAAAACTGGAACAAGAATAAAGGCATCATCATAGATGCTATAATTGATACTATTTGTGCCCCATCTAAGCCACCTACTTTCAATCTCACTGTTGGCACCCAAGCTATCAAAGCCTCAAAGGCAAAAGCAAAAGAATGAAACAATAAGTCATCTGACTATAAATGTTGGGCTACAGATCCTAAATGCAAGTTTACTCCTCTTGGAGAGTCTTTGGAATCCACCATGAAAACTTTGTTGGCCAACAAAATCATCACTTTGCCTGAGATAAAAGTCTTTGATCCTGAACCTAAATCAAAATGGTGGAGAGAGAATGATTTATGTTACTTCTATCACAATAAGGGTCATAAAACCAATAACTACATATGCTTGAAACACATCATACAAGACAAAATTGATAATGGAGAAATCGTAATTGACAATCATAAAAGAAATAATGATCATACAGCATTCACATAACCATTTCTGAAACATGGTCAAGGAGATTCATCTTCTCAACCTAATGTGGGTGCTAAGGTCAATTATGCTTACTCTAGAAACAATGTTGTCATAAATATGGTTGAACCATGCCTATTTGAACATTGCAATGTCATCACAATTGTAAGAAAGATAGAGATAATCAATCAGAAAATGTAATCACTCGATCACAAGCTCAGGTGCATCTACAAGGACAAAATTTTGATTCATCAAATGTCCCTAAGATGCCTTTCAATCTTTCATGTGCTTCTAAACAAAAGGCTGCCTCTAAACCATCAAATCCTAAAGACACAAGGCCAACATCATACAGTATTGTCCAACAACTCCAGCATACAAATGCAAAAATCTCCATGTTTGAGTTTCTTTGGATATCTCCAGCTCATAGAGCCATTCTAGACAAAGATCTTCTCGGATCCAATGTTCCTAACAACCTTGATTTAGATAGATTCTAGACTATGGTTGGTCATCTAATGTCTCCATAGTATATATCCTTTTCAGAGGAAGATGATAACTCCTTGAGTCATCCGCATAACCAGCCTTTACACATTGAAGTCTTGATCCAAAACCATCGTGTCTAATGCATGTTGATAGATGGAGGCGCTAGTCTCAACATTTGTTCTTACAGCTTGATCACACAATTGGGATTATCGGAAGCTACCATTCATCCTAAAAAGAAGATAACTATTAAGGCATATGATGAACAAGAAAGATCTTCCAAAGGAAAAATTGTCTTACCTATCAGAACAAGTCCAATTATCAGAGATATCACATGTCAATTTCTTGATCTACCTTTGGCTTACAACATCCTTCTAGGGAGACCCTGGATACATGAAATGAGAGTTATTCCTTCCACATACCATTAATGTGTGAAATTTCCTTATAAAGGAGTAGAGGTGACAATTTTGGTTGATCTATCTACAACTTGCAATGCATTAAAAGAAAGTGTTGATAAACTTGTTCCTAATAATAGTGAATCTTCCACTAAGCACCTAGACATTGCTTCAACATCCAAGATGGAAGACATTGCACAAGAAGTCAAAATTAAAGACAATGGTATGGGAGAATACACAATGCAACTAGTTTTATCCCTTACATCTCTCCCGTTGTCCCCAAAATATTATGGACAAACTTCTAACAAAGTGAAACCTACAGCTAAAGAATCCCTAGTCATATTCAATGGAAGCTTTGTCACAGAGAAAATATCTAAACAAGAGCTTGAGGAAGATCAAGCCATGCTTGCATGGTTATATACAAGGATGAGTCTCAATCCCAATTAGTCCAGAAATGTGACTCCACTTTAAGAAAAATTTCTTAGAAGTCATATGGACCAGGAGATAAATTAATCATAAAGATGGGATACACTAAAGGAAAAGGACCTCTAGGACTACAAGGTAAAGGTCTTCTATCACCTCTTAACCATCATGGCCAAAAAAACAAGAATACAACAGGTCTAGGATATCAAAAGAAGCCTTTCTATCTTAGCAAGAACTCTCCACATGTCTTAGAACAGATTGAACCATCAACAACAATTCAACCAAAGGAAGAAATAGAAAAATCTGATAGTGATGATTCAGACACCACTGATGAGCTCATTCCTTATGAGCATTTGTCTAAAGAAATAAAAGACCTCCTTGAGGCTGAGGATGACCCAATCAAAAGAATCAATGTAGTAGAAACACAAGAACCTACTACTGAAATCAAACAAGAGGAATCAATTGAATCTATCCAAATAGTTGAACAATTGGAAAAATATAGCGATTCTGAGACAGACTCTCATGAGTATGAATTCAAATTAGAATCAGAAGGAAACCCTTCTTGGGGAATCCGCCCTAATTTCACACATATTCTCAACTTTCCTAGAGGCATAGATGAGGAATCCAATGACTATGAATGGGGAGCCATTCCAAAGGAAGATGAGCTTATCATAGAAAAACATGGTGATGCTATTCACCAATATGCACCTAAACCCAACGTAAGTCTATAGTGAAATGACAAACTTAACGAGTCTGATCCACCTATGGCTGAATTGGACTCCCACAATGACATTGAGCCTATTCACGAATTGAACATTTTGAGTTGTTATATCACCTTCGAACTTGAGAGTCAGGTTAGGACCAATGATGATAGATCCATATTTGTAAACACTATTTCCCAATCTTTCCCCACTTTGACTATCCAACATCCCAAACTTCTTGACCAAACTTCCACGAATCTGAGCCACGGTATTTATACTTTTCCAAATGACTATGCCCTTGCTTACTACCTCAATGCAATTGAGCCTATGATGACTTCCATTAGTGAACCAAGTGTTGGCATGATGGAGTTGGACATCAAGTATCTCAGTCAAAAGAATAAGAATAAAAAGAAAAAGAAAAGGAGTTTTGAGGGTGAAAAACACTTTGTAGCAATCTCAAAACCTACAAAAGTAAAAATAAAAGACATATCTGAAGGTGAAAACCTCTTTGAGGTGCCTAAGGATGAGATATTTGATGTCCTTCTGAGACATTTACATGATAGATGTCCAGTACCAATTGAGCCCACTCAATCTATCAACTTGGGAACAACAAAAGAACCACAATTGATCCATGTAGAACAATCCTTATTAGAAGAAGAAAAGAGAAAATTTACTACATTTGTAACATAAAAGAAGATCAAATTTGCATGGAAATATTCAGATATGCAAGGGTTGGATCCTGATCTTATAATGCACCATTTATCTATAGCTCCAGGGGTCAAACCTGTTAAACAAAAATTGAGAAAGATGCATCCACATGTTGCACTCTTGTTCAAAGCTGAATTAGAGAAACTACTAAAAGCCAAATTCATTCGAGTTATTGATTATGCAGAATAGATCTCTAACATAGTTCTAGTATCCAAACCAAACAAATCTATAAGAGTATGCAAAATTTTAGAGATGTGAACAAAGCATGCCCTAAGGATGATTTTCCACTACCTAACATTGATATGATATTGGACATGACTGCGGGTTTCGAGATGTATTCCTTAATGGATGGTTTCTCTGGATACAACCAAATAAAACTTGCTCCAGAGGATCAAGAGAAAACTACTTTCACATGCGCATGGGGTACCTTCTATTGGAATGTCATGTCATTTGGGCTTAAGAATGATGGTGCTACATATCAGAGAGCTATGACATCTATTTTTCATGACATGATGCATCGAACTATGGAGGATTGTGTTGATGATACTTTGGAAAAATCTATGATAAGATCTGAACATCTAAATGATTTGAGAAAAATACTAGATCAAATGGAGAAGTTTTGTCTCAGACTGAACCCTAAGAAATGTGATTTTGGTGTCACTTCTAGAAAGCTCTTAGGCTACATTATTTCCAAGAAAGGAATTGAAGTAGATCTGGAAAAGTGTCATGCCCCACAAGGGAATCGGGGAAGAGAACAAAGATTCTCTTTATAAAAGAAAAACCCAAGTAATGATTTATGAAAAATTTTGAATTTTTAAAACAATTATATGAACAAAACTTAAACTTAGTTTCCTCCCAAGGTTCCCTTCTATCTAATGCATGATTCATTTAAGTCCATTAAGTAAACTAACAACAAGATATACTTCTTAAAGCAAATTACATCATATCACTATAAGATTCTTTATTAAGAACTACATATTACTTTCATTTCAATTTTCCATTTAAAATCATCTATATTCCTAAGTATTCTTTATGAACAATATAACCTTTAAATCAAATAGAACCATCTAAATCATTTGATACATTTCAAATAATACATTTGTTCTTCAATGGCCTTTCCTTGAATCATCACTAATTAAAATCATACTACTTAACTAAAAATCATTTTCTTTTCCAACATACATCTTATACATAAAGTTCACATCCCCTTTTTCCATTTTTCCTAAGACTACCCATTTCAAATACATCATTTTGAATTACATCAATGATTACATTACATTCATCTCTGCTCGGGAGGTAACAATAACTTTACATCATGAAAGATAATTACAAAGCCTTTATTCTTCAAAAACTGGTACATAAGCAAGCATGAATCTTCAACACTGCATCCGCAAAAGATACCTCAATAAAATGTTTACCACCCAACCACGTGGACACCCAAAGGCCCACTCCCCTATGCTAGGAGATAAACACCAGGGTCCACAAAGAAGGAATAGCTAGGCCAAACCTAGGGTCGGGTTACCTTTCCCAAATAACAAATGAAAAGAAAGCCCAAGTATAAATCTTTCCCCAAACAGGTTCTAAGGCTTGGTAGAAACTCTAAGCAACAACCTAAGTGAGTGTCATCACATAGCCATCACCCCTTGGGTTGTCCTGGTACTAGCCACTCTGGGCCCCGGCCCCCAAGTAGGCACATGCAAAATCGAATGCCTTTCATACAGACAAGTGCCATTCGATCGTACCTACATGTAGGTACCTTCTCCCACTCCCATCCATAGCCTTTACTAGCACTAATGGCATGGGCGAGGCACATTTAATCTTTTTACAAGTTTGAACCCATTCCCATAAATTTTAATTAAATTATCACTTGTTAAAATAACTCTTCAGTCGATTATCCTGGTACTAGCCACTTAGGGCCCCGGCCCCGCACTGAGAGCCACTCACTAGGTGTCATTAGGTTTTCTACCCTTAACCCGCATATCACAACCACATCATACACATAGTAAAAACATATCATAAACACTTTTGTAAGACTGCATCAAAGAGTAGAAAATAATAAGATAATTTATTGATGTTTTAGGGAAATTAGGAACGTTTAAGGATGTTTAGAATGGTCCTGATCTTCTTAGACAACCCTAAACCCTAAACTGCTTCCTACACACATCCTAACCCTATTAAGGCATCTAAATGCACTAAACATAACCTCTACCAAACAAGGAATGAACACATTTATGATTTACTCAAAGTTCTATATACCAAAAGATAATGTTCCATGAACTTCATTCTAAGCCTGATATTTGACTAAGCCTGAAATTTGACTAAGTCTTATTTTATTAAAAAAATCTAAAAATTAAAAGTTACAACTTAACTCCTAGGAAGTTGAAACCTATCCCAATCAATTCAAAAGGTACCTAAACCCTTTATACATGTATAACTTAAAGTATAATACTTAAATGTTTTAATTGTATACAACCTGAATCCTATTTTCATCGATTAACACTAATCTGCTCGGTTCACACTGGTTGCTCGGTCACCACTAACTTACTCGGTCACCACTAACTTACTCGGTCACCACTGACTTACTCGGTCATCACTAACTTACTCGATCATCACTAGCTTACTCGGTCATCACTGATTTACTCGATCATCACTAACTTACTCGATCATCACTAGCTTACTCGGTCATCACTGACTTACTCAGTCATCATTGACTTACTCAGTCACCACTGACTGATTGCCAGAAACTACAAAATACGACTGTCAACTTTGGCTTGTAGGTAAAACTGGGCATTATGGGAACTAGGGTTGCCTAATCTAAGCACGACCCATTTGAGATCTCCCAGTTTCCCTTCAAAAATGGCCCATCAATCCATCCTATCTATCCAACATATCTTTTCTAGATCTGGGCAAAGAAAGTGGTGCAAAGAAAAAATATGAAACTGTAGGTTTGAAACAGAAGTTCTAAAGCCTCGAAGAACTCATGGACATTCTGGATAAGAGAGGAAATACAAGGAGAATGCTAAGAACCCTACAACCTCCTATAATTGCATAAATATTTGTTTATACTCAATACAGGAAATAAATCCATTCAACATGTTCCTACTCTTCAAATCACTAATACAGGGACAATGATATATATGAAACACAACATTCTATAATTTATATCAACAACGAACATACAGAGAAACATTTAACTAGATTTTCATCTTTTCATATCACAAAGGAGAGATAACTCTCAGGATGAATTCCAACCTGGAGTCCTATGGAGATTCAGTTGATGAAGACCAGTCCAATCCTCTCAACCCTTTCAGCACTCCTTCAAATCCTCCTGGGTGCTGTATGCACCCAAAAATGGTCGCCTAGACTTTGGGCCCCATTTATTTGATTTATCAATCCTGAATCAATTTTATCAATAATCAATATTTTCAACATTATCAATTTCTTGATCAAATCTTAGTTTTGATCATATATTGGATTTTTATCCTTGGATTAACCATTTATCCTAAGTCTTTATTTAATTAAAAGGAATATTTCCTCCCCTTTTGATTAAATAAAAAGCCCCACCTTTTCTTCTTATCCTAAGTTGCACAAATAAAGTATTGTTCCTATTTTATAAAAAGGAGAAAAGCACTTTTTGTCTCATATGGACATAAAGTCAACTCCTATTTTCCTATTGGAGGATACTTGTGCACATGGATCGCTCCTCTTTTAAACTCCACCTCCGATTAAGACTTTTGCCTCTTAATCTCAATGGTCCATTCCTTTGCATTTCCTATCAAAGAAGAGCTCTCTTCTCATTTTGGCATCCCATGTTTTGAGTACTAATCTTATGCTGCAGGACTTCTTGGAGACTTTTGGAGCTTTTGGAAACCTTATTGTTCTTAGTCTTTCATTCTTGCATTTTAAGCATCTAGCTTAGTTTCCTTTGATGCAATAGATTTAACTCACATAGCTTAATAGGAAGGATTTGTAACACTTGTTCTTTCCATTTCATAGCTTAGCTGCATTGCATTTTCATTTCCATAGACTAGTTTGCATTGCATTGCATTTTCATAGTGATTCTTGAGGATATTGGCACTCTTGCCCTTGTCCTCATTTGAATCTCTCATTATGTGGTTGACTAGCAAGGTCACAAGCTTGTAGCTCTAGCTGAGAGCAAATACATCATAGTCCCTTGCAACTCCATGCATAGAGAGCTATGAGCCGCTTTGTGAGGCCTCATTCTTGAGCAACCTTGCATATAATGGTTCATAGAAGTGTGGTCATTTTTCGACCATACAGGTGCACTCTCCAACCTCTTCCGGGAATAACCAAATGCCACTCTCATAGAATGATGAATTTCTCTCCTCACAAATACAATATTCCTACCAGCATAATACTAATCTTGTTATCTTCTTCTCGAAACAACTCTCCTCCAACTCTCTCTCACACAGGAAGTCTTTCCTGTATATAGATTGGGGAGTAGTTGCATAGGTACTCCAACCGATGCAACTATCCACTGGTTATGCATTAACAATACAGTTTGTAAAACCATTCCCGTAAAGGGATAAAAAAAAAAAATTTAATAAAACTATAATCTATTACCATAATCAAATTTATGTTTCCTTTACTTTAGGGAAGTTAATAATTATTATTATTATTTACAACCATATCATTAACTAATCTAATTATTCATTAATAGAATGTAATAATTACTTACTCACCAATAATTATATAAATATATGTATGCATATGCATATGTGTGCACCCATATGCCTATGTGTACATATATTATTATTATTATTATAAATATTATTGCAAACATAATATTATTATTATGAAGCATATTATTATTTACACACTTAATCCATATTCTTTACAAAATGCAATGGTGATATATATACAAGGTGAAACATACCACTATTATTAAAAATATTTATTATTATTTTTATCTTATTTTTATTGCCATAGACATTTTGTTATTATGGATATTATAAAGATAATACCATAAAATTCTTTATTATTATTGATATTAAAATCACATATTTCAATCACATACTAACTCGTTCCTAACAAGAGATGCTAGTACATAAGTAGCTAATAATAAAGATAAATTACTAAATCATACCCTCAAATTCACATCAATAATCTACTAATAGAATTGAACATACCATAAAGACAACTAGAACCACTATACTCAAAACTTCATTCACAATGAATACAAAAGACAAGAAACTAACTACAAGACCCACAAAACCAGTAAACCGAGAGATCACATAATATATCCACACAAGGGACTGACTCAACACTTCCCACCTAAGGATAAAAGGATCAAAGGTGAAGTTTCTTCCTGTGGAACCTGGTGATATCTCTGTAACAACAACAACGATCGAGGATTTTGAGGGATCACTCAAACCTATGAAACCAGGTGGAGACGATACCCTGTACCTACGATTCTACATCACCAAGAAGAGATACATACATACATACATACATACATATATATATATATATATATATATATATATATATATATATATATATATATATATATATATATATATATATACACACACACACACACACACACACACACACACACACACACACACACACACACACACACACATATATATGGATATACAAATCAGATATATGCAAGCAGATGAGGATCGATACATCATGTGGACCTCAACTAAGTGAGTAACTACGACTTCATCCTGAGTCATGAAAACACATCCGACACATATCCATGAAACATAAAACATCATGATAATGGTTAGATTCAAATCATTGGGTTAGATCCATAAAACATATAAAAATAGATGGTTTTCTAATCTCATAAATGTATAAATGATAACCATAAATGAGCATATCCATCATATCATCATTCACAAAACATAAATGTAAATGTATAGTCCTAACCATCATAATAAAAATGTCCAAATCAGAAAAGTCTAAGTATCACCATAGGAGAGGTATTACAAAAAGGTTAAAGCTATCATGGAGATGCAACCTCCCAAGAATATTAGTCAAATGAGAACATTAGAAGGGAGATTACAATCTATTAGACGCTTCATATCTCAGCTAGCAGACATATCACAGCCTTTCACAAAAACATTACATAAAGGTGTGACTTTTGCATGGAATAAAGAATGTGAAAAGAACTTCAATCATATAAAGAAATATCTATCGAATCCTCCTATTTTGATGCCTCCTATTCAAGGAAAGCCATTGATCTTATATGTCTCTTCCATAGATACATCACTGTGGGCATTGCTAGCACAGCATGATGAGAACAAGAAGGAAAGAGCTATATACTATATCAGTAGAACATTGGTAACATACAAGAAGAACTATTCAATAATTGAGAAAGCATGTCTAGCTGTGATCTTTGCATCACATAAACTAAGACATTACATGTTGGCTCATACCACACAATTGGTAGCTAAGATAGATCCATTGAAATACTTATTGAGCAAAACTGCCCTCACAGGTAGACTAGCTAAATGGGTGATGTTATTAAGTGAATTTGACATTGAATATGTTGAAAGAAAAGCTATCAAGGGCCAAGTCATTACTGATCAATTGGCTAACATGCCATTGTTTGATGATACACCACTACAAATGGAATTTCTAGATTCCTCTATCATGAATCTTTCTTCTAGAGCATGGAAGTTATTCTTTGAGGGCTCCTATACACATAATGGATCTGGAGCAGGCATATTGTTCATCACACCTCAAGGTTATTCAATCCCTAAAGCATTCAGAATAAAGTTTCCTTGCACAAACAATATTGTTGAATATGAAGCTCTTCTTAATGGAATGAAAATAGCAATTGAGTGGAGAGTGACATAACTACACATTCATGGAGACTCACCACTTGTAATACACCAAGTCAATGATGTGTATCAAATGAAAGATGGAAAGATGATCCCATAAAAGAGAATGGTAGATGATCTAAAGAAATATTTCATATCTATCACCTTTGAATAAATTCCTAAAACAAAGAACAAAGCTATTGATGCTATGGCAATGCTATCTACTTTATTACAGCAGCCCGAACATGAGCTATGCTATGAGTTCCTGGTGGAAGCACTATCTTATCCTGCATATGATTCCCTTGAAACCTGCATGATCTGCACTATTTTTGGTCATGATTCATCCAAATATAAAAAACTTTTCTCCTATCTCCAAGACCAAATCATTCCTAAATCTTTTAACCGCCATGAGAAATGATACCTTATTTGCAATGCATCCCAGTATGTCATCATTGGTAACAATCTGGACAAATGAGGTTTAGATGGTACACTCCTTAGATGTTTAGAATAAGAAGAGTCTCAACATGCATTAGAGGAAGTCCATGAAGGTATATTTGGATCACATTCCAACAGTTTAATACTAGCTCGAAAACTTATTAGGGTTGGGTACTATTGGTGTAAAATAGAAAAAGATGCAATCAAGTTTGCTAAGAACTGTCAAAAGTGCCGAGTACATGGTAACTTAATTCATGCACCAAGGAGAGATCTTATCCCCTTTACTACACAATGGCCTTTTCAAAAATGGGCATTTGATCTTATAGGAGCCATAAATCCTCATTCTTCTAATGGACATACCCAAATTATTATAGCTACAGACTATTTCACAAAATGGGTAGAAGCAATCCCTTTGACTCAAGCAACCGACAAGAAAATTTCCATGTTCATTCTGAACTACATCATATATCGGTATGGAATCCCACATTCAATAGTCACAGATAATGGTGGACAATTCAAGAACAAAGACTTAGCTGGTTTATGTGCTAAATTCAAGATAACACAACATTGGTCATCCATTTACTATCCTCAAGGGAATGGACAAGCAGATGCATCCAACAAGAATCTATTGAAAATTCTACACCATACAGTTAATAAAACAAGAAGAGATTGGCATCTCATGACCAATCCAGCTCTCTGGGCCTACAGAACATGTATTAGAATGCCCACTAGGGATACACTATTCACTTTAGTTTATGGGTCTGAAGTGGTACTACCTATTGAGGTTGAAATCCCATTACTAAGAATCAGAATGCATGGTCTAGTAACTGATAATGACTACAGAGTGTCTAGGTTGCAAGAACATGAACTACTAGATGAGCACAAACAAGCAGCGTATGATCATCTCAGAGTATATTCGAAAAGAATGTCTAGAGGCTACAACAAGAAAGTCAGACACAGAGAATTTTAGGTTGGTGATCTAGTCTTGAGAGAAAATCCTAAAAATCAATCACATAAAGAATGCAAGGGAAAGTTTGAACCCAACTGTCTAGGTCCCTTTTTTGTCACTACTACTTTTGGCTCTGGTGCCTATCAACTCTCAATGATTGACAAAGAACAACTCCAAGAACCAATCAACGTTCTCCATCTGAAGAAATTCTACGCCTAAAGCATTCAATATTAAAAAATGTCCTAAAAATTTATAAAAATTTGAAAAAGTCCTGAAAAAATGAACATCCTGGTGAAAACCTAGCAATAGGTGCCTTGATGATTCACAAAAAAATTGAAAAAATTAAAAATTAAAAAAAAATCAGAAAAAGAAAAAGTGCCTTGGTGAAAACCTGGAAACAAGCACCTTGGTAGCAAAAATAGAATCTCTGCCAAGATGGTGAAAACTCAACAAACGGGCACCACTTGTTCAAAATGCTCCATCTATCAGTGCAATCTTGGTCTTTCCTATCTTTCAGTCTGCTTTAGTCTATATATATCCTTGTTTCAATAAAGTCAGTTTGTACACCAATCAACTCAAGCATCTGTATCCTGTCAATGTTTCAAAACTTGGGGGCAATCAAAGTCATATCCTACAGTCCTCAATATCTCAGACATGTCATATCCAGTCAGAGTCCTTTGAAGCTACATCCGAGTCAGTATGTCTATATCCTCTCTAGAAAGGATTTTGCATCTACAACAATGCAATCAAACATCAACATGAATGAAAACAATCTACGTTTCACATACTTTTATCTCCTTGTATGCTTATTAATTCACATTGAGATTTTTGCATATTGTGTCCTTTCGAGCTCTTCAATGATTACCTTTACAGGATTTAGAGAGTGATGACTGGGGGCATAATCTTTTCTTTATTTTTTTCTTTGAGTGAAAATCTAATAACTTTGGAAATTCTAGATTGAAATAGTGTATGTCTGTAAGAGCCTCCATTTCATCTTGGATGGCCATGAGTACCTTGACCATTGATACCCGTAAAATTCAATGAAGTTTGATCTACCTTACATCTTTTTGAACAATTTCTCAATCCTACTATGAATGGCTATTATCCAAGGATGTGAACGATAAAGGGTCACTGCGAGTAATTCACATTGGAGACAAGAATGAATTCTATAAATTGTTTGGCGTGTTTATTTTGCAAGGCGTATTCAGGTCATCACAACGTTTGTGTTCTGATGCTTATACCAATTGCTATATCAAAATGGGCATGATATTCATGTCATCCTGATGTTTATACTTTGGTGCTTATATCTAATCTGACATTCCGAAAACAAAATCAATATTCATATGTCCATGGTTGTCTAGCTAGTGGGCGTTGTATTGACTTTGGCACAAAAATCAATATTCATATATTCATAGTTTCCTAACTAGTGGATGTTGTATTGATTTATCCAGTTACCTAATAAAAATTCAATGGTGAAAATGACCGACATATGATCAGTGACTAGGTCCTAGGTCCTAGGTCTGCATTTCACTTTACACTTTGCATGATTACATTTATTTCATGATTGTCGAATCCGCTTGACGTTAAATGATTCTCCAAAACTACGCTAAACATATCATAAGGACCGAGTATCGCACAAAGGTCTTCTTAACAGATCACCAAGCAAGCACCCCTAGCTAATTTCGACGTTTGAACCCATTTTCAAGATCAAAATCAAAATCTGAGATCATTTATATTGTCAAAATAGCGATTTAAAATTTTCAGACCCAAGACGGCTAACAACTTCCATAATTGACCTTCAATCATCACAGAAATCTAGAATTCAACTTAATTGATTATCTTACATCAAACTATCAAAATTTCAACTTGGTCACCCATGGTCAACTCATGGTCAAACCTAGTCAAACTTGGTCTTCTGGACCTCCAAACGATGTAGAACACATTTTCGGACATGTACAACCAATTCTCAAATCAATTAACATGCTTCTAAACTATTCAACATTGACTTTTCGTGTCAAATTTTGATTTTCATCCCAAAGGGGGCATGGTATTGCACATCAATCAAGTCTATCAATCAAATCTTTCTTTCAATAATCAAGACAACAACCACGTCTATTTGCTGATTCATCAAAAGACTCATCACTTGGGGCACATTGCTTGGGGCATATCATATTCATCAAGATCCATATCAATCTGGTATCCTAATCAATCTTGTAAACTGTATCAGCTTTTTGTAACCATCAGTTCATTAGCATTATTTCCTTGGTTCTTCGTAACTGAAGGGTTCGGATGTGATACCATTTTGATTCCTTTGGACAATTAGGTTTGGAATTAGGTGACTCACTTCTTCATAATCATAAGGTTCAAAATCAAGTGCTTTGATACTTTTTCGTAATCACCGGTTCATCGTTGCTATAGTTGACATCATCACTATTCTTGGTCAACCAAGACCTGAATCAATTTTTTTCAATCTTTCAATCGATTTCTGTCTCGGAATCAGTTTATCTCTCAAATCAGTTTTCAACATCAAAAATAGATTAATCTTTGAACCATTGCGCTTCACACAGTGATTCAAAGAGGGGCAAAATGTAATACCCCAAAAATGGGCTATAGGTTCATTAACCTCTTACATCAACAATTTGATTGAAATTGACATAAAAGTCCTAACCTAAGGCACATCTGCACATCAGTTTATCAAAAACCTAATTGATTATCTTAATTCTGCATCAAGGAATATTCCTTGAATATTCCTAATTTATCATAATTATATTTAATTGAATATTATTTGGTGATAAATGTCATTATTTATCCTAAAGTTGATTAATTGAATATTTTGAATATTTAATTAATTAATTTAATTCTGCCACTTAATTATTTAATTAGATTTAATTGCATTGTTTTTATTTTGACAATAAATTAAAATTCCTACAAACAATCAATTGAATATTTATTTAATTGATTTAAAATCAAAGTTGTCAAATTTAATGATTTAATTGGAATAAAGTTTGATTTAATAATTGATTAACCCATAAATCAATTGTTTTAATTCAAAATCAGTTAAGTTGAAAATAAATCACTTTATTTATTAAATTAATTCATATTAAATCATGCACAATCAGAAAAAGCAATCAACTTTAAATGAATTATCAATTTGTTAACTTTCTAAACTTGACATCTGATTGTGAGTTGAAAAAGAGAACTAAACTCTATTTTGAGATAAAAACTGCTTTTGCATGATTTTATGAGTTTATTTATTCTTGATTTCTTGTTAACTCAAAAATCAACTTGAGTTTATCAAGAGTGATTTATGGCTTTTCTCAATGCATCCTCAAATGTTGGATTTCTATAAAAACAAGGCTCAGCTCCTCATAAAAGATCCCTCAAATTTTCATCCAAATCCCTCAAGCTTTCAATCAATTGACATCCCTCGAATTTGCACAATACTCTAGTGAAATTACATACGAAGAATCAAGCTTTTGTGATAGGCAATTTTGTGAGATCATTCATAGTTTTTCATAGCATTCATTCATAGCATATCATTGTTAGATTAATTTTCATATCATTTCATTCAATTCTAGATTAGTTTCATATCAAGTTTTTCATCTTATTGCATACAAAATCCAAAAAAATAGATTAATCTGCATTCATACAGTTATTCATCTTTTAGCATTCAAATCCTTCATTTAGGTGTTGCATTATCACTGATCTCGGTCTAATCTGATAATACCATACTTGCACCTACTAGAAGGAAGTAAATCACCTAGTTAGCTTAGTTTCAATTACTTGCAGGTTTCGATTTTGCTAACCTCTAATGTTTTACTGAAGTGTTCTGTCCACAACTAGGTACAATTTTCACACACACAGTCTGACCTACTAGACCATGTTAGGTACCCATGAACAATATAAAAGAGCAATACAATGTAATCTCTCATAAAGCAGAGAAAGAGGGAAAATCTCATGGGAAAAACCCTCCCCAAAAAATAGATGAAAAATAAGATGTATGGATGGATGGAATAATCAAGACCCCCCCATTATGACATGCATCATGTATATACAAGAAATAATCCCCCCAATGGAAGGAAACATGGACACATGATATCCTACCATAATGAATAATATCCTTGAAGGATGATGAGTGCTTGAAGGCAAAACATAGAACCATGCCTACAAACAACATTTCTCCCCTCAGGAAGAAGATACACCAAGTATATATGCAAGAAGGCTTCGCATTCTAGATAAGAAGAAGGAAGGGGAATTGAAATGAAGTGTGATGTCTCTGAATTATGCTCATGTGTCATCATTTCCATGGTTGATGAAGATGCCACAAACCAATCAAGAGAAATCCCAATATAAGGTGACAAACAAGGAACCAATGGTAACTGATCCATGTAAGAATTTGGATCAAACTCCAAAGATGAATAAGTCTCCTCAAATGAAGAAGTAGGAAGAGAAGAAAATAATCCCCCCCTCATTTTAGAATGCACACCAATGGTATATGCTCCTAGATCAATGTAGAAACTACACCAAGAAAACTAAATAATGTTCCTCCCCTTAGGAAGAAACAATGCCAATGAATCCTCCCCAATCTCTAGGAAGAATCCTCAAGATGTATGATGTCTCAAGAAACTGAATAGGAATCTCCAACACATGAGTATGATCAATTTGAACCATGTAATGTGACATCTCAAGTGAAGTTTGAGACTCGTGAATTCCAATCTCCAAAGACTCAAATATCTTCTCTAAAGTAAAAGAGACCTCCTCAAAATGTTGTAACAAAGGATCCACAATCATGTCAACCTTGAAAGAATGATCAAGTGGATAATAATGAGGGTTAGATTTTTCCCTCACAACAACTGAAGAAGGATCATCCTCAACAAAGAGAAGATGAATGTAATCAATGGTGTCTCCCAAATCCTCAATGTAGGACTCCATAAACAAACCTGTAATGTATGTCAAGTAGTCATCCTGAGGAACTGAAATTGGAAGACAAGGAATGTCTTGTTGTATTGAATCACAAGGAATATCTTATTGCATTAAATCATAAGAAACCGTGACTTTAGGAATGCAAGCATCATCAGGAGCAATGGTAGGAGTGATCTCAACTAGAGAATTAGAAGAAGATTTAGCAACTTTATGCTGAGACTTCAACTCTTCATAAGACTTAAGTCTTGCAAGATGTGCAATCTACCTCAAAGTAGGCTCATCATAAGGAATATTATCTACATCATCAAGTGGAATCAAGCAATCTGCAAATGGGTCTTTTGGGAATGGAGGAATATGAAGATCTCCAAAATGTTCCCAAATAATGATCCAACATGTGCGTGGGCACTCAATATCATGGAGCTTGGATTTGACTTCAGGAAAGGAAGATGTATCAATGTTGTAATATATCAATCCCAAGATATTTGAATTATTTTCACACTAAACAACTTGTTTCCACTGAGAAGTTTCCATAGGGATGAGTCCATAAAGATGAGGCAAAATCTTCAACCATCTACAATATGTGATAATACCTTTTTCCCATGGCTCATAATTATCCCTATTTAAATGCACAACTACATGATGGATTGTATATTCCATGATTTTACCCATGATGAACTTCTCACATGATAGAAAGTAAGATCAACAAATCAATGCACACCCCTCCCCCCCCCAAAAAAAAAATACATGATTTTGGCACTTTATATGTAGTAAGTGTACAATTGCCACTTGCTAGAAGTAGACTTGTAATTTTGAAATTTATAACTATCTTTATGAGGCCAAATCAAACTCAAATCAATATTTCTTAGAATCAAGGAAAATCCTAGCATTGCAATGATCATACAAGGCCAAAAAAGACCTATTTATGAAAGGGATATTTTTTCCCAAATAAGGCTACAATCTGATAGGAAATTTGGAAATTACTCAAAAAATTATACACTTTCAAAAAAAAATGGCATGTGAAAATGTGTTCTTATAAGCCCAAATGAAGCCTCTGAAGTTGCAAAAATAGGGATCAAATAGGTATAGTCACCAAAAACTATAATTTCTACAAAATATGTGCTCCAAAACCAAAAAATAACACCACTACTAAAATGTTTAGAAAATTCTAGCCAAAATAAAAAAAAATTACACTCAATTTGGAGCCTGGATGACCAAGTTATGGCCTCTCAAAGTTAGACTACAAATTTAAAACTGCAAATGGTGAGGGCTGCTTAATTTTCAAACCTCGCTGATGTCAACATATCTACGAGCTTAAATTTGACATCCAAATGGCCATCACTATAGTGCAAACTCACCCAGAAATAACAGTCAAACAATCATCAAAATTAACTAGACAAATTGCTAATGCAATCATTATGTTAAATTTGACATCTTGACGCTCGTCAAACCTATTAAGAAAATAGCCTTTGTGAAGGCTCAACGCTCATCAATTTTAATCACATAATTTTTTGTGAAAAATGTAATTTTTTTAAAAAAAATACTAGTCTGACGTGTTGTGTGTTGATGCAAAAGAGTTGCCACATATTGTGTTGTGGTTCACAAAGTTTTTGATGTGTCTTGGGCTCCTGCATAGGTGACATGGTGGATCAATGCAAAGAGATCTGTCAAGAAAAGTGGAGATGGAGTTGGACGGTGGTGGTGGGCCACTACTAGGCGGCAGGGATGTGGGACTTTAGTTCCACATTCATCTTGAGTAAGAATTGTGGCTCTTTAATATGCGGAGCCAACAGTTGCAAAGTGGTGAATAGTCACTGCCAACTTTTGGTTGAACCTTCATTTGCATGATTTGTTCGGGTTGCACTCAGGGCCAGCAGTCTCAGCTCCAACAGCAAGTTTCACAAGCTCGTAGTAGCGTTTAATTTTGCAGAATGATCTCACATGCATAGAGATTTAGAAGTCTTTAGACTTCAAATGTGGATGCCCACACAATGAGAATGGCTTGAGAGACACATAGAAATATTGAAGTCTTCAGTATGTGATAGGCTAGCTGTTATAAATGAAGATTTCCTCAGTGGGTTGAGGAGCTGGAATTTGCTTGCCCAGTACCCTCTGTTAGATTTAACTATTCTGTATAGCCATTTTCTTGTAGATTGACAAGTATAGAGGGCTTCGACCCTAATTTTGCAAAAAATAAAATTGAAATGACAAAAAATAATACCAGATCAAAATTATTTTTTATAACTTATTATTTTTTGGAAGAAAAAAAACTAGATCTATACTGCCAATTTGCAGATTGGGTTGTCTAAGTCCGATTTGCAAAAAAAATTTGCCTCAGATTTGACTTTTGCCTAAGACAAATTTATAGTCAAAATTCATCAGAATGACCCCCTGGATGCAATGGTGAAGTCTGATCTTTCTCAAAATGCTCCCACAAAGTACTAATCCCAGATTTGGTTCATGGCCCTCCAAAAGTTGAAGCAACAATGGCTCTCCAACAACTATGCAATGAAGACTCTTGTGGCTCTGATACCATGTAAGAATTTTCCTAAGGCAAAGAATGAAATGCCAAGATCTGGAAGCTCAATAGATAGCACAAGAGAGACAAAATGATATGATCCTCAAATGACTAGATTCAATGATAATCAATAATCAAATGATAATGGATACAAAGTAAATGTTCCTAAATATATAGGCAATGTATGATAACTAGGAGATATGCAAATGATAACCTATCAATCACACTAGGTGGAATCACATGTCCACCAAAGGTGGATCATCCTCCATTGTACAACAAAGTATGTGCAATAATAAGAGGATGATAATGTGATAAGAGCACTAAAGGTGGATCTCACACACAAAGTTGAAATTCTCCTACACCATGTGTTAAAATGAAATGAAAACTCCTAGGTGTCTCAATGACAACTAATATGCAAAAAAAATATCCTAAGTAAACTTATGTAAAGTTTAATTAGTGAATACTTAATTACACCAACAAATAGACTTGTCACTATAGTTTACAATTGTCTTATGTTTAGTTGACTAGTTGATGCCCAAAATGACATCATAAAAATCTAATGGGGCTACATAAAGGTTTACTTACATTGGGAAGCTTGGGAGTTCCAAATCATTGTAAACTAAATATTGTTCCACCCTACACTCTGCCCTATTACCATATTCTACCATCCAAGATTCATCCATATATCCTTCTCTAATAGGTAATCTAGATACATCTCTAGGATATAAAAATATTTAGTAGATCCAGTATCTATAAAAATATAAATATTATGACCAAAAAGCTTACCAACCATCTAAATAGGGGTACCCTGGAAATTATCTTGTCTGAGATAAAAAAATTGCATGAATCTAGTGTTGAGTCTATGGACCTTTCCCATCTCTATGGGCTATACCTTAAGGATATGAGATAGCATAGTGATTAGCTCCCCATGTGAAACAACCATCTTGGGGTCCCTATCTACTCTCAAGCTTGTTCCTCCTATTGTCATTCATGTTATTACCATTCTTGTTGTTTCCCTTGTTCTGATTGTGAGGGTTACTATTATAATTCCTTTCCAAATTCCCTCAGCTTTTTCCTATCATGTTTTGAACCTACTGACATCCACCATCTTTTCACATATTATCTTGAAATTTCCTCTTGAAACCTTGAGTAGAAATAGATCTTTAGTTGATTCTTACTGCAGGCATCTGCTACAGTTTCTATTCCTACCTTAGGGCCTTCCTGAAAGAAAAATCCATCATTTCAAGTTCATGCATATCAACTTCTTAATCCTATCTCAAGACACAACCCTAGGATGAACTTGCAAGCTCTAAATTGCTCGTCTTGCTAGTACTGAGGAACATACTTTACCAGGTGACAAAACCTCTCATGATATTGTGTAACAGTCAAAAAATCTTGAATCAAGTTCTGAAACTCATGTCCATCTTCTAGTCAAAATATAATTGAGGTAACCATCTCTTGCAAAAAAGTTGCAAGAATTCTTCCCATGCAATCTCTCTAGGTTGCAATCTTTTCTCTACCATTTCATTATCCCACCATGTGGCAGCTTCATAGTCAATTAGAAATCACTCCACATAGTCCTTGATTCACCTGAAAGATTACAAACAAAAAAATATTTCTCCATGAAAATAATCCAAGCCTTAGCATCATCACTACTAGCCTTACCATTGAAGGTAGATGGAATGACCTTCTTGAGGTCTTTTCTCAGTTCTTTTGAAATTATGCCTTTTGTATTGGATACATTTGCAAACCTATGATCATTATCTCCTTTCAATTGTATATCATTCCTCCTATGCTCCTCTTCTTTCCATTGAGCCTCTAGCCTATGATCCTCTATGTATTTCCTCTGAGCCTCCAATCTCAGATCCTCTTCCCCCTTCCTCCATACTTCCTCATTTTGTAGGTTCTCTTTCTTCCTACCCCTCAAATCCTGCTCAGGATGATCTATACAATCACCTTGCTACTGTAAGAGGTTTCCATGTTTAGTCAATAGGGCTAAGATATATTCTAGCCTCTAATTTGGCTCATTATTCAGACCATTACTAGGTCCTGCTTGGTTACTATTATTAGTATTCATGGTGAGTGATTAGGTCTTGTAACAAGAATAATTACAAAAAATTAACAAATGTAGACCTAGGCCCCAGATTTTAAACAAAACTCTGATACCACATGTAAAGACTAATATTCTCACAAATATTCCATGTCATCAAACAGCAAAAAATTTAGAAAGTCAAACATAAGTCAAATTCAAAAACCATTAAAAGACTAGTCAATAAAATTTTCCCATTTATTCATAGCGATAAGTACAATAATTTGACCAAGACTGTTGAATGATAAAGTAATGAATATGAATAGAAATACATGAAAGGGTGTCGACCATATTGTTGAATACACAAAGACTTTCCATAAACAATGATAAGTATCAAAATACAACAAAGGATACCAACCTACTTATTGTGCATCGATACAACATGAAAGAACCACATACATAAATGTATATACATCAAGTACAAGACTGTGAAGGTCAAATGAAACATGATACCAAAATACCATCGAACAACTGTCCATCTACAAATCCATGTCTCCTAAGCCATTAGACGTTAGTCCATCTGCAAATCTCAAGACAAGAGTGTGCCTCTGGTGCTTTTTCACCCAACCATGGAGTGATTAGCTCCCTTGAGGCTCATACTGACATGAGAGTGTACTGACCCTGCTTGAGAATCCTAGCAACCAAGATCTCGTGCAACTGTGAAAATAACTACTTTACACACATGTCTAAGTAGATCTAATCAAAAATGTGGCAAAGAGAATGAAACAGTAACTAATATATTTATGAAAAAATATAGCTTTGGCCAAAGTAATTAAGATACCATGTAATGCTCCTCTAGGGAACCCATGAGATATTAACCTAAAATGTGTTACTAAGTGTGTGTGTGTATGTTTAACACCTTCATGAAATTAGGATCATTAACTAATTGATTCAAAGCAAATACTATGCAAATTTAACTAAGAATTGAAACTAAAATCCATAACATCTCATGGTTCTCTAATTAGATGTGGTAAGTAGAGCTCTCAACCTAATCTCCACAAGTTATACTTCTAAAATGAGAAATATATGATGCTACTATGCTTAATCTAGCTCACAATTCTCCATTATGCAAAGATAAATTGAAATGCTAATGCTAAATGCTCGCAATTGCTATGAAAATGACTATAATAAGGATGCTTATGCTCTTGAATTCTCTTCTCTATTTATGCTCTCAAAATGCCTCTTATTTATAGTAAATTCCCAAGGGTAGGGGGTAGAGTGAATTAATCATGATTTACCTTTGGTTGAGTCAAAAAAATTGCAATGTTTTTAAATCGAGGGAAAATTTAAATGTTTGTCTCAAAGCTTTGGACAAAAGGACAAAATTGAGTGGATGAGATTCAAAATTGAAAATGTGTGATTGAGATTCAATTCCTTTTGAGTGATTTATGTCTTTTTGTCCTCAATTCTCATTGGTTCCTCAATTTTTTGTTTAAAGATATTAGGATTAATTAAATTCCATCAATTAATGAAATTAGCCATGTAAGAGAATATGTTCATTTTGATTTTTGATTTAACAGCTATACAATTAATTGATTAAAATCAATTATATATTGTTTTTGGTCCCTTTAAGCTTTGATTTAATTATTTAACATCATTATTTGATTTTTCCTTTGATTTAAATATTTTGTCCAATTTGATTTAATAAATGTCCATTTAAATTGATTTGACCTTTTTTTATGAGAATTAGTGCATTTTGATGATTTTTGCAATTTCATGATTTAAAAAGCACTTGACCATTTTTTAGTGTCTACAAATGCCCCTCTTTGAATTGATGTGTGAAGAACATTGATTCAAAGATTCTTTTAAGTCCTAATTGCTTTTTAGGTCTTGATTTACTGATTAACTGATTTGAAATTGATTGCTACCTAATATGATATGCCTCTGATATGAAAACCCTGATTTGATTTGATAAAATGATATGCCACATGTCCCACTGATAATGATTCAAAAATTTTGATGCCCTAGATTTGATGTCATGCCAATTTGATGTGATGCCAATTTGATACTCCGATGCCCCCTCAAAAATAAAACATATTGATTGCTTAATTTAAAAAATTTGTTTGTTTGATTGATCCAATATGTTTTCATTTCTGAAAAACATTGATGATATGCTCTGATTTACAATTTGCCCTAGTTTTATTGATAGGTTGATATAGGTCAAAGTCAAAATTTCACTTCTAAATTAGGTCAAATTATCTTAAATAGGTTGAAAAACTTAGATTTACTATTCATTTTCACTTTTGACTTCTTGAGATTTTTGCTCTAATCTTGCACTGATTTTTACAATGGTTGTCTTGATTCACAAGTACCGGTTCAAGAGAGGTCATCACTACCAGAGGCCTGTGGATTACAGACCTCTAGTGAGTCATTTCTAACCTCCTTTTATGCATTTATTACTCATTTATAGCATTTATTGCAACTTTTTCTTGTTCTTGTAGTTTTGAATTTTCAAAATGACGCTTAGGATTAGTTAAACATCGCGTACGCTTGTCAAGTAATGCATCAGCACTTTTAACTCACGCCTCTGTGTAGTAAAGTGTCACTTAGTAACTTTTAAGTCTCACCTGATAAGAATATGCTTCCGCATAGCACTAGGTTTGCATACCAATTTACATATATTTTCCACTTATAAAACCCTAGGTTTAAAATGTTGCCTAGGCTCCTTAAAATATAGTCTAGCATTGTGAAGTACCACGTAAAATGTGAAATGATGCGTGCTAAGAATAAAGCACCATGTAATACCTTTTCTACACCATGTAAGGTAAAATACCACGTGGTAATAGGCAAATGACACCTGCAGGAATTTGAAAAATTTGAAATTTCCAGCTTGATTTTCTAATTAAAATTTGATTTCTCTGATAGATTGATTGAATTCCAAGATAGTTAGGTCTATTGTAGTTAGGAAAAATAATGGATTGGGATATCAGGGTAATGGTACCAATGAATGTTTGATTTTTCAATCTAATAGGATAGATCTGATAGTGGGAAACTAATAGGTAGGACTTGTTGATCAGTGTGATAACTAATAATTCATTCTCAAGACATAGAGACATGAATAAATGGTACTAGGTTTGATAGGATTGATGCTGATACTTGATTTTGATAGACTGATTGACTTATGATAACTCATTGATATAGTACACTGATATGATTCCTTTGATTTACAAAATAGGCATATTTCCCTAAGTTGTATATACGGACCGTTGCATCATGGATCATTGATTTAGGTTAGGCTCTGACTCCTAAAGATTACCATATTATTGAGATGTGTGGACTCAGTTTCCTTCTTGACATCCCACGGTTTCAGCTGAATCATGGTCTTATTATCGCAGTGGCAGAGAGATGGCACTCTGACCACAATACTTTTCATCTACCTTTCAAAGAGACGACCATCACTCTAGAGGATGTGTACAGGTTACTGCACATTCCTTGTCGAGGGGAGATGGTGTATTACGATTCTATTTATGATAGCACAGTCTGTAGATGGGTGTTTGGAGACAACACCATTGATGATGATATGATTACGTGGGCACAGTTCACTTCATTCCCCGCATTGCCAGTAGTACTAGGTGCTCTTATCAGTGCATTATTGCTTCCTGACTAGCGAGGTCATGGCTTCTCAGTTGGATGGGGTAGGATACTCAAGGACTTGCTTGCATAGCCTCGGTGATTTGATTGGGGCTCTTGTGTTCTCACTCAGCTTTATCATGACTTGCATGAGGTTATTTACAAAGAGAGTGCTTCCTTGTCAGTAGGTGTTGTGATTCTCCAGTTATGGGTATGGGAGCATCTTCCCATCACTAGTCTAGTGTTAGACAGGATTCATCACCGGGGATTCCCCTATAATTTTATGTATAGCGACATGGTTGTCCAGCATCATCTGGGAAAGCTTGAGTATTGGCGTCAGGTTATTGATGATCTTGATCAGGTCCAGTGTCAACCATATATCAGTTGTGAGAGATGGAGGGAGGATGATGATGAGCTCCCATATATGTTTTCTCCTTAGTGGATGATTGGTAGATCTATGACTGTGATCGAAACGGTTTTATTTTGGTCGAGTTTCCAGGTAGTATGGTAGGATTCAGGATATGCCCCAGGGTACAAAATTGTACGCTCATGTTTAGGCAAAGTGGTTTATGTGGGGACCTCAGATTGATTTTCAATTTTCTTATGACCAAATTGCTCATTTGGCGTACTACAGATGGGAGTTGCTTGCAGGGATTGCAGATGCTAGTATGTCACATGAGTATCGATACTAGTGGGCTCAAAACATATTTCTTCGATTTACAGATCCAGTAGAGCCTATCCCAGGTCATGATGAGAGATCTGAGGATGATGATGATGGAGATGATGATGATGGTGGTGTTGGTGATGATGATGAGGATGGTGGTGGTGGTGGCAGGAGGAGATGTTAGAGACGATGAGCGCAGAGAGCTCATAGAGCTATTGCTAGAGGACAAGATGGGCCATGAGTGAGAGGTGGTCATGCTAGGGATAGAGCTAGGGGACAGGTCTGACATGACGATGGAGCTAGATTGGGATGTCCTAGAGCAGAAGTTGATAGACAGTAGAGATAGTAGAGGGCTCAGAGACAGGCTCATGTAGATGTTGCTAGATAGATTCCCGGTGGATGGGATCCTTTAGTTCAGTTACAGAGAGTTTCTTTAGCACAGTAGGTGCCTCCACAAGTTCATCAGTCTTAGGACATGGGTCATTCATCTCAGGCTGCTCCTAGTATTGACACTCTATGACGAGATGTTCAGTCCTTGCAGATAGATGTATCCATTATTGTTGGAAAATTAGATTAGGTAGCTACCCTAATGCAGTATTTTATGATGATGATGGCACAGAGGCCTAGCATAGTGAGCACTTCTCAAACTCCTCCTTCATAGGATAGACATGATGGCATGGGTCCAGATGGGTCAGGTGTTGGGGATGGATCAGGTGTTTCCATGGGATCATGATGATTTGATGATAGAGCTGTCCATTGTTGATCATTTGTATCATGTTTATTGATGTTTATTGATCAAAACATTGGATTTATCACTTTGATGACATTTTCTTTTGATATACTGATGTACTAGATCATTGATGTTTATGAACATTTATATGATGATACTTGTCCTTGATTCTCTTGATGCGTTTATTATGGGGTTATCTTTATATGCAGCTATATGATGTTTATGATGCATTTACTTTTGATTATGCTATGGATGTAGTGTATCTTATCTATGATATAGATAAATGAATGCATTGATGATGAATTTTTTACATGTTTTATGCTTTTCAATGTATGGATGAAAAGTTTTCTATTGAAATATGAATGATGAATGGTAACTATGTTTTTGATTCTTTGATGTATGTAGTTCTATCCTTAATTACATGTATGCAAATGAGGTATGAGTAATGAATCTTTTTATACGGCTTATTGCTTTTCTGATATATGGATAATGAATAATGATTAATGCTTTAAATGAATGCAAAAGATAATCTCACATTTTGATTGGAATCAAGGATAAGACGTTTGATTGAACCCCCCATTTCTTTAATTTTTTGACTAACCAAGATTATAAATGTACCCCCTTGCCTTGGAAAAATAACCACATACAAATGCACTTAATATAACATGAAAATGCAATGCAATGCAACTAAGTGTCACTAGCTTTTTAGCAAAGAAATGCCATAAAGATGAATTTTCATCATTGAGTGTTGTGGGACCAAAAAGCTAGTACAACCATCACTGATCACATCATGATGATATGAATACCACTTTTTATCACTATTGGTAACCTCTTTAGAAACTAGTACAACCCTCACTAGTTGGATGACCAAGTTATGGGAGTATGAATACCGGTTTTAACAGATTCAATGTTGCAAGTGGATTTTGGTATTAAGATATGAAAGATCTAAATAGCCAAGGTATCTGGTTGCATAAACAAGCAAAGGTCAATTCTTCATCTTATGTGATAGTCTTCAATGGTTCTTTGGTGACCATGTCATTAGACAAATTCTCATAAGTTGATGAATCTTCCTCAAGACAGTCATCAAAGGCAAGAAAAATATCATGTCTCTATCATGGCCAATCTAGTCGAAACATCATTGATTAGCTACAAAGATGTGATAAAAGTAAATTTAATCAAGATTATCAAAAGAAAGCTTCAAGTGTTTTTCAATGTATGATGATTTTCAAAAATAATTCCAAACATTTTGATCTTTAAAGTGTTGTCAATGTTTAATCCTGAATAATAAAGTCAATGAAGGTTCACGGATCAAGTTGTAGGATCAAAATACTTGGGTATGAACAATGATATCCATCAAAGGCTCACAAAAATCTCTTCCTCTAAAGCTCTGATAAGTCTCTCTCTGGTGTGACTAAATGTAGCACTATTGAATCTGTTTGTACCAAATTTCCAATCCTTTTCTACCCCCAAGTGATAAATGTGATCGTGTGACAAACTTAGGGCCAATAGGACATGCAACAATGTGACTGAAAGGCTTTATTATGACTATGCACAAATGATAGATGTAATGAAAGTTTACAAGTGAGATGATGGAAATTCAATATGTACACATGTGACTTTTAGGAAAGACTTAAGGAAACAAAAGGTGCTTGATTGCCAAGTTTTCACCCTTTGGGTTTATTGCTCTCTTTTTTTTCTTTTTTTTCTCTTTTTCAAATGTTTTTGGTGTTTTCAAGATCTCTTTTAAGTATGTACAATAGATATGAGGCTTCTCATCTAATACTATTTATACTCTTTCATCTACCTCATGTATAGAACCTCTTTAGATGGATGCTATTAATAGGTTCTTGTAGCTCTTCACCCTCACAATCTGCTAATTTATAAGTTCTCATTCCAAATGAAGAAACAATGATGAACAAACCAAGCCAATTAGCCTCCCTTTTTTTTTTCTTTTCTCTTTGAACTTGATTCTTAGGGTTTCTCTTAGCACTAAGTCTCCTACTTGAAAGACTCTTGGTTTGATATGCTTGTTGTAGTTTCTTGAGATTCTATTCTGGTATACTTTCAAGTGTTCATAGGCTTTCGTTTGGTGTTCTTCTAACAATTCTAATTGTTGAAGTCAGGCAAATCTGTAATCCTCATATGTTATTAACCCTTGCAATGATACTCATAAAGATGGGATTTCAACCTCCAAAGGTAGAACAGCTTCGGCTCCATAAACTAAGGAAAATGGTGTAGCTCATGTAGGTGACTGAATGCTAGTTCTATAGGCCCATAATGCCGGATTGATTTGCACATGCCAATCTCTTCTTGACTTATTCACCGATCTCTTCAAAATTTTGAGGATGTTTTTATTTGTAGCTTTGGCTTGTCCATTTCCTTGAGGATAGTAAATGGAAGAAGATTGATGAGTAATATCGAATGTGTCACAAAGTTCATCCACATCTTTTTTTTTGAATTTCTTTCCATTGTCTATGATTATGGCATGAGGGATACCATATCTGCAAATGATGTGGTTGAGTATGAACATGGAAATCTATTTTCCTGTGGCCGTGATCAAAGGAACGGCTTCTACCCACTTAGTGAAATACTCTATTGCAGTGATGATGAATTTGTACCCATTGGAAGAAGGTGGATAGATCACGCCAATTAAGTCAAATCCCCATTGATAAAATGGCCATGGTGTAACAAAGGGATGTAACTCTTGTGCTGACACATGTATCATGTCACCATGGTATTGACATTTGCTTCATATCTTGACAAAGTGACAAGCATCTTTCTCTAAGGTTTTCCAAAAATAACCTATGCGAAGGATCTTCTTGGCTAGGTTTAAACTGCTTGAATGTGACCCACAAATTCCCTCGTGAACTTCACATAAAGCTAACTTAGACTCCTCTTCTTCTCAACATCTAAGTAATGTCCCATCGAGACCCTTATGATACAATGTGTCAGAAAGGATTATGTAACAGGCTGATTGTCAGATGAAATTTCATTTTTGGGCTTGGAATTGGTCTGAAGGTAGCACTTGGTCTTTGAGATATGTATAGATAGGGCCATACCAAGGTGAGTCATGTCCATTGAGTAGGGAAATAATTTGGGTGTTAGGAAGGTCAAATGCTGGTTTTGCTAACTCTTCCACCAAGAATTCATACTTCTCATTCTGATCAAGTTTTTGAAGTAAGCAAGCCAAGGTCGCCATTGCATCCGCTACTCTATTTTTCTCTCTTGGAATTTGATCAAAGGTTATCAAAGAAAATTACTTTTTCCAAGCATCAATCATAGTCTTATATGGCATTAATTTTTCATCTTTGGTATTGTATTCATCATTGACTTGATTGATGATCAATTGAGAGTCTCCATATACTTGTAACTCGGTGATGTTCCATTCTAAAGCCATCTTAATGCCAATGACTAAAGCTTCATATTCTACTATGTTATTTGTGCACAGGAACAAAAGCTTGTATGACTTGGGAATAGTATACCCTTGAGGGGTAATCAATAATATGCTAGCCCCAGAATCTCCTTGTGTATATGAGCCATCAAAGTACAACTTCCATGTCTTTGCCTCTATGTTTACAATTATCAAATCTGGAAATTCCACTTGAATGGTTTGCATAGAAATCAATGGGTTTTCAGCTAAGTGATCTGCTATCACTTGTCCTTTTATTGCCTTCCTATCCACATACTCAATATCAAACTCACTTAATATCATGACCCATTTTGCTATTCTACCTGTTAAGGGAGTTTTGCCTAGCAAGTATTTTAGTGGATCAATTTTTGCAATCAACTTTACCTTGTGCATCAGTATATAATGTCACAATTTTTGGGATACAAAGACAACTGCTAAACATTCTCTTTCCATGAGTGTGTAGTTAAGTTTGTACTTGATCAATGTTCTACTCAAATAGTAGATTGCTCTTTCTTTCCCTTTCTCATCTTCTTGCGCCAAAAGAACTCCTAAAAACCTTTCGATAGAGGATATGTACAGCATCAATGGTTTTCCTTTTATTGGTGGCATTAGGATTGGTGGATTTATTAGATAAGTCTTCAACAAAGTGAAATCTTGATCACATTCTTCATCCCATATGAAAATGATGTCTTTGTGTAGCAACCTTGTGAATGAATGGCACTTTTCTACCAATTGAGAAATGAACCTTCATATTGATTGTATCTTGCCTTGGAGAGACCTCATTTGGCTTATGTTCTTTGGAATCTCCATATCCATTATTGCTTGGACTTTTTTGGGATCCACCTCAATTCCTTTTGCTGAAACTATATAGCCTAATAATTTACTGGATTGAACACCAAAAGCACATTTCTTCAGATTAAGCTGCACTTTGAATTGTTCCAACTGAGTAAATATCTTTTCCAAAATTTGTAGATGATCTTCTCTTTTATGTGACTTTGCCAATATGTCATCCACATAATCTTTTAGAAAGGTGTGCATTATATCATGGAAAATAGTGGTCATTGCCCTTTGGTATGTGGTTCCCACATTTTTGAGGCTGAAGGGCATTACGTTCCAAAAAAAGGTACCCCAAGGGCATGTAAAGCTTGTCTTCTCTTGGTCTTTGGGTGTAATTTTTATCTAATTATATCCGCTAAAACCATCCATTAATGAATACATGGAGTGACCAGCTATCAAGTTGACTATTGTATCTATGCTTGGAAGTGGGAAGTCATCTTTAGGACATGCAAGATTCAAGTCTCTAAAATCCATGCATACATGAATGGATTTCTCATGCTTGGTTACCAGTACAATATTAGATATCCATTCAGCATATGCAATTACTCCTATAAATCCCACTTTCAACAATTTTTCCAATTCTGCTTTGACTAGGAGAGCTTTATGTGGGTGCATCTTTCTCAACTTCTTCTTGACGGTCTTAACCCCTGGTTTAACATTCAAATGGTGCATCATAAATTTGGGATCCAATCCTGGCATGTCGGCATAGGACCATGCAAAGTTCACTTATTTTTATTGGAAAAACTTGATAGAATCCTCTCTTTCTAAAGGTTTAAGTGATGCTACTAGGTGTATGAATTTTGGATCCAATTTTGTTCCAATGTTGACCTTTTCTGTCAGCTCTATGAGAATTGGTGACCTTTCTTCCTCATGTTTGGGTAGGGTATCCAACCTCTCTTCCTTTGGTACCACAATTGGGTTTTCACCATAGGAAACATCTTTTATGTTTACTTTTTTGGGTTCTAGTGTTACCACATAGTGGTTTTCATCACTAGAACTTTTCATTTTTATTTTTTTTTTCATTTTTTTCTTTGGATTGAGAGATTGGACCCCCGTTGTTCTCATCATGTGCATATCAAATTCGTTGGTGAAAGAGGGCTCAACTGCATTCAAGTATTGGGTCATCGCTTGGTCATTTGGGAAAGAGTAAGTCACTTGGCTCAATTAGGTCCCAATCAATAAGATCGGGATGCATCAAGGGTAAGGATTCATTTGTCAAAGTGGCATCAGTTGGATTTATGGACATGACCACATTGGATGGTTCGTACCTTCTATGATTTAGGTCAATAACATGAGATTCCTCAAGATGGTCCATGGAAGAAGGATCAAAGTCCTCTTCGGTTGAGTCCTCAAAGACCTCTATGATGTTAAACCCAACATTAGGATCACCTCCCCATGAAGGTACCCAAGGTTCACCTATCCATGGTTGAGTAATATGTGCTTGTCCTATGGGAAGTATCTCAGCCAGATCTTTGTTAGCTTGTGTATTATCCGCTATGACTTCTATGGGAAAAAATGCATGAGGATTGAAATTAACATTCAAATCATTTGCCCATGAAAGTACCCAAGGTGTGCCTATCCATGGCTAATTAGTAGATGTTTGGCCTATATTGAGCTCTTGTATAGCAAGTTCATCATTACCTTGATTTCATTGCCTAGGGACTTTAGCATAAGCATGTATTGTGACCACCTCTTTATCATGACATGATTCTTCAGATAGAGTGTCCCAATCATAGTCTCAGGAGTCATCTCTATCAACGTCAGATTCCACCATGTTCACTTGAGGATATGAATCATTCATGGGGCTAGAGCTTTCTCCTTTGTGCTAGTAACCTACCCTTGATCTTTCTTCTTTTGACCTCCAAGAAGGCTCAATAGACTCTAGTAAACCTCTATTTCTTTTACCTAAGGGTCCTCTCCCCTTATATCCCATCTTTTGCATTATCTCAAATCCTTTCCCATATTGATCAGTTTGAATGTTAATGTGCTCATGCTGAATCCTCTCTATGGGAGTATTTGAGGTATCATTTTCATCTTGATAAAGTCATTGGAGAACTTCATCTTCTTCTTTGTCAAATGCTGCCTTGTCACTTTCTCTTACAAAATAAGAGTTATACTTGTGAGGAAGATGTTCTTTGGACAGCTTCCCATGTGTTCTTGGAGATGTAGGCAAATCGAATAGGGAAATATAATATTCCCCTACTCCTTTGGAACCGATTTTACATTTCTTTTCAAATGAGTGCATCATCTCACTCATGTACTTGTAATGGTCCTCTTTAGTTTTATCTTTTTCCTCTTTGGTGGGTTTTGAAAGTTCTATCCTTGGTGTAAGTGTTTTATCCAAATTTTTATCTAAATTTGAACCCGCATAACTCACTTTCTCCTTTCCTTTAGTTGATGTAGTTGAGTTATCTCGAGGAGGGTTTGAAGTAGAAGTAGCATTGAATGTTAATTTAGGATCATCCACTTTAATTTATTCAATGGTAGCCCATGGAATAATTCCTTCTTTGTTATGGGGAATAAATAATTCATGGAGAGGTTTTAGTGCATTGCAATATTGGAAAGGGTTTGAGTCCCCTCCAATTGTGATTTCCTCACCCATGTAAGAAAATTTTATGCATTGATGATACGTGAATGGCACCGCTTGCATCTCATGGATCCACGGTCTCCCTAATAAGATATTATAAGTTAGTTTCATATCTAAGACTTGGCATTTTGTGTCCTTTTTGATAGGTCCCACTTGAATGGGCAATACAATCATGCCTTTCAAAGATCTTTCTACTTCATCATAGGCCTTTATGGTAATTCTTTTGTAGGATCAATGCATGACGTAGATAATCCTAGAGATTTGACAAGGCTCAACATGCAGATGTTAAGACTAGCTCCCCCATCTACGAGAGCTCTTTTGACCCTATATCTTTCAATCAAGACCTCTATATGCAATGGCATATTTTGGAGATGAGTAATAAACATGTCATCATGGTTTGAAAATGAAAGGCAATGAGGTGCAATGAGATGTCCTACCATATTCTGAAACTTCTCTTCCTCTAAGTTGGTAGGAACATTAGTTTCCACTAAAGATCTCTCTAAGATTTCCTTATGGTTTGGTGATAACTTTAGTAACTCCAAGATAGAAATTTTTGTTGGAATCTTTTGTAGCTGATCCACCAAATTGTACGGTTTCACTATTGTAGATGATTGCTTAATCACAATGTTGGATTGTGAAGGACCAATGGGTCTAGGATCAACCCCTTGTAGGGTAATCCTTGAAGTCTACCCCCTAGTAATAACATTAGATGTTTCTTTTTGGGGTTGTTCTTTAATCACTATAGCATTCACAACATGCTCACTCTTGGACAATGTATTGACAACGTTATCATAGGGAGGCACAAAATTGATATTGTTGCTCCTTTGTTTCTTGCCATTGGATGATTCACCTTTCTCATGGTTATAGAAAGGTTGTTTGAAAGCCGTATGATCTTCATTACTTTGAGGCCCTTCAATGGTGATCATACCATTATCAATCAAGTCTTGCACTAAAATCTTCAATTGTAGGCAATCATTTGTTTTATACCCTCTAATTCTATGATATTCATAATGGTTATTCTCATTCCACCAGTTGGGCTTGTGTTGTGGCTCATATGGTTGAATGCTAGGTAAATTAATGATCTTGTTAGTCATGAGTTTCCTCAATGCCTTCTCAAGAGGTTCACTTAAAGGTGTGAACATCCTTGTGGGAGTTGGTGCCAAGAATTTGGTAGACTTGTTAGTCCTTTGGTTATTTCCAGAATTATTGTTATTGGCACTATTATTAAAAGGCTTCTTTGGAGCTTGATTGGTATTGTTCACTTGATTTGGTGTCCTTGTGAGAGAAAAAGGAGTCACCTTTAAATTACTTGCATCAACAACCCTGTCATTGACCACTCCTCTATTGTTGTCTCTCAAGCCAAACCGATTATAGTTGTTGGAAATGTTTTTATTTTGGTTGTTGGAGGTATTGTTATTTTGGTTCTTATTGTCCTTATAGAGTTTTAACTCTCCACTCTTAACTAATACCTCTTATGTGGTTACTCCATTGTCAATAAGATCTTGGAAGGTCTTAGGGCATTGCATTCTCAATCGATAATTCATTTTATTGCTCAAACTGTTAATGAAGATATCCATCTTCTCCTTTTTAGGTACAGTTTGAGGATACCTAGAAAACACCATCCTCCATATTTTTACAAAAATTAAGAACCCTTCTCTTTCCTTTTGTTTGGTATTGCACAAGGTGATCATTGTGACTTCATGTTTTATGTTGTATGAACAATGTGCCACAAATTTGGCAGCCAACTCTTCAAAGGTTTGTATGTCGGAGGGTAGTTTAGAGAACCATTCCATAGCCATACCCCCCAAACTCCTAGGGAATAATCTCATTAAATATGTGGTGTTGTGCATAAATTCTAGGCTTAGTGCACAAAATTCCTGTAGATGATCTTGGGGATCCATTGTTCCTTCATATTTATCATATTTAGGGAACACAACATTGATAGGAAATGGCACCATGACTAGACTTTTGTCAAATGGAAATGGACACAATGCTTCTATTGAAAAGGGCTTTGGAGCTCCATTTTTCTTGATTGTGTCTAGTTTACATTTGAAATAACTTAAACTATTTATTCATGATGTCAATAGGGCTCTCTTCAACTTCAGGTGGCTTTAGTTGATTAACATCATAATCGTGAGGAAGCTTAAGACCTGCCTGGGCTAGATCTAAGAAATACTTCTCTTTATCCCTTGCCATCTCTTTTTTCATGAGCTTTAGGAAATATGGACTTTGAATGGCTTCATCAACCTTGTCATCGGTTGCATCATCGGCGATTGGTTCAACATTTCCCTTATTAATAGTGTTATCAGTTCCTTGAGTGTTGGGGTCTATCCCTCCATTATTGGTATCACCCTGATTGTTTGAGTCAAAGCCTCCATTATTGTTATTACCCAAGCCACCTGAGTAAATCATGTTGGTTTCCTATTCTTGAATGAGATCTTGGGGTACTCTTGGAGCGGTAAAAGTATCACTTGGGAAAGGAAGCTCTTGTCTTAGGTAAGTCTCATCTGCTTGTAAGGTTTTCTTGACATAATATGATCAAGTAAAAGAAAGCATGAACATAAACCACTTGAAAATAGGCTTTGATCTTGTTTGTTCATGGCTAAATCCTTATGAAATTTTCAAAATTGCTCAAACTAGGATTTTTGACTAGGCAGGTTACTGGAACAACTAAAATAGCCAAAAGGGTATCTGAATTTGGAATTGAAATTTTTTGAAACCATCGAGAAGTGTTCATTGTTTTCCCTTTTTTAATTTTGAGTGTCACTTACCTGAGTGTAGGCATGACTTAAAGATTAGTACGCGGTAACTGGAATTCCCCTAAGCGGCACTCTGCAAGTCTGCAGGTGGTATTTACCTATTGATAGGCATAATTTAAAATGTTTCAGGTGTCACTTAAACTTTTAAAGGCATGACTTTTTTGTTGATAGGCATCTTCTGAATTGTCACAGGTGTGACTTTGTTGTGTATACATGGTTTTTCTCTATTCACAGGTGACACTTTATAGACCAGGTTGTAAATTTTAGATTTTAAAAATTGTAAGATCAGGTCTGTGGATTTTTCTTGCTTGAAAATGAAGCACAAACGTAACACACACATCAAATTTGCACCATGTCCCTAAAACATCACTAAAAGTGTATTTTCTCGATCATTTTTCACAAGTATTGAATAAGAAAGTCTTCCACGCAATCTACCTATAGTCAAATTTGGCTTTTAACATGTTTGGCTCTATAAGGTAGCTTACTACTTATCAGGTTTTTAATGAATAATTCCATTCTAAACCATGCCAAGTTCTTTTTCCCACTTGCAGGCTTCCCACATGCACAAAAGCACAATTTGGTGCAATCCAATAAGGACTACTAGAGGAAGTGAAGAACTTGCACACAATCTAGCCACTTCCCTTTTAAGGAAAAGTGTGTTTGATTATAGTGGGTTGGATAGTACTGCGACAAAAGTGGTTGTCTCCCACTTGGGTCGTTCCCTCTCATTGGCCTCGTTAAGGCAATTTCTTGGGAGGCAGGCCCTTTAATGATCTATGCTAACTAGCATGTATATAAAACAAGAAAATGAACTTAGTCCAACAAGTTTGGGAATTTGGTTCACTTAAAAAGTGAAGAGCATATCCCTATTATCTTCCTTCATTCCAAACACTTTAAGCAACGATTGTTCTTTTTCAATCTCTTGACAAGGAGATTCTTAGAATTGAGTTGTTTGGTTAATTCCTTATTTTAATCAAGCTAGATTCAATGAGTGCCACAATCTAAGCAAGTACAATATTGATTCGATGAATACCTTTTATTTTGTAGCTAGCAATGGCTAGGCACTTTTTTGTGATTTTTGCCTTTTATTTTTCTTTTTACTCACCTAGTGGCGATAGTTCCTGCTCCCTCCTCCAGCAAGTTAGTCAACAAAGCCATTCAAAATGAGGGGAAACTAAAAGAACAAAGTGAAATTGCAATTAAGTGTTATTGATAAGATTTTTCAATGAAGACTTCAACAACTTAACATAAGAAAATTTCAATCCAAACTAGGGAATTTATTTTGTAAGCCTCTAACACTTTAACATAATGAGCATACAATCTCTCTTCTAAGCCCAAACTTTCCAAAATTATAGCACTATGAATCTCTCTTTCACGTTTGAGTTGGCTTCTTACCTCTTTGCTTGGTTGTGTAACTCTGCTCTCTGGTTTCCTGACTTTTATGTGTTTGTTGATCTGGAGGAAAAAAACACAGGCAGAGAATAAGAAAACAAAATATATCAATTTGACAATAATTTAAAGCAAAAAATAGTAGGCATCATTATTCAACTAATACGCATGACTTAAAGGCTACCAGACGAAACTTTAAAAATAGAAGGCATCACTTTCTAGTGACATAGATGACATTTAAGGTTAAGCAAGCGTAGCACTTTATTTACTAGGCGTAAATAGTATTCCCAAATTGTGTAAATAAAGTATGCAAAGTGACAATTAGCAAATACTAGGTGTTAGTTAAGAGATAATAGGTGTGACAAGTCTTTGTAAATTGCATCACAAATTTTATCACAGGTTGGTGAAAGATAAGCAAATACGTGGCACTTCTCAAGTCACAGGTGTCGCTTTATGATCAAAGGCGTAACACTTTATCTCATAGGCGTGAGATTTTTTCTTGCAGGTGGCTAGAAAGAAATTAAGACAGAATAGAAAGGAATCGCACAGGCGTGAGTTAGCAGCTTGTAGGTGTCATCAAAATGATTGTAGGCATTAATGAATCCTTCATTAGCATCATTTCTCCTATTTTCTACAAAATACATAGAAAAGTGAAGACAAAAACATATGAAAATTTGATGTAAATGATAAAAATGAGGCTCAAAGCCCCACGGTGAGTGTCATTTGTGTGTGTATGTTTAACACCTTCATGAAACTAGGATCATTAACTAACAATTCAAAGCAAATACTATACAAATTTAACTAAGAATTGAAACTAAAATCCATAACATCTCATGGTTCTCTAATTAGATGTGGTAAGTAGAGCTCTCGGCCCTAATCTCCACTAGTGACACTTCTAAAATGAGAAATATTTGATGCTACTATGCTTAATCTAGCTCACAATTCTCCATTATGAAAAGATAAATTGAAATGCTAATGCTAATTGCTCTCAATTGCTCTCAATTGCTATGAAAATGACTATAATAAGAATGCTTTTGCTCTTGAATTCTCTTCTCTATTTATGCTCTCAAAATACCTCATATTTATAGTAAATTCCCAAGGGTAGGGGGGTAGAGTGAAGTAATCATGATTTACCTTTGGTTGAGTCAAAAACTTTGCAATTTTTTTTAAATGGGGGGACAATTTAAATGTTTGTCTCAAAGCTTTGGACAAAAGGACAAAATTGAGTGGATGAGATTCAAAATTGAAAATGTTGTGATTGAGATTCAATTCCTTTTGAGTGATTTATGTCTTTTTGTCCTCAATTCTCATTGGTTCCTCAATTTGTTGTTGAAAGATATTAGGATTAATTAAATTCCATTAATTAATGAAATTAGCCATGTAAGGGAATAGGTTTCATTTTGATTTTTGATTTAACAACTATACAATTAATTGATTAAAATCAATTATATATTGTTTTTGGTCCCTTTAAGCTTTGATTTAATTATTTAACATCATTATTTGATTTTTCCTTTGATTTAATTATTTATCCAATTTGATTTAACAAATGTTCATTTAAATTGATTTGACCCTTTTTTATGAGAATTAGTACATATTGATGATTTTTGCAATTTCATGATTTAAAAAGCACTTGACCATTTTTGAGTGTCTACACTAAGTTTACATAATATTTTTTTTTCTTAAGAGTTTACAAATAGTGTCAATAACAAAGCGGAAGTAAAACATAAAGTCCATAAACTACTCATATACACAATCTCAATTATAGATTATAATCTCAAGGGTTCCTTGATGTAGAATTATGAATCTATAATTTAATCTATTAGTACAATAATCATCTAAGTCTTCTACATAGTACACCATCTCAAAGAATAAACAAATACATCTGAACCATAAAGTATACATGATAACCCACATCCACTACACAAGTCAAGAGTATGTAAATACAAATGAGTACAAAGTACAAATAAGAAAGAATATGAATAAGTCTCCAATGAAGATAGGATAAGAAGAAACTACAATAAGGGTCATTCAACACTGGTACAGGAACGTTAGAGTCTCAAATGGTAAAATAATCACTACCTCCCGACCTCATGGAAACTTGTGGTTCCACTCCCACCTGTTGGAATGGAAAGATAAGCGATTGAGAGGAGAGGGGGTGAATGAGTACCCTCAAAAACTTTTAACCAAATACTCAATCTGCAAATAGTAGTAACTAACTAACCAACTTAATCCATTGTATGCAACATTCATTCAAATGACTTTGTAAGTATAAAGTACATGAAATGAAACAATAGATCAATCATGAAATGTAATAGATAACACCAATATTGTGGTTACACTGAAACCTTTATTAGAAGGCAAAAAATACTGTGGGGATGGTACCCCACAAATTCTTCACTACTGCAGATAATAAAGTTTGTCATTTAAGGCTACAAGTTTTGATCACTTCTGGTGATCTTACCCCATTAGGAGTAACAATCAAATCAACTAGATCTACCTTGTGAAAGGATTTAAACAACACTACTTGAGTGTGCACTCAGTTAAGAGATTTGCAAACGGACTGTTAAGTCTACTCTATTAGGAGATTTTACAAACTCTATTACAATGATTAGAGAATAACAGAAAGGTATATGTAAATGACAACTAAACTTTGTCTGAATTAGATCTATGATATACTGAATAAATATCACCTTAATGTGTATTGTACTATCCTTTGTTCTGCTCAGTAGCCTTGACTGTTTCTAAATAAACTGAATTGGATCTCTGATTACTTATCTTTCATGCAAACCTTGTCTGAATTTTGATGTCTTGAAGGCAGCTACCACTTCAAGATCTCCTTCTTTTGTATATGCTTGATTCACTCCTTCTATATCTCCAAAATGACATCAATTACAAATATATAGAAAAAATGCTATGATTTCAATGACCTAATTAGGTTTATAATATATTAGAACACCTAAGATCTATGGTGTACAAAATTAACCTAGATCTAACTATTACATAGGAATCATCACTATATTTAATGATTACATCCATAATAAATAATCTTTGATCTTGGTAAAACATTTTATGAATCTATATAATTGTTTGCATAGATAAATGTGTCATTCTTGATTACTATGTCATTTTCTGAAGTAGCTTGGTAAACACAACCTTTTCTGGATGGTGAATACACTAGTGCTCAGTGTGTATGCTACTCGGTGTTTACTGATGCTTGGTGCTCAATTTACTTTGATGCTTGGTAAATATACTTTGGTGCCTGTTAAACCTGTTTCCTTTTAACTCTCGGTACTGCCTTGTGAATGTTCAGTATGAAGGCTTATATATTCAACAACTAGTATATTATGCCTTGTTGTTCCTCCTTTTACAGACTGATTAGCTTAGATAACTGACTAATCCAATTTGATACTAATGGACAACATCTAATGCTCAAATAGAGATAACAATCTCCCTGTTTGGCATTAGTATCTAAACTTGTAATGTATACAAATTGATATATCTCAAACTATTCTTACACTTCATATATACATGAAAAAACTAACTCTTTACAAAATTACTCCCCCTCAGTGCATGCTCCTTGTGTAGTACACTTAGCATATATTTATACATTTGGCATATACATTATTTCCCCCTTTTTGAGATTAATGCCAAAAATAAAAAACTTGTACTAACATCTTGTCAAAAATGTGTTTGTGGGTTTTCATGAGAGAATCTAAGAGGTTTTCTCATTCCTCTTTCAAATTGGTGAGAGCAATGTGCTCAAAACCAACTTTTGCATACATGTCAAAGATGTTCTCCAACACTGAAATCTCAAGTGTTGTAACTAAGGCTTGTGCCTTGACAATGTATCACTCAATTATTTTGAGGTGAGGAGGCAACTCTGTTTGAATCTCGGTGACTTGGTCACATATCTTATCCTCCTATCTTTCTCAAGTCTTCTCTTAAACTACCTGAGTTCTTAAACTTTGAGTATATGCTTATGAAAAGCATCTGGCTCGGTTAAGGACACATTTGCACTGGCTAGGATTTCAGTATCTAGCTTTTTAATCTTTTCACTGACCTCAGCAGTGGAAACTCTCCACAGTGCATAACTTAAATAACATTTGAATTATTTTCTGAGTAATGGTTTGTAGGTCGGTGATTACCTTAGAAAGCTTGGCTTTATTTACTACCACTTCTTGGCTGATCTTTTCTGCTAATTTATTCTAAATCTTAGCTTCTACCCTTTCTCCAATTCTTTTTTCAACCTCAATATCTGGGGCATTTATTTGATTGGAAAGGGTGGCAAGTTGCCCCAACATAGGTGTTTCTTCATTAATCTAAACCTCAGGTACAACTTATTGCAAGATGTCTCTCACATCTTCAAGTATTTGCTTGCTCTTGCTTTCTTTCTTCAGCTTCTCCTGAGCTATCTTCCTTGTGCATAACTCCCCATATTTTCTCACTGCTTCAGGGTCCAAGGTCCTCGGATCACATTTAGGTATTTCTATTATTTCATCAAGTGTGATCGACCCTTTTCCATTCTTTTTCTTCCTTCTTCTTAGGCTCTGGGGTGATGATTTAACAAAAGGAACTATATCCTTTACCTCAACACTTGGCTTTTCCTGCTCGGTAGACACTGTATCTTCCTCCTTTGGCTCCTCGGTGACCTATGTCTTGATTGACTAGATGGAGCTTCAAATGTGGTGTCTATTTGGGTGGTCTTGACAGGCTTGGGGGATTCTTATTCCTATGTATATGCCTCTTTTTCCTTAGGCATTTCTATCTCTATAATTGTAACTTGTTCCCTATTCCCCTAATGTTTCCTTAGGTTGCTCAGGGATTGAACCTTTCGATTCTTCTTGAGAAATTATCTCAAAAACTTGCATCAAAATTGGAAGATCACCGGTATAGAGCTTACAACTAGCTCAGTAGAGGCTTTGCTCTTCTAATTGAGCTCCAGTAATTGTGACATCATCATCAACTTTGATGTCATTAGGATCACCATTTGTGGATGTCCTCAATGAGTACATCATATGAATCATTAATGATTCCTTGTATTTCTACCTGCTCCAGTGAATCCTGGATTACACGTATTTCCTCAGTGGCATCAGTTGTATTATGGTGCCTCAGTATCTGATAACTCAATAGTATTCTATGGTGCCAAATCTCATCATCAGAATGTATTCCTTTGCCTTTCCTCTTGATTTTCTTCTCAGATCTAATGGCCAAATCCAACTTTTTAGACTCATCTCAGCCTTGAAGTATGGAAGTCCAAATCAACTGACTGTTCTCATCAATGTCTGCTAGATTTTCATCAAGTATCTATAGTGCCCAAATATTTACTAAAAACCTCTTGGAATATGTTTTCATCAATTCCTCAACTTCAGGAATTGGTCAGTGTCAACATTGCCAAAACTAGAGATTGTTCCCTCATTCTCTTCTCGGTGTTCAATGCATATGTCCATATTTGTGAAATTTTTTCATATAGTGGCTTAGGGAACATACTTAAAAAAATTCAATTGGTACCTTCTTGAATTTGATCATCATCTGAATTATAGCTTCTTCAATCTTATTCTAGTCTTCGGTTGACAAATGTTCAAACCGACCGATTTCAGGATTACTTAATTCTCCATTTTCTATTATGTCTTCAAATGCTTCATCAATTGATCGATTTGTATTACTATCTACCTTGAATTGATCATTATCATACTCATCATTATCTAAATCATCTTTCCCTCTAATTTATTTTCTTCTTTTCCTTAGGGACCTCGGTAGTAATTTTTTTACCTCTCTTCTTGTAGATCTTTGTCAATGAAGTTGCAGTAGGCCTAGATATTTTTACAACTCCTTTCTTTGGTGGAGGTGAAGTTACAGTAAAATGAACTTGTGTGTGCCCTTGTTTTCACTTCTAACTGCATCTCATTTGGAGTGGGGGGAAGGTGAAACCGGTGTAGAATTTGCATCTTTATCAGACTCAGTTTCTTCATTATCATGTGGTTTGTCAGAAAGAAGTAACTGACCTTCGATTGCTACCTCAACCAATATGCTCTTAGATCATCACCAAATTAGTCATTATTTTTATGGATTTCTTAGTTATTTTACTAATTACCTAGCCTATTTTTATCCTTGTCTTGGCCTCTTCAAAAGTACCAAACCTTTCAGCTTTAGGGTCCTTGGGATCAGCCAATAAAGCTTTTATTGATTTTGAAGCAAAATTAATATCTAATTCATAACCCATTTGGGCTAGCCATATTGTCCTTGGCTCTATCACCTTAATCAAAGTGTGATTAGTGTCAACTAGAAAAAAAATTTCATATTCATACTCTTCAACTAGTTGCCTTGGAATTTTGCTCCTTGAATTTATTTTCTCCTTGAATTGTTCAAGGTAACTATCTACTAAACTGTTAAAATTATCTCCCAAATTGTTTATCAAATCTGTAATCTAGAGTGTGACTGGTTTGTCGATTGACCAATCTATATACCGATCAAAGGGAAAAAATTTTGCACATAAAATAATATGCAAAGTAACAAGGTTCCAAACTTACAAGTGTTGGACTTGGTCCGATCGGATAGTTTTCATATTTTCCTCTACTTGCTTTAGTAGTAGCTCAGCGAGGTCCAACTAAAATCCCTTCTTGATAATCTTGTATGCAATGTCAATAGCTCCACACCAGTACACTATTCAGTCTGCTTGACTAAAATATCTTGTATCCGATGGCATAAGCCCCAAATCTTGCCTTGGGATCTTTGATTGTACTTACTTTCAGTGCTCTTCCATCCCATTCAGCTCCAGTATTCTTTTCTATCTTAGTTCGGGGGTGCATTCCTTATTGCCTTGACTTTATTAGTCATAGGGTATTTGGGTTACCACTTTTATAATGTGATTTGTGATCTTAAATGGGCTCAATATAACCATAACTTTCCATCGTGATACTAGCTCAACATGATCCTTATCCATTCATTCTTGAATTTCTTCAAAAAATTTAGGGCATTAACCAGTCCTTTCACTTTCAGGTGCTCATGTTCAGGTTTCAATTTTCCATCTTCACCACACAACTTTTGATAATTTGCAAACATATCAAAATCTATGATTTCCCCAATTTTGCAATGTATGTTACGAACAAACATCTTCTACCAATAGAACCCTAGGTGGTATGCATGAGAAATCTCCCATTTTATTGGTTTGTGATGCCACTTCAGGATGGATTTTGTATTTGGGCTCATTGCAAAGTAGCGTAAATGATTAGATTAACTTCCTCCTCCTCTACATACTTGGACTTGTTCACATTTGATGTGAATGCCATAGTTCCTAATTTAGGGTGTTGGTAAGTAACAAATGAACAGCTTGATGATGATGTAGTACTACTTAGAATGATGATGAGATCACTAGGAATACTTTGAATCTGTGCTCAAATGCTCTAGAAAATCCTTTTCTCTGGTTCGCTCTAAAAATTCTCTTCTCTCATGATCACTGTATGAAGAAATTAGCTAAGTTCCTCATGCATATATAGCTTTTTCAATTTCTCACTCAAACTTTTTGTCATAAATGCTTGACCTAATCATAGCTTCGATGACACTTTCAAACTCGATGTATATATACCACAAAATACCATAAGCTCGGTTAAACATGTAAATCTTACTCAGTTAGTACTGGCACTCGGTTACCTTGCATAATAGTTACTGACTGGCAACTTCTCACTCGGGCTAACATATACCAACTATTAAACACTTAAATCTCAAAACTTGTAAAACCATTAAGCATCTTAATTCATGCACATTTGGTATGTGCACATCTAATATAAGGAATTGTGTGATAGATATAACTAGTTTGATTTGTCAATTCCATACATAACCTTTTCAGCTTAGGTGGAGGTACCGATGTCACCCAATCAATGGATGAGGTTTCACTAACTTCATTACTTGACTTAGCATTATCATTTGATGCTTTTTATCCACATAGAGTTTCTTATCCTCATGATATCTTCAATTGTATTTCCATTTTCAAAAAATTGTGTTTTTGGTGCTCGATCTCTACAATCTTTACTTAGGTGACCAACTTTGTGACAATGTAAGCATTCCATACCAGTGCTTGTCCAGCTATGATATCTACATCTCCATCTCTTCCTCATTCAATTAGCTGCAATATGTCCATATCTTCCACATTTTGTGTAGTTAAACCATGTGTTATAATCCCAAGTATAGGTATTACCTTGTCTTCTCAGTTGATAGGTTTTATTCTATCCTTTCGGTGTCCAGACTTTCTTCATCTTTATTCTGCATTCTTGTGAGGTGTGTCCATGCATGTTGAAAAGTGTGACAATGTTTCTCCATGTAGGGTTTGTTAGGAGTCCTATTCAACTTAGATCTACATTCATATGCTTCATGTCCATACTTGTTACAACTATAACAATGACCATTGAACTTAGGAGTGGTTTTAGGTTTACCTTGTGCTTTTCTCCTACAAATATTTAAAGTGTGGTCTAGTTTACCCCAGTGATAGTATGATAGTGTCTTGGGTCTTTGACTCTTGTAGTTATTCATCTATTTATCTTGCTTAGATGATTCTCCTTTCTTGGTGTATCCTAATCCAGGTAGTGCTTCCAAGTCCTCTTTGGACTAATTAGAAATCATCAATTTTTCTTGAGCTATCTTCAACCTTTTTCATCACTCATTATGTTGCTGCTTCAGTTTCACTTCATTCTTAGTTTTTCATTTCTTCCCTGAGGATACCAATGTCTTCAAGTTTCCTTGACAACTCATTATTTACTCGGTTGATTTGTTGGCTTACAATAACCATCTGAATGGATATCTCAAAGTGATGCTGGGTAAGTCTCAGTATCTTAGATTTCTTCACTTGTAACTAATTTAGTCATTTGTCTTTTGTCTTCAACAACCAAATTTCTCTCTTGTTTAGCTTGTCTCGCATTATTAATCACATCAATCATTCTACCATTTGTGCCTTCTTGACCGATTTGCAAGGTTTTCACTTGATCAGTCAAATGAAGATTTTCTCAGATTAAATCAGAAATTGCACTATCCAGATATGTTCAGATATACTGCCTAAACTGGATCTTATATTCTCAAATATATCATCAATTTCTTCTTCATGATAATCAATCTCACATTGTCAAATAGCCATGTCCTTTCTCTAAGCCAGTAACTTTTTCAACTCATCCTTAGCTAGCTTGTATTGCTCAATGAAGATCTACATCTGAATCTTTTGATTTTTAATAGTCTTGTCTAACTTGTATCTCTCCATCTTGAGATCTTTCCTCTTAGTGGTTAAACTTTCAAATAAGAGATCTAGCTCTTATACCAATTGTTTGGAATAGAAGATAAGTGACTGAGAGGGAGGGGTGAGAATCAGTACCCTCAAAAACTTTTAACTAAATACTCAATCTGCAAATAGTAGTAACTAACTAACCAACTAAATCCATTGTATGCAACATTCATTCAATGACTTTGTAAGTGTAAAGTACATGAAATGAAAAAATAGATCAATCATGAAATGTAATACATAACACCAATATTTAGGTTACGTAGAAACCCTTGTTAGAAGGTAAAAATTGTGGTGGGGATGATACCCATAAATTCTTCACTACTGTAGATAATAAAGTTTGCCAGTTAAAGCTACAAGTTTTGATCACTTCTGGTGATCTTACCTTGTTAGGAGTAACAATCAGATCAACTAGATCTACCTTGTGAAAGGATTTAAACAACACTATTTGAGTGCGCACTCAGTTAAGAGATTTACAAACAAACTGTTAAGTCTACTCTATTAGGAGATTTTACAAACTCTGTTACAATGATTAGAGAATAATAGAAAGGTATCTGTAAATGACAACTAAACTTTTTTCTGAATCAGATCTATGATATACTGAATAAATATCACCTTAATGTGTATTGTACTATCCTCTGATTATGCTTAGTAGTCTTGACTATTTCTGAATAAACTGAATTGGATCTCTGATCACTGCTCTTTCATGCAAACCTTGTCTAAATTCTAACATCTTTAAGGTAGCTACTACTTCAAGATCTCCTTCTTTGTATATGCTTGATTCACTCCTTCTATATCTCCAAAATGACATCAATTACAAATATATAGAAAACTACTATGATTGCCATGACCTAATTAGGTTTACAATATCTTAGAAAATCTAAGATCTATAGTGTACAAAATTAACCTAGATCTGACTATTACATAGGGAATCATCACTACATTTAATGATAACATCCATAATAAATAATCCTCAATCTTGGTAAAACATTTTATGAATCAGTATAACCATTTGCATAGATAAATGTGTCATTTCCTTATTACTATGTCATTTCTTGAATAGCTCAGTAAACACAACCTTTTTTTGTTTGGTGAATACACTGGTGCTCGATGTGTATGTTGCTCAGTGTGTACTGATGCTTGGTGCTTGATTTACTCTGATGCTTAGTAAATATGCTCTAGTGCCTAATTAAAATGTTTCCTTTTAGCTTACTACCTTGTGAATGTTCAGTACAAAGGCTTGTATATTCAACCAACTAGTATATTATGTCTTATTGTTCCTCCTTTACTGACTAATCAACTTAGATAACTGACTGATCCAATTTGATACTAATAACAACATCTAATGCTCAAATAGAGATAACACCACCGTGCTGAGGGAGATAACATCAGACCCCACTTGGATTAAAATACCAAAATCAATCATTACATACTAATCTAGAGGCAACCAACACATGTAGGAAAGCTAAGATGAAATCAGGGAAATGTCATCACATATGTCAACCCCTTGGAACGATCTCACTAGACTCTGACTCCCAAGTGTGATCATATGCGGAACGTGAAATCCTCTCATGTAGACAAGGATAACCAATCATGCTAGAACTCACTGCCACTACTAGACAGGTAGGCCATCTTCTCTCGCTTCCTTCCTTAGCCTATACTAGCACTCAATGCATGGGTAAGGGGAATCCATTATCTTATTAATTTATTTTAAAACCACATTCAATGTATTATATTATCACTTATTTTAAGTAACCTACTAAGGATACTCAAGTAGCCACTTCTAGACTCTGGTGGCCACTAAAGCAAGCCACTTCCCCTTTAACACCTAGATAAACCTACCCTAACTTCATAAATCCCAAAACATACCTCATAGATCATTACATTCTCAAATTAAATTCCAATACTAAGGAAATCAATGTATAATGTTATTTAAAATAAATTAATCCCAAATTTAATAATTACTAAAAAATAATATAATTTCATAAAAATTCTCAATTTAGAAAATAAAATAAATTCCCTTAATTATTAACCAATAAAATATATTAATCAATAATTATTTATTTTTCTACATTATCCATTGTAAGAATTATCAACTAATATAAAATAATCCTAATTATAAAATACTCAACAAGAAGTGTGTGTGTGTGTGTGTGTGTGTGTGTGTTATTATATATATATATATATATATATATATATATATATATATATATATATATATATATATATATATATATATATATATATATATATATATATATATATATATAAATATATATATATATATATACATATATAGATATATACACATATACATATATTACATATATGATATATGTATATGTGTATATATCTATATATGTATATATATATATATATGTATATATATATATATATATGTGTGTGTATATATATATATATATATGTATTATATATATATATATATATATCTATATATATGTATATATATGTATATATATGTATATATCTGTATATATGTATATATATGTATATATATATGTATA
>BSBK01004876.1:747500-749373 GCA_027943335.1 Chamaecyparis obtusa | reverse complement strand
TTGCATTAATTCTCCACAGTCGGAAGATTGGTGACTGCACCAAAATTCATCGGGAGCAGGGTAAATCAACAGACAAACCCAGTAAAAACAGGCAAACTCAGTGGCGGTCCCGTGGCAATAATAATAATAAAATTCACTTTTAACTTTCGTTCCCGTCCCCCTTACCCGTGAGAAAGGGGTTGGCGTTGACACGATAAACAGAGAAGAGTTGAAGAAACCGGCGGCGTGGAGAAGAAGATGCTGACCATGGAATTGACTGGAAAGCAGGCAGAACAATTGAAGCGGTTTGCTCGGCTGTCCTTACTCGCGTCACTGCCAGCTGCCCCCTTCAAGGCCGCCTCTGACGTTGACTCTTCTCTTTCTATTTATCCTCTTCCCCTCCTGCACTTGCACACGCTTTATGCCACACTGGGTAACACAAACAACACAGGCACAGAAGCCAAGATCTCCTCTTTTGTTGCCTTCCAAGAGATTTGGACATCTTTGGAATTGAGTATGGGTCGTGCACCATGCTGCGACAAAGTGGGCTGAAGAAAGGGCCCTGGACTCCTGAAGAGGACGAGAAGCTCGTCTCTTACATTCAACAGCACGGCCATGGCAGCTGGAGGGCTCTTCCCCAGAATGCTGGTATGCTCTTAATCACACTCAAAATCACATCTTTGTGGAGGAATAGGAGTAAAAGTGGGGGACTTTGTTGTTAAATCTTGTGTTGTATTTGCAGGGCTCCTGAGGTGTGGGAAGAGAGCTGTCGTCTGAGATGGACCAATTATCTGAGGCCGGATATCAAGAGAGGGAATTTCAGTGTACAGGAAGAACAGACAATCATTCAGCTCCATGCCCTTCTTGGCAACAGGTAATCATCTCTTTCTTTTTCTTTTTCTTTTTGTTTTTTTGTTTGTCGTTCTCTTTGCTTTTGCGGCTCATGGAGGAGCCAAATTCTTGCCAAGGTTGTTTTTTTCTTATTTGGTGTGGTGAGTAACAAGAAAAGCAGAGGTATCTTTAATTAAAGTTGATGTTTTTAGTTGAAACCAATGAGTGGGGTGTTGTTTGTTTTTTATTTGGTGTGGTGAGTAACAAGAAAAGCACAGGTATCTTTAATAAAAGTTCATGTTTTTAGTTGAAACCAATGAGTGGGGTATCGTTTTTCTTGTGTGTTGTGTATTGTGCACAGCCAGCTCTAGTGGGATGTTTTGTTTGTATTGTCTTTAATTAGCTGCAGGATATTCTCTCAGCTGTATTTATTTATATGGACAGTGCGCAGACCACTTGCTATTGTAATTATCCCTGCCGGCGTTTTAAGAAGAGTGTAAACGTCTGGCATAGCCATATGTTTGTGTTTAGAATAGTTGGCATGAGTTTTCCCCAAGTTTATCTAGATTAGGTAAGTTTAGTGTGCTTTGTTTCTGTTGTGTAAGATGTTTTTAGATCACGAGAGAGCTGTTGTACAAGGAAATCTAATGTCTCTCTTATTCTGGTGATGGATCATTGGGTATGATTCAAAATAACGATGTAAATAAATCTTGCATAATAGAATCCAGAAACAAAGTACAGTACTCATTATAGAGTACTCATTATAGACTGTAGAAATCTAATGTTACTTTTAGGTAGATTATTTCTTGTTTTTCAAAATTCGTTTCTTATTTTCAATTGATATTTTAGAACATACTCACTAATCTATCATTGAAAAAGAAAAGTAATTTTCTATATTCATTTAGTTTATTGAATTGACTTTTTTTAGTTATAACTTTATCTGATTGTTGATAATAGCCATATATTGTATTTTTTTAAGAGTTTGAGCCTCTGCTTTCTACTTTAGATGTCTGTTGGTGAAGTGAATTGATGTTGTTTAAGTCGCAACCTTTGTTCAAGAGTC
>BSBK01004875.1:5760000-5762500 GCA_027943335.1 Chamaecyparis obtusa | reverse complement strand
ACCTACTGAAGAAAATGCAGAGTTTGAAGCAAGCAGGAAGATCTGTTCAGGAGTATACAGAGGAGTTCTATTGACTTCTCATCAGAACAGGCCATGCAGAAGCTGATAAGGAGAAAGTTGCCCGATACCTTAATGGGTTAAGGCCAAGCATTCAGGAGGAGCTGAATCTGGTTCGAATGAATAGTATTGAAGAGGCATACCAATTTGCCCTAAAAGTAGAGGAAAAGCTGAACAAGAAGTTTGAGAGCAGACAAAACGGAAGAGGTCGCGGTGGATGATCTGGTGGACGGTCATATGGTGGCCGAAATGAGGATCCGAAAAAGAAGGATGAGGCCAGTAGTAGTCAGAATCAGTGAGGAAATAATTTCAATCACTTCCAGGATCAGAATAATAGAGATCAGAGAGGAAGAGGAAGAGGACAAGGATCTGGAAGAGGTGGCTTTCGTGGAACATGTTTTCACTGTGGACAAGAAGGTCATAGGGCATTTGAATGTCCTCAGCACCAAGGCAGAACAGACAGGAGAAATGAAAGCCAGGCCAGAGTTGCACATGTAGATGAAGATGCCAGATCATCAAATTCTGAAGATGCTGAAAGAGGAGAAACGTTGATTAACAGAAGAGGTCCTGTTGAGTGGTGAGAATGAACCTAAGCAAAGGAGGAGCCTGTTTCGCACCAGGTGCAAGTGTGAAGGTAAATGTTGTGATGTGATTATTGATAGTGGAAGCACTGACAATTTGGTGTCAGAAGAGATGGTGACAAAGTTGAAGCTCAAGAGACAGAAACACCCACGTCCATATCGGATTGCCTGGGTACAGGATGACCACAAGGTCATGGTCAATGAACAATGCCTAGTGAAGTTTAAGATTGGCGGATACCAAGATGAGGTATTGTGTGATATCATATCTATGGATGCATGTCATATGTTGTTGGGGTAGACCATGGCAGTTTGACATACGTGCTGTACACGATGGTCGTGCGAATACCTATTCCCTGACGAAGGATGGAGTGCGACATAAGTTAAAGCCATTGAAGGAGACTGAAGAAAAGGTATGTGGTAACGCAAGAATAACATTTGTTGATGGAAGGAAATTCTTAGATGGTATGAGGCATGAGCATGTATATTTTGCTTTAATTCCAAAAGCTGGTAAAGAGGAAGTAGAAGATGTTCCTGTAGAAGTTGGAGATTTGTTGAATGAGTTTCAGGATATTGTATCTGATAACGTGCCTGATGGATTACCACCAGTCAGGAAGATCAGTCATCAGATGGACTTGATCCCAGGAGCGAGTTTGCCGAATAAGGTAGCACACAGAATGACACCTGCAGAAAGTGAAGAGTTGAACAGACAAGTACATGAGTTGTTACAGAAAGGATTGATTCGAGAGAGTCTGAGTCCTTGCGCTGTACCAGCGGTATTAGCACCAAAGAAGAATGGAGAATGGAGGATGTGCACAGATTCTAGGGTAATAAACAAGATCACAATCAAGTATAGGTTCCCATTGCCACGAATGGATGATATTATGGACTGTTTGAGTGGAGCTGTGTATTTCTCAAAGATAGATCTGAAAAGTGGATATCATCAGATTCGGATCAAAGAAGGAGATGAATGGAAGACCACCTTCAAGACAAAGGAAGGATTGTATGAGTGGTTAGTCATGCCTTTTGGGCTAACCAATGCACCGAGCACTTTCATGCGGCTCATGAACGAGGTTCTGAAAGAATTTCTGGGTAAGTTTGTCATTGTTTACTTAGATGATATTTTGATCTTTAGTAAGACATTGGAGGAGCATATGATGCATATTCGTATGGTATTTGAGAAGATGAGAGAAGAGAAATTGCTGATTAATTTGAAGAAGTGCAGTTTTGTGAAGAAAGAGTTAGTGTATTTGGGGTTTGTAGTTTCAGGAGAAGGTCTAAAAATGGACCCAGAGAAGGTACAGACTATCCTTGAATGGCCTACTCCAAGGAGTGCTACTGAGGTAAGATCTTTTCATCGTTTGGCTAGCTTTTACAGAAAGTTTATCCAAAATTTTAGCAACATTTGTGGACCCTTGACTGAAACAATGAGAGGGGATAGAAAAGAGTTTAAGTGGACTAATGGAGCAGAAAAGAGTTTTCAATTATTGAAACAAAAAGTTACAGAACAACCTATTTTAGCACTTCCAGATTTCAATAAGGTGTTTCAAGTAGATTGTGATGCTAGTGGTACTGCAATAGGAGATGTTATGAGCCAAGAAGGTAAACCTGTTGCTTATTTCAGTGAGAAGTTAAATGATGCCAAGAGGAAATATTCTGTTTATGATCAAGAATTTTATGCTATAGTTCAGGCATTAAAGAAGTGGAGACATTATCTACTTCCTAAGGAGTTTGTTTTGTATACCGATCATCAAGCTTTGCAATATTTGAATAGTCAAGGAAAATTGAATCAAAGGCATTTGAAATGGGTTGAGTTTTTACAGAGTTGTACATTTGTTTTGAAACACAGAAGTGGAAAGTCTAAT